>CM038681.1:275495500-276014613 GCA_021605205.1 Aegilops longissima
GAACAAATCAAAATCCTTTCCGGAATTTTTGGACTGGGATGAGCAAGGCCATCATGTAGTTTGATTCTTTGGTGCGAGACATTTGGAGGCACGTTGTAAGGATAACAAGCCTTTGGCCACATGCTATATGTGGCACTTTGGTGACAAATGGGTTAAATCCATCGAAGCTAAGCCAAGTCTAATGTTTCTCGAATTGGACAAACTCTTTGTGTTTATCATTGAAGCTTTTCCACTCACTACCATGAGATGGATGGCTCATTACATTCGATCTCTGTACTCCTGGTTCCTAGAATGCCACGGTACATCCTCTCTTGTTTGACATCATGAAACAACCTCTTGCAATCTTGGTGTAATTGGAAAATGTCTCGAGAACATTATGAGGAATCCTCTTCACAGCATTGCCATCTTTCCATCTTGATGATTTGCATTTCAGGCATTCACTTAAGTTGGCATAATCCTTCGAACGAACACAATTATTCTTACAAACATGGATCATATCATATCAATTCCAACTGCATGAAGGAAATTCTTCATTTCTTTGTGGTGTGTGGCAGCTCGGGCGCATGTCAGGAAAGATTTGCGGAAGCAGCCAACATCGCATCAAATGATTTGTTGGTCATCCGCTCAGATGTCTTCACGAAGAAAGGTGACCATAGCTGAGAATCTTGACGAGCTTATTTCCGGGGTGACAACAGCGTTGCATTGTTCCAACATGCGGGCCCACCGTTTTCTTCTGCGGTGAAAGTTCACGGAATGCCGAGCATTTCATAGCATTGTTTCAATGTTGGTCAAACTCACTAGCTCCGCACCACCACCTCCTCCTCCTCTTCCACGAGCATCGAGGCGAGATCAAGATGGTGATCGATGCTTCCCGTAGTCAATAACATTGGCGTTCACAGCTTCACCATGATGGCGCACCTAGTATATGTGACCGACATCCCATACAAGTGTAGATGATTTTGCACGAGTTATTGGGGTCTTGTAACTGAATTCATACAAGCGCTACAGGCGAGCACATCTGATTTGGACCACCGTACTCAGCTACGATAAAGTTCATGAAGTGTTCAACCCCTCGACATATGCAGCGGAGAATCTTGACGAAGTTATCAAGTCATGTCCATCATTAGACATACAAATTAGTTCTTCTACTAGATATTACAGGAAAAACATATATGCTTTTTATGAAGTCAGAAAAAAAATACCTAGGTCGATGTCTAAAGCTATGGCAAGATATTTGGATGAGCAGATCTAAATAACGAAATATATGTAAAACTAATTCAGCAAATAGATTAGAGTGCAAAATTATGGTAGGTTGTTTGACGATCAATGAGGCCGAGCACACAGCCATCGAACTATCGAAGGCCATTGCAGCAACAAAGATCGAGTATAAAACCATGTAGAGCTATTTCACCTAAGATTAGCTCTTTGGACCATGGAAATCTCGTCACAATAAATATATGGCAAGATATTTTAGCAACTAATCGGCCTTGGCATGCCATCTCAGCTAAGCATATTGAGTGCGAGCAGGGCAAGGCATCTTCTTAAGCGAGCATATTGACGATAAACTACTTGACAAGCGGTGAGATTAACGGTGTCTATCAGCTAACATTCAACGCTACACCGACATGAGCAGGGCCTCGGTCTAGAATCGCGTGCCGTGGGAGAAAGCTGACCATCGTGCGTCTCCACACGACGTTGCCGTGATGGCGGCGCGCCATCGCCTCCACAAACGTAGCGAGGTGGCGGAGCGGCTGAAGAGCGGCGATCTCTGAGCGTACTTTGGGAGCGAGAGGATCGCGTCGTCCCTCGATGAACGCAGGCACCGGCGTATCGGTAGCGGCGGGAGAACGCTTTGGCGGGCGAATGGAGTGGAGGGGCGGGGTGGGGTTTGGGGAATATTTGGCGAAGAGGCGATTGAATCGGTTGGGGGAATTTTTGTGTGGGGAGGATTTTTGTGCGGTGGCGGCGGGAGTTTGGCGCATAGTCGGATTCTCAAGTGCAGTCCCGTGTCGGTGAAGAGGCAAGCGAAGCGCATTCCGTTTGCGTGAGCCGTGTGCGGACGAGCGTGTGTGGGGTGCAATCGACCCTGACAGAGTGCTATGAGTGTACCGCCTTTTTCCTTTTAAACTAGTAGGTGCTGCCCCCTCAAAAAATTTGCTGCTTCGCGCGATCCATCGATACTACTACTATCGGAGTTTGACCTTATTTATTTCCTAGTCTTCTTTTCCCTGGTTTGCTAGTGGCGCAACTACCATGGGCCATATCGGGCCGTGGGATCCATGGGTCTCCTCAGGTGATCGATAAATGGGCCTATAATCGGTGGGCCTCGGGCGTCGGATAAATGGGTCTACATGGGCCGTGTCGAGGCGTAATTGGTATCGGCCCGGCCACGGTAACAGAGCGTTAACGAGTAGTAGGACTGCAAAACGAAATTGTCACCGCATAACGGGTCGTTAATGGGCAGAATATAGGGCGAATTGAAGCGGTATAGCAGGTTAACGAGCCGGCGACGACTCTTGCCATGGGCGAATTTGGCCCATTAAGCGAGGCGATGTGGGCCGACTCTTGCCATGGGCGAATTTGGCCCATTTGGGGCTATGCGATGTGGCCGACTCTTGCCATGGGCGAATTTGGCCCATTAGGGAAACAGCGATGTGGGCGGAAATGTCGAGGCGAAAAGGAGCCCAAGTATGGGCCGTCAATAGGCGGCTAACATGGGCTGAAGCGGCCCATGTAAATCACGAGCCGTTAACGGGTACAAAGAAAATTACTGTTCATTATGGGCTAGAGTCACCGTGGGCTGTAAAGGGCGAAAATCTGAAAATCATATGGGCGAAGGCGTCGTGGGCCATACATGGGCGAAAGTGAAATGGGCTGGTGTTATATTGACGGCCCACATGGCGTTGTTGGGCGATTTCCTTTAGGGCCCTAACGGGCGTGAGTTAACGTAGTAAAATGGGCTATTTGCGAAGAGACCGTTAACGAGCTTTCATGGGACCCGTTAACTTTTGACCAAGTCAAGCGGGCGGCTTTGTAAGCTAAATGGGCGATGGTGGGCCGTGTGCGTGTCGACATCATAAAACCTATCGACCCAGCGGCGGTGACCGTGTTTCGTCCGGCCAATAAATTGGGAAATTTCCATTGGTGGGGCTAACTTTCGGAACCCACTATAGATTTACCCTAACTTTTGATGTGCTCAATTTTTAAAGCATTTGGAATGCAGGGAATGCCCTTCCATCTGGTCAATTTGTTTGATGAAAACTTTGAAATTCATAACAAATTCATATGACTTATCGAGATACAAAATAAGATATCAAAATACTCATAAAAACAACACCCATACATATCATTTATGTTCATGAAAAAGCACTCTTTAAAGCTTTTAGGGTTTATAACATTAAAAACAATTTAGGGTGAATGCAAACAAATGCACATGTAGGTGAGGAAGCATTAATGACATGCATTATAGGTGATGTTGTATGAACATTTGGATATCTTATTTGCAACTACAAACTTCATTATGAATTTGTTATGAGCCAAAGTTTAATCAACAACTTGTTTCCCGATGGAAAAACGTCTAAACTAAAATGCTTTGAAAACAAAACACATCAGAAACAGGAGTAAATCTAAAGTGAAGCGCAAATTAGGGCATAAATCTAAATGTCCCCTAAAGAAAACCCCAAATGAAATTTTCCCATTGAGTGGGGCTGTTAATGGTTTATCGGATCCAAAACCCGACCCGATAAGCTTAACGCGGTGTTCCGTTACGGTGGATGCCATGTGTGGTCACCTTGAGAAGCCTGCGACAGCGCGATTTATCGTCATGGAAGTGGACACCCAGTGATGATAATTTCCGTAATGTCATGGAACACTTCTCGGCCACGGTATGACTATCTTGATTTTGTCATAAATTTGTCATGGATGTACATGCATGAAAAAAGCAACCTCTTTGTGACAAACCGTATCATCACGGAAGTGTATCTTTTTGTAGTGATGGTAACTACAAACTTTGACTTCTCTTTTTACTGCCCATAATGAGTTGTTGACAACAATGTACGAATCTTTTTCGTTCGATGGTTCTGAAGCGTTCACTCAAGATTACCTCGCAAAGTACACGATTGGTGGACACGCAATGAAGTTAAATATTTCATCAGACTACAATGACCATCGAGAAGTCCTAATGAAGGTAGTGAAGGATGGGCGGCCAGCCATCACAAGGGTTGGTCTAGAGTCGTCGTGCATTACGCATGGAGGAGCACAATGGGCATTCCGCTTCACCTTCTCGACAACAGAATATCTTTCGCCTCTCTCTTTATTGTCTTTAGTACAATGTGGTTCATCATTCTTTACTTGGTGCTTATGTAGGTATATGTACTGCAGTATGAATTATGCATTAAGTGGTTGAACCTATATTTGTAACAAACATGGTTGGATATGAAATAAGTGATTGCCTACTTTCAAATTCAAAACATGTGATTTTACATTAAGGATTAATTAGGGATTAATCGAGTTAGACTACACACGGTTTGTGAAAGAAACATCTGCGATATCGTGGAGATTAGAAGCGTTTCTAGGATCCACCGCGTGTGATCAATCTACCTTTTGCACGACTTTCTCTTGAAAAACTGTTTGCGTTAGGCCACCTTAGCAGCGTTTACCTATAAAACTATGTGTGATGGACAACCTTTGCCACACAGTTTCTTCTCGCTTTGCGTGTGATGCATTCAATAGCATAAGCGATAAAATTATTAATATAAATGCAATGGCATATCACAAGCGATTGGAAATTGTGTGTGGCGTACATGAGCGGAAATGTTTTCCTTGGAGCGGCGTGTGGGATGTACATCTGACGGAAGCGTTTAGCGAGGTATTGTGTGGGATCTTCGACCGGAAACAATTTGCTTGTATAATTGTATTTTTAGCTCTATATGTATTTCCGTATTTGAGTGCTCATGGTTTGCGACCTCATTTTGCCGCGCGTGTGTGCCGGAGGGCATATCCCAGCGGTTTTGGTTTGTGTGGAAGGACCCCCTATCTCCACACTCACTTGGCGGTTCCAAATGTAATCGCGAAAAGGGTTAAAACCGTTTGTTTAGGACAGCAACGATTACGTCGATGCATGCTTTAAACACCAATCGAGATGACTCTAAGTAGTAAACCAGATCATTATAGTGGAGCAGCTCTTGGAATGCTCCAAGTTGAGCATGGTAGCAACATCTCAGTATGACATAAAATTTGTGAAGTACATGCGGATCTAAATGTTGCGAGAACCGGCGACTAAAACCTCTCTCGCTCATGATCAAACCCGGAACTAATTGGGTGTAAATCACATGGTGATGTGAACTAGATTATTGACTCTAGTGCAAGTGGGCTGTTGGAAATATGACCTAGAGGCAATAATAAATTGATTATCATATTTCCATGTTCATAATCATTTATTATCCATGCTAGAATCATATTGATCAAAAGACTTAGATATGTGGATACATAGACAATAATGTGTCCCTAGTGAGCCTCTACTAGACTAACTCGTTGATCAAGATGGTTAAGGTTTCCTAGCCATAGACATGAGTTTTCATTTGATAACGGGATCACATCATTAGGAGAATGATGTGATGGACAAGACAAACTATAAATGTACCATATGCGTGTCAATTTTATATTGTTTTACATGTCAAGTATATGTTCCTATGACCATGAGATCATACAACTCATTGGCGAGGAGAAACCCTACCAAACATACATAGCGTAATGGGTGACTATAAAGCTGCTCTACAAGTATCTTGAGGGTGTCTGTTGAGTTGGCATGGATCGGCGGGATTTGTCACTCCGTGTATGGGAGGGGTATCTCAGGGCCTCGATAATACAACATCACGATAGCTTGCAAGCAATGTGACTAACGAGTTAGCCATGGGATCTTGTATTATGGAGCAGTAAAGATACTTGCCGACAGCGAGATTGAACTAGATGCGGGGATACCGGCGATGAATCTCGGGCAAGTAACATACCGATAGACAAAGGAACTGCCTACGGGATTAGTAGAATCCTTACTGAGGTTCGACCAATAAGATCTTCATAGAATATGTAGGAACCAATATGGGCATCCGGTACCGCTATTGGTTATTGATCGTAAGGTTCATTAATAGTTCTCGAACTGGACACATAATGTTTGGTGACGGTATAAGTATAATTCAGTTATTATTGTGGTTATCGAAGGTTGTTGGTCCGGATGAGATCGGATGTGATGAGGAACTCGGAATGGTCGAGGTGAAGATTGATATATTGAATGAAGGTATTAGAGTGGAATTGTTCCGGTGCGGGTGATGGCGCGCATCACGAAAGGAGTTTCGGGGGCGACAAGTGTTAGAGGCTCCATTGGCCAAGGGAGAAAACCAGCCCACTAAGGGTTGTTAGCCCCCTCGCCCTTTCAATAACGGAAGGGTGGCCAAATCCTATTTGGCGCTCTAAGCGCCGTTAAAACTTATTACAAGCGGCATATACCCTCCGGTATTTAGGCCAGCCTAATTCCTTCATTTTCCTGAATCACAACAAAAGGTGCACTAATAAGAATCGACCCAGATCTTGAGTTCGATACTACTAATAACCAACTCCGCGAGCACCTCACGTTAGTTTCTACATCTATTTGTGTTTCTTTACTGTACTAAACTGGGTTTTTTATGTCTTATTCATTTTCCTTTTTCTCCTTTTCTTTTTCTAGTTCCTTTTTCGTTTTATTTTCCATTCTTTTTGTTTAACTTTTCACTTTTCTAATTAGATGAACTTTTTACAAATTAGGTGAACTATTTTAAATTTTATGAACTTTTTTCAAATCGATGAACCTTTTGAGAATTGATGAACATTTTTTTAATTTGATGATTGTTTTCTCAATATCGGTGAACTATGTTCAAAATCAATGGACTTTTTCAAATTCAATTAACTTGTTTTGAAAATAAATGATTTTTTTAAATTCGGTGAACTTTTTCAAAATCAACAAACTATTTTCTAAATTGATGAACTTTTTTCAAATTCAAAGAACTTATTTTCAAATTCGATGAACTTATTTCAAAATTTCTGAACTATTTGCAAAGTCGATGAACTTATTCCAAATTTAATGAACTTTTCTTTAAAAAATTATAAACAAATTTTTAATTTGTGAACTTTTATCAAATTTGATGAAATTTTTCAAAATCGATGCACTTTTGAAGGTTGTGAACTGTTTTTCAAAATTAGTGAACATTTTCAAATTCATGAACTTTATAATTTTTGCGATTTTTTAACTATTTCTTTTGTTTTTCCCTAATTTACGATTTGACCAGTCAATTTACTCTGGTCATACTTTTATTCGAGAATCACCTTGGCATACTTGATCTAGGGCGAGCGGGAAGCGAGCTCACTGCTTTGCTTGGCCCATGAAGGAGGTCGTGTGTGCGAGTTACACTCCTTGGCACTTAAGGCGTGGGAGGGCTCTCGGAGGGTGGGGCGCTCCCTAGGGCAGCCACCCTTTGCCTTGAGGGCCAGGCTCCTCGGGGCGCAAAACTCATCTAGGGTTTCCCGGTGGCCGCCGGCCCCCTAGGGAACCCTAGAGGCCCTCCTCCTCCCTTCCCCTATGTATAGGGGTAGCGGGGCGAGGCGCACCATCTATGCCAGGCTGCCCTCTCTCCCTCGTAGTCCTTCTTCTTCGTGAGGCTTGGCGAAGCCGTCTTGACATTTCTTCACCACCATCGCCATCACGCCATCGTGCTGCCGGAGGACTCGAGCTACTACTTCACCATCACTCACTAGATCGAAGAGGTGAAGGCGTCATCAAGTCACGTGTGTTGAGCAGCGGAGGTGCCGTCCGTTCAACACTTGGATCAGGAGGTCATGGGACGGATCATGATTGGGTCATAAGGCGTTCGACTACATCAACAACATTTCTTAGCGCTTCGCTTAGCGATCTACAAGGGTATGTAGATGCAATCTCCTCTCGTACATGTCCATCTCCTAGATTGATCTTGCTGAGCATAGGATTTTTGTTTCCATGCAACATTCCCCAACAGTTGGTGATTTGCAAGAGAAGATGGAGACTCAAGATAAAAAAATTGCACAAATGTAAATAGATAGGCTCTTGCGAGGAGGCAGATTTTGAGAGGTGCTAAAGCTCAAGGCTTAAATTAGAGATAAAATTATTTTGAGAGGCATGTTTTTCCTGTCAACAAAATGAATGAGAATTCCCAATATCTTCCATGCTAGACACATTATAGGCGGTTCCCAAATAGAAAATGAAGTTTATTTCCTTTCCACCATTCTTTCATAATCCATGGCTAGCCATATCCGAGTGCCTTCCATACCAACACTTTCAAGGAATTTATTATCATCATATTATATATTTTTCATTTAGGGACTCGGCATCCCTATTACGCCACTTTCACATGCAATGACAAGTGAATAAACACTCATCATGAGAATAACCACGCCTAGCATCGAAAATATTGGCCACCCCACCTTCATGGCGATATGGACACAAAAGCGAAAATTATTTTTAAAAATTAGAGTTGGCACATGCAAATTTACTTAGACGGCATGGAAATACAACATATAGGTAGGTATGGTGGACTCATTTGGCACAACTTTGGCTTTAAGAATTGGATGCACAAGCAGCATTCCTTAGTACAAATGAAGCCTAACAGATAGATTGAGAAACCAATCAAAAAGCAAAAGCGATCATAAACATGCATTGAACATAACTAGCATTGAATAATGCACCATAAGTAGGATATAACTTTGTTGTGTAACTATTAACTTTATGTGCATGCATAGGGAATCACAAACCTTAACACCAATATTCTTAGTAAACCACAATTATTCATTCACATGACTCACATATTATCATCTGTATTGCAAAACTATTGCAAGGAATCAAACTTATCATATCCAATGATCTTTCGTAAAAGTTTTTATTATATCCCTCTTGAAAATATTCATCACTTTGGGACCAAATTCATATCTTGTGCAAATTACCATTACTATTATCAACTCTCAAAATGATATAAGTGAAGCATGACGGCAAATATTTCTTCAAAATTTAATCACCGCTCAAAAGATATAAGTGAAGCACTTTCGAGCAAGCGCCTATCTCAAAAGATTTAAGTGAAGCACATAGAGTATTCTAACAAATCATAATAAATGTGTGGCTCTGTCAAATAGGTGTGTCCAACAAAGATGATTGTGACAAACTAAAAAGCAAACAAAGCAAAGACTCTTATAATACACGACGCTCCAAGCAAAACTCATAATATGTGATGAATAAAAATATAGCTCCAAGTAAAATTACCGATGGTCGGTAGAAGAAAGAGGATGCCTTCAGGGCATCCCCAAGCTAGTGCTTAGGAGTCCTTGAATATTACCTTGGTGCCTCGGGCATCCCCAAGATTAAACTCTTGTGACTCCTTATTCCTTCATCCATCGATCTCACCCAAAACTTGAAAACTTCAGTCACACAAAACTCAACAAAACCTTCGTTGAGATCCGTTAGTATAGTAAAGCGAATCACTACTTTAAGTACCGTTGCAAGCCCATTCATATTTTATTATTACATTATACCTAATGTATTCTAACTTCACCATGTCTTGTACCCCCTCGATACAATCCATAGATTCATCAAAACAAGGAAACAACGCGCCGAAAGCGAATCATCAAAAAGCAGCAGTCTATAGTAATCTGAACATTGGCCATACTTACGTAAATCCAAAATTTCTGAAAAATTAGGACAACATGGGCAATTTGTATATCAATCATGCGTAAAAACTTCAAATTTTA
Source organism: Aegilops longissima (assembly GCA_021605205.1). Taxonomy (NCBI): domain Eukaryota; kingdom Viridiplantae; phylum Streptophyta; class Magnoliopsida; order Poales; family Poaceae; genus Aegilops; species Aegilops longissima. Next base: position 275,505,299 of record CM038681.1, read on the forward strand.
TCATGCTCGGTAATTTTAACAATTACGCTCTTTGAATGGGAAAAGTTTCTATTTTGCACAAAATCAAAGCAACTATCATCCAAATCATCCCAAAGGCTTACTTGGCACAAACACTAATTAAAACATAAAAACACAACCATAATAGTAGCATAATTGTGCACACACACAAAAACATAAAAATAAACACAAAAATTAAGATAACTATTGGGTTGCCTCCCAACTAGTGCTATTGTTTTACGCCCCTAGCTAGGCATAATACATAGTTTCAAGTATTGTCATCTTTGGTTTTAACAACCTTTGCAAGAGTTTTCCCAAATCTAGGAGGTTCCTTATGTTTTTCAGTCATTCTCGGAATGAAGCAATTTTAATATCTAAAATATTCAAACGCTTGTTGCAAAGGGTGATCAAAGTGTTCGTGCGATTGAGACTTCCACTAATATTTTTTAGAGGTTCATTAGATTTTTGTAGCTCCATTAAGTTTTTATGCATCTCACCTAGTTTGTCCAATATTAGGACTCCCTCTTGAGTAATAACAAACCCCTTTTGTGGTGGTGGAACCCCAATATATCCTCTATTATGTCATAAGCACTGTTGGCCTCGCATTTAATAAAATTACCCTTTAGGCAAGATCTAAGAGTTGTCTATGGGGCATGGTTAATCCTACATAAAAATTCGAAGCCAAATTTTATATCCCTCTTCTGATGCAAACATGATAAGATTCCATTAATCTATACCAAGCATCTTTCAAATTTTCTCCTCGTCTCTGCTTGAAATATAGAACTTCAAAATCTGGTGACAAAGGAGAGCAGTTATGCTAGTCATCTTGAAAGGGCAAACAAGCAAGCAAAAACAAACAAGAAAAAAGCAAGCGGAAAATATTTTTTATAATTTTTTGTAAAAACTTTTTAGAAGTGGGGAGATGAAAACGAGAGCAAAGGCAAATAAAATAAATGCAAGGAGATGAAATTTTATGCGTGGGTACTTGATAGATGTTGATGATGTCTCTGACAACAGTAGCGAGAAATTCTTCCTGCTACTTGTGAGCTGCATTGATTTCTCTGAAGAGGAGGGATGATGCAGTGTAGTAGAGATAAGTATTTCCCTCAGTTATGAAACTAAGGTTATCAATCGATTACAAGAATCACAATAACTTTGTTAACAATAGTTGCACACAAAATAACAAATCCTTGCACCCAACGCGGACAAGGGGTTGTCAATTCCTTAGTGGTTAATTGTAAGATTAAATTTTATGGTGATAGATAGATAGATAGATAGATAGATCAAACAAAAATACAAAACAAAATAAATAAAGTAAAATTGCAGCAAGGTATTTTTAGGATCTTTAATATATGATAAAGGTAGACCCTGGGGCCATAGTTTTCACTAGAGGCTTCTCTCTTGAAAAAAATAGCATACAGTGGGTAAACAAATTACTGTTGGGCAGTTGATAGAAAAGAAAATAATCATGGCGATATCCAAATGATCATGTATATAGGCATCATGTCCGGACAAGTGAGCCGAAATGATTCTGCATCTACTACTATTACTCCACACATCGACCGCTATCCAGCATGCATCTAGAGTATTAAGTTCATAAAGAATGGAGTAACGCATTAAGGAAGATGACATGATGTAGACAAAGTGAAAGCACAAGTGCTCCCTGGGTGATTTTGGTAATTAATGTCAACATATCTCTTGTTGGACTAATGTTTTCACCTAGCATATTTCAGATAAGTTCAAAAATGGAGTGGCGTGGACAAGAAGATGTGGAACCCCTTCAAGATGACAGGGACAAAGGATTGGATCAAGCTCAAAGCTCAAGACTCTGCATTTTCTATTTTAGTGATCCAAGATCACATTGAGTCCATAGGAAAGCCAATACTATTAAGAGGGGTGAGGTGTTGCTTAATGGCTTGCTTGCTCAAAGTGCTTAGTGATATATGCTCCCCAACTACTTTCTCACATCTAAATATGTCCCAAACCAAAAGTCAAAACTTCATTACGAAACTTTCTATCAGCGCCAAGTTCTCTTGACATAGCCACTGCCGAAACCCTAATCAATTTGGTCTCACCGATGGGATCTCGGTCTCACCGAGAATGGGCTTCTAACTCTATTGCCTATTAACAATTACGGTCTCAAAATGCTGTCGGTCCACCGAGTTTGTTGCCCAACTCTCTATTTGCTTATTACCCAAATCAGTCCCACCGGTTTGTGTAATTGGTCAAACCAACATGAGGCTTTACCTAACCCTAGCACATCGGTCCCACGAGTTGATCTATTCGGTCCACAAAAATCCTAACATTCACATTTTGAACTAAATCTGCGGCCGAGTTCTCGAATCGGTCCCATCGATTTAGTAAATTGTGTGTGCAGTTAGATTTTACGTGGATATATATACCCCTCCACCCACTCTTCATTCATGGAAGCCATGAAACATGCCTACACTTCCAACATACATTTTTGAGAAAGAACCACCTACACTTGTGTTGAGGTCAAGATATTCCATTCCAACCACATACATCTTGATCTCTAGCCTTCCCCAAGTTGCTTTCCACTCAAATCATCTTTCCACCTAATCTAATCCTGAGAGAGTTGAGTGTTGGGGATACTATCATTTCAAGCACGAGAGCAAGGTTCATCATCAAAACACCATTTATTACCTCTTGGAGAGTGGTGTCTCCTAGATTGGTTAGGTGTCACTTGGGAGCCTCTGTCAAGATTGTGGAGTTGAACCAAGGAGTTTGTAAGGGCAGGAGATCGCCTACTTCTTGAAGATCTACCAGTGAGGCAAGTCCTTCGTGGGCGATGGCCATGGTGGGATAGAAAAGGTTGCTTCTTCGTGGACCCTTCGTGGGTGGAGCCCTCCGTGGACTCAGCATAGCCGTTACCTTAGTGGGTTGAAGTCTCCATCAACGTGGATGTACGATAGCACCACCTATCGGAACCACGGATAAAAATCTCCGAGTCTCCTATTGGTTTGCACACTCCAATCCCATCCCTTTACATTCTTGCAATTTGCATGCTTTACTTTCCGCTGCTCATATACTCTTATCATGCTTGCTTGATATATGTGAATGTGTGAACTTGTGCTAAATCTCCACTTCAACTTAAAGATATTAAAAACTGCAACTTTTCTTGATTAGAGTTTATTCACCCCCCCCCCTCTAGACACCTCTTCTCGATCCTTTCAATTGGTATCGGAGCATTGGTCTCCATTGCTTTGGTTTAAACACCTTTGGAGGAAGATGGATGTGTCTACATTGAAGTCTTAGGCGTAGAGTGCCTATTCTTGATGGAGTTCTTCCATGAGTGGAAAAATGAGATTCTTGAGATTTTCAGGTGAATATCATTTGAACAAGAACATTACTAGCCCTTGTGCACCTCATGACCCTTTGCATCCCACACGATGAGGATCTTGACATGATTAGCAATCTTAGAACTATCAATCTTATCATTAGAGGATTGCCCAAAATTTGATTGCTAGCTTACCTCTTGGTTGTGCCTATACTATATGGAGATTTCTTGAGAGCGATTTCCAAATTATTCCTGAAAAATCTAGCGAAATTCTCCATAGGTCTATAGCCTTGAGTAAGATGAGTACTAGTGATCCTAAGTTTGATGATTGTCTATTTGAGCTTCGTGATCATGCGTGCCAAAGGAGATGTTGGAATTATTAGCAATATCATTTCCAAGTCATTAGAATCCATAGAAATGAACATTGTTACGGTCATACTTCTAATGAATTACCCTCTCTAGGAGTTGATCAATCACAAGACAATATAGAACATGGATACTATGATGAGGATGATGATAGTGACTATGATCTTGATGATCGATGAGACACTTTGGTCTTATGGCAAATCTTCACGGCTACATGGTGGAGGAAAGGAATGGGTCCTTGATAGTGGATGTCTGATCATATGACCGGAGACAAAGATATGTTTGTGAGCTTGCTCAAAGCGACCCTCGAAAATCGTCACTTTTGGTGATAACTCAAAGGGTAAGGTGGTTGGCCTTGGTAAGGTGGCCATCTCATGATAGCTCCATACAAATGTCATGCTCGTTGAATCTCTTGGGTACAATTTACTTTCAATATCTAGACTTGCGATTTGGTTTCAATGTCATATTTTTGAAGTAGATTGCCAAGTTTTCGAAGACAATCATAAAATGGTCTTTACCGTATCGTGAGGTGATCTTTACATTGTTGATTTCACTAAAAGGCTCAACCTAGAACTTGCTTAATTGCTAAATCTTCTAAAGGATGGTTGTGGCATAGAAGGCTAGGTCATGTGGGCATCGAAATCTTGATAAGCTTATTAAAGGTGATCATATCCTTGGAGTAAAAGATGTTATATTTGACAAGGATAGACTTTGTAGTGCTTGTTAGGCAGGCAGGTTGGAGGAAGTCACCCCGTGAATAACATCATGACCACGAGAAGACCGCTCGAGCTACTTCATATGGATCTCTTTGGTCCCAATGCCTACAAGAGTCTCGGTGATAACTCATTTGATCTAGTCATAGTTGATGATTTTTCAAGATTTACGTGGGTGTTCTTTCTTGATGATAAATCGCAGGTCAAAAGATCTTCAAAAACTTAGCTAGGAAGGCCCAAAATCAATTTGGCATGAAGATCAACAAGGTTCGAGGCGACAATGGAGCGGAGTTCAAACGCAAATGTGGATACCTTTCTTGACGAAGAAAGGATTTCACGAGTTCTCGACTACGTACACCTCAACAAAATGGGGTTGTTGAGAGGAAGACCGAACTCTTATTGAGATGGCAAGGATGCTTGATGAGTACAAGACTCCAAAACACTTTTTGAAGGCGGTTGAGACAGCTTGTCATGCAACAAATCTTGTATCTTCACAAGCTACTAAAAAAGGCAGCATCGAGCTCCTCACGGTAAAAAACCCTAAGTTGGATACTTACAGTATTCGGCTCAAAGTGCTACATTCTTGATAAGCATCGTCATTCTAAATTTACTCCTAAATCTCATGAAGGTTTCCTACTTGGTTATGGCTCAAACTCTCACACTTATCGTGTCTACAACAATTTCACCGAAAGGTTGAAGAGGCGGTAGATGTGATTTGATGAATCTAACGTCTTGCAAGTAGAGCAATTACCAATTAATGTAGGAGACAAAGACCCTTGAAGCAATCCAAGATTTGTCTATCGGCAAGATTAGTCCAGCGGGTGAAGGAGAGTACCTCGTCCGTCAAGTGGAAGCTTCTACCTCACGACAAGGTGAACCAAGAGTTGATCGGAAGCATCCACAAGTGGGACACATCAAGATGAAAGCGAGGAAGTACACCAAGATGAACCTCATCAACCTCCCTCACCACCACGACAAAGAATGACGTCAATAATGAAGAAGGCCAAGAAGGACAAGATGAAGAAGATGTTCCACCCGAACAAAGCAAAAGCTCCCACAAGTTCAAGCAAAGTCGCCAAAACCATCCGTCGAATCTACAATGGTATCAAGCTGGGAGAATCACTCGCTCTAAAACTCGTTTGGCTAATTTTTGTGACATTATTCATTCATCTCTAGCATTGAACCTATGAAGGTTGAAGAAGCATTGGAAGATCTGGATTGGATAAATGCCATGCATGAAGAGCTACACAACTTTGAGAGAAACCAAGTGTGGACATTGGTCGAAGCCGACAACAACCACAACATCATTGGTACCAAATGGGTGTTTAGCAACAAGCAAGATGAAGATGGTCAAGTCGTCCGCCAAAAGCTCGTCTAGTGCCAAGGCTACACTCAAGTGAAGGTATGGACTATGGTGAGACATATGCCCTGTTGTTGACTTGGTCCATTAGCATCTTACTAGCTTATGCTAATAACCATGATGTCACCTTATACCAAATGGACATTAAAAGTGCTTTTCTAAATGGTGATTGGGAGAAGTTTATGTTAAGCAACCTCCCGACTTTGTCAATCTAGAAACCTAATCATGTTACAAACTTCACAAAGCTATTTATGGTCTTAAACAAGCTCCTAGGCGTGGTATAAATGCTTGACCAAGTTCCTTATTGAAAAACTTTGAAATTGTAAAATGATTCTACTATTTTTTACCAAAAGGGTTAATGGAGAACAATTTGTGTGCCAATTTATGTTGATGATATTATACTTGGTTCGATACTAACCCTCATTTTAGTGAGAGGTTTGGAAAGCTAATGTCGGAGAAGTTTGAGATGTCTATGATGAGTGAACAAATTCTTTCTTGGTTTTACAAATCAAGCAAACTAAGGAAAATTACCTTTGTTTCTCAAACAAAGTACACCAAGGACTTATTCAAGAGTTCAATATGCAATATTGTAACACCCGAGTAACTTTCCATATTTGTAACTCCAACTCTTGCCATTTTCGGCATTGTGATATGATATTCCCTCCGTGGTTGGGTTTTCTTCATTTTGCATTTGTCCATGTCATGCATTTTATATCATGTCATCATGTGCATCGCATATGTAGTCTCATGATTTCGAGCATTTTTCCGTTGTCCGTTTTGCAATCCGGCACTCCTATCTCCCCGGCGGCCTACGTTTTCGTGTGCGGGTACTAAACCTTCTCGAAATGGACGAGGTTTGTCTAGTGGCCTTGGTATACCACCCATAGACCACCGGTCAAGTTTAGTCATTTGGAGCTCGTTTGGTACTCAGCGGTTAACCGCACTCTCACAAAGGCCTCTTTTAAGTTGCAGCCCAACACCCTTCAAAACAGACCAATAACCCATCTAAGTCACTTCCATGCTCTCCGTCGTTCGATCCGATCGTGTGGTAAAACTTCACCTCATTTGGACTCTCCTAGCTCCCTCTGCCTATTTAAGCAAACCCCTCCAAATCTGGGTCTAACCCTAGCCTTCCCTACCTCGCCCGGACGAAGCGTCATCCGCCCGGACCGTCCGCCCCTGCCGCGCGAACACTCAGGCGCCGCGTAGCCCGCCGCGCCTTGCGCCGCCAGGCGCGAGGCCTGGCCCGGCAGCCGGCCCGTCCGTTCGACCAGCGCCTCCGCCCAGCGCCAGCCGGCCGCCCGCTGCCAGCGCCCGCCACCTCCATCGCCTCGCCGCCCGCCAGCCCGGCCCGCGGCCGTCGCCCGCCCGCCTCGCGTCTCCCCGCCGCGCCTCACGCGGACCATCCGCCATGGCCGTGACCCGCCCGCCGCCATCGCCTCCTCGGCCCGGCCCGACGCCGCCTCTCCCTCGGCCACGGGCGGCCGCCCGCCGCCGCCGTCCTCGTCCGGATCGGATCCGGATCGGGACCATCCGTTGACCTCTCCCCTCTCTTTTCTTCTAAGTTTTCATCCAATGATATTTTGTGTCATTTTCTTCTTGGTATATCTTTGCATCATAGATCCATTTTGCGTATAATATGTCAAAATGTTTGTCTCGAAGAGTAGATCATTTCATCTCATTGCATCATTTTCATTTGAGCTCATCTTGATGCCCGAAATGCTGTTAGAAGAGGGCTATGTGATGTTAGTTGATTCTTATGAACTTGCACTTTTGTTATTTTGCCATGATTGATGTGTGCATCCTATGAATTGGAGTCCTACATGTGTTTTGTAATATGCCATGCCATCTTTCAGGGGTGTATGCCATGTATTTTTGTGATCTATGTGGTGACTAGCACAAGCATGCAAAGTAGGTGTCCTGATGTTGCTGATTTCAGCCTGTTTAGCTGATATTTTGATGCCATGTTAACTTGATGCTACCAGAGATCCATGCATATTTTGAGATACTTCAGTAAGAGTCAAATGAACCGAGCTTCAACTTCTAGTGGTGCATTTATCTGCTAGATCTGTTAAGTTTTATGCCAACCTTCGCTTTTGTTATATAGTTGTAATTTGTTTTGGTGCGATACAAAATTTATTCTTAACGTGCAACCACCGTTGAAGAAAACAGCAAGCCATTTTGTATAGTGTAGGGTGTTCCTATATTTGCACCGGTGGCGATCTTTGATGCCGAGTGGATGTAATCTGTAATCGCTTTAATAGCCTAGCGTTAGTTTCGCCTTATTTATTTCCTAGTCTTCTTTTCCCTGGTTTGCTAGTGGTCGCAATTACCATGGGCCATATACGGGCCGAGGATCAATGGGTCTCCTACGGCCGTCGATAAATGGGCCTATAATCGGTGGGCCTCGGGCGTCGGATAAATGGGTCTACATGGGCCGTGTCGGGCGAATTGGTATCGGCCAAAGACGGTAACAGCCGTTAACGTGCCGTAGGATCTGCAAAAGGCTTAATTGTCACACGCATAACGGGTCATTAATGGGCCAGAATATAGGACGGGCTGGAAACGGCGCAACGGGTTAACAGGCCAGAAACGGGCTGACTCTTGCCATGGGCTGAATTTGGCTCATTAGCGTAACAGGCCAGTAACGGGCCGACTCTTGCCATGGGCCGAATTTGGCCCATTTGGGGAACATGCCAGTAACGGGCCGACTCTTGCCATGGGCCGAATTTGGCCCATTAGGGGAACAGGACAGTAACGGGTCGGAAGTAATCGAGGGCCAATAAGCAGCCCAAGAATGTATGGGCCGTCAATAGGCCGAAAGCTAACATGGGCTGGAAACGACCCATGTAAATCACGGGCCGTTAACGAGTACAAAGAAAATTACTGTTCATTATGGGCTAGAGTCACCGTGGGCCTGTAAAGGGCCGAAAGATACGAAGGCCACATATGGGCCGAAAGACGTCGTGGGCCATACATGGGCCGAAAGTGAAATGGGCTGGTGTTATATTCGACGGCCCACATGACGTTGTTGGGCCGATTTCCTTTAGGGCCTAACGGGCCGTGAGTTAACGTGCCGTAAAATGGGCTATTTGCGAAGAGACCGTTAATAGGCTTTTCATGGGCCGGCCCGTTAACTTTTGACCAAGTCAAACGGGTCGGCTTTGTAAGCTAAATGGGCCAGTGGTGGGCCGTGGCACGGTCGACATATCATAGGCGCCTATCGACCCATCGACGAGCCGACACGTGTTTCGGCCCAAATTAAATAAGAATTGGGACATTTACATTTGTGCCCTAACTCGAACCCACTATCAATTTACCCTAACTTTTGATGTGCTCAAATTTGCCCTAAAAAGCATTTGAAGTCACAGAATGCCCTTCCATCTGGTCAAATTTGTTTGACCAAAACTTTGAAAATTCATAACAAATTCATATGAACTTATCAGAATGCAAAATAAGATATCAAAATGCTCATAAAAACAACACCTATATGCACATGTCATTTATGTTCATGAAAAAAGCACTCTTTAAAGCTTTTTAGGGTTTATAACATTAAAAACAATTTAGGGTGAATGCAAACAAATGCACATGTAGGTGAGGAACGTAAATGACATGCACGTATAGGTGATGTTTGTATGAACATTTGGATATCTTATTTGCATTTTTCTGACTTCGTATGAATTTGTTATGAATTTTCAAAGTTTTGGTCAAACAACTTTGACCCGATGGAAGGGCATTCCTGCGACTTAAAATGCTTTTTAGGGGCAAATTTGAGCACATCAAGAATTTAGGGGTAAATCTAAGAGTGGGCGCAAATTAGGGGCATAAATGTAAATGTCCCATAAGAATTTTACACGTGGAAATTTCCCATTGGTCGGGGCTGTTAATGGTTTATCGGATCCAAAACCCGACCCGATAGCTTAACGGTGTTCCGTTACGGTGGATGCCATGTGTCGGTCACCCTTGAGAAAGCACTTCTGCGACGCGCGATTTATCGTCATGGAAGTGGACACTTCCGTGATGATAATTTCCGTAATGTCATGGAACACTTCTACGACAGCACAGGTATGACTATCTTGATTCTGTCATAAATTTGTCATGGATGTACATGCATGACAAAAAACGCAACCTACTGTGACAAACACGTATCATCACGGAAGTGTATCTTTTTGTAGTGATGGTAACTACAAACTTTGCAGCCTTCTCTTTTTACTGCCCATAATGAGTTGTTAGACAACAATGTCTGAATCTTTTTCGTTCCCAGTGGTTCCTGAAGCAGTTCACTCAAGATTACCTCGCAAAGTACACGATTGGTGGACACGCAATGAAGGTTAAAGTATTTCATCCAGACTACAATGACCATCGAGAAGTCCTAATGAAGGTAGTGAAGGATGGACGGGCAGCCATCACAAGGGGTTGGTCTAGAGTCGTGCGTGCATTACGCATGGAGGAGGGCACAATATGGGCATTCCGCTTCACCTTCTCCAGCAACCAGAATATCTTTCGCCTCTCTCTTTATTGTCTTTAGTACAACTGTGGTTCATCATTCTTTACTTGGTGCTTATGTAGTTCTTCAGTATATGTACCTGTGCATCGAATTATGCATTCGTGGTTGAACCTATATTTGTAACAAACATGGTTGGATATGAAATAAGTGATTGCCTACTTTCAAATTCAAAACATGTGATTTTTACATTAAGGATTAATTAGGGATTAATCAGGGATTAGACTACACACGGTTTGTGAAAGCGAAACATCTGCGATATACGTGGAGATTAGAAACGTTTCTAGGATCCACCACGTGTGTGATCAATCTACACTGCACACACGACTTTCTCTTGAAAACTGTTTGCGTTAGGCCACCTTGCGCAAACGTTTACCACATAAAAACTATGTGTGATGGACAACCTTTGCCACACAGTTTCTTCTACGCACCGCGTGTGATGCATTCAATAACGCAAACGATAAAATTATTAATATCGTGTGCAATGGCAACGCTATCACAAACGATTTAACGGGGGAAATTGTGTGTGACGTACCTGTGAACGGAAATGTTTTCCTTGGAGCGACTGTGTGGGATGTACATACGAACGGAAACGTTTAGCGGGGACTGACTGTGTGGGATGTACTTACGACCGGAAACAATTTTGCTTGTATAATTGTATTTTTTAGCTCTACTGTATGTATTTCCGTATTTGAGTGCTCATCGGTTGCACACGACCTCATTTTGCCGAGCGTGTGTGCCAGGAGGGCATATCCCCGACGGTTTTTGGTTTGTGTGGGAAGGACCCCCCCCCTATCTCCCACACTCACTTGGCGACGGTTCCAAATGTCGTCGCGAAAAGGGGTTAAAAACCGTTTGTTTAGGACCGACGCGCACCAGTGTTACGTCGATGCATGCTTTAAACACCAATCCAGATGACTCTAAGTAGTAAACCAGATACGTATAGTGGAGCAGCTCCTTGGAATGCTCCAAGTTGAGCATGGTAGCAACATCTACAGTATGACATAAAATTTTGTGAAGTACATGCGGATCTAAATGTTGCAGAACCGCTGACTAAAACCTCTCTCACAAGCAAATCATGATCAAACCCCAGAACTAATTGGGTGTAAATCACATGGTGATGTGAACTAGATTATTGACTCTAGTGCAAGTGGGAGACTGTTGGAAATATGACCTAGAGGCAATAATAAATTGGTTATTATCATATTTCCATGTTCATAATAATCATTTATTATCCATGCTAGAATCATATTGATCGAAAACTTAGATGCATGTGTGGATACATAGACAATAATGTGTCCCTAGTGAGCCTCTACTAGACTAACTCGTTGATCAAAGATGGTTAAGGTTTCCTAGCCATAGACATGAGTTTTCATTTGATAACGGGATCACATCATTAGGAGAATGATGTGATGGACAAGACCCAAACTATAAATGTACCATATGATCGTGTCAATTTTATTGCTATCGTTTTCTGCATGTCAAGTATATGTTCCTATGACCATGAGATCATACAACTCATTGACGCCGGAGGAATACCTACCAAACATCGCAACGTAACTGGGTGACTATAAAGCTGCTCTACAAGTATCTTCGAGGGTGTCTGTTGAGTTGGCATGGATCAAGACTGGGATTTGTCACTCCGTATGACGGAGGGGTATCTCAGGGCCCACTCAGTAATACAACATCACAGTAAGCTTGCAAGCAATGTGACTAACGAGTTAGCCATGGGATCTTGTATTATGGAACGAGTAAAGATACTTGCCGGCAACGAGATTGAACTAGGTACGGGGATACCGACGATCGAATCTCGGGCAAGTAACATACCGATAGACAAAGGGAACTGCCTACGGGATTAGTAGAATCCTTACACTGAGGTTCGACCAATAAGATCTTCATAGAATATGTAGGAACCAATATGGGCATCCAGGTACCGCTATTGGTTATTGATCGTAGAGGTGCCTCAGCCATGTCTGCATAGTTCTCGAACCCGCAGGGTCTACACACTTAATGTTTGGTGACGGTATAAGTATAATTCAGTTATTATTGTGGTTATCGAAGGTTGTTCGGAGTCCCGGATGAGATCCCAGATGTGATGAGGAACTCCGGAATGGTCCGGAGGTGAAGATTGATATATTGGACGAAGGGTATTAGAGTCCGGAATTGTTCCGGGGGTACCGGGTGATGACGCGCATCACCGAAAGGAGTTTCGGGGGGGCCGACAAGTGTTGGGGGCTCCATTGGCCAAGGGGAGGGGGAAAACCAGCCCACTAAGGGGTTGTTCGCCCCCTCGCCCTTTCCCACGTAACCAGAAGGGGTGGCCAAATCCTATTTGGCGCTCTAAGCGCCCGTTAAAGGCTTATTTACAAACGGGCGCATACCCTCCCAGCGCGCTGGGCCAGCCTAGTTTCCTTCATTTTTCCTGAATCACAACAAAAAGGTGCACTAATAAGAATCGAACCCCTGATCTTCAGGTTCGATACTACTAGTACTAACCAACTCCGCTAGAGCACCTCACGTTAGTTTCTACATCTATTTGTGTTTCTTTACTCGTGCCCCAAACTGGGTTTTTTTATGTCTTATTCATTTTCCTTTTTCTCCTTTTCTTTTTTCTAGTTCCTTTTTCGTTTTTATTTTCCATTCTTTTTGTTTAACTTTTTCACTTTTCTAATTAGATGAACTTTTTTACAAATTAGGTGAACTATTTTAAAATTTTATGAACTTTTTTCAAATACGATGAACCTTTTGAGAATTGATGAACATTTTTTTAATTTGATGATTGTTTTCTCAATATCGGTGAACTATGTTCAAAATCAATGGACTTTTTCAAATTCAATTAACTTGTTTTGAAAATAAATGATTTTTTTTTCAAATTCGGTGAACTTTTTTCAAAATCAGCAAACTATTTTCTAAATTGATGAACTTTTTTTTCAAATTCAAAGAACTTATTTTCAAATTCGATGAACTTATTTCAAAATTTCTGAACTATTTGCAAAGTCGATGAACTTATTCCAAATTTAATGAACTTTTCTTTAAAAAAATTATAAACAAATTTTTAATTTGTGAACTTTTTATCAAATTTGATGAAATTTTTCAAAATCGATGCACTTTTCGAAGGTTGTGAACTGTTTTTCAAAATTAGTGAACATTTTCAAATTCATGAACTTTATAATTTTTGCGATTTTTTAACTATTTCTTTTGTTTTTTCCCTAATTTAACGATTTGACCAGTCAATTGCTACTGGTCATACTTTTATTTCGAGAATCTGCTACTGGCATACTTGATCTAGAGACGAGCGGGAAGCGAGCGCTGGCTCCTTGCTGTGCCGGCCCATGAAGGAGGTCGTGTGAGCGCGAGTTACACTCCTTGGCACTTAAGGCGCTGGGGAGGAGCTCTCGGAGGGGTGGGGCGCTCCCCTAGGGCAGCCACCCCCTTTGCCTTGGGGGCCAAGGCTCCTCAGGGAGAGGCGCACCAAAACTCATCTAGGGTTTCCCCCTGGTGGCCGCCGGCCCCCCCTAGGGAACCCTAGGGCGCCCCTCCTCCTCCCTTCCCCCTATGTATAGAGGGGTAGCGGGAGGGCAGACGCACCCATCTATGCCACGGCGCTGCCCTCCCTCTCCCTCGTAGTCCTTCTTCTTCTACGTGAGGCTTGGCGAAGCCGTGCTGACATTTCTTCACCACCATCGCCATCACGCCATCGTGCTGCCGGAGGACTCGAGCTACTACTTCACCATCACTCACTAGATCGAAGAGGTGAAGGCGTCATCAAGCCGTACGTGTGTTGAACGCGGAGGTGCCGTCCGTTCAGCACTTGGATCAGGAGGTCGCGGGACGGATCATGATTGGGTCGCAAAGACGTTCGACTACATCAACAACATTTCTTAACGCTTCCGCTTAGCGATCTACAAGGGTATGTAGATGCAATCTCTCCTCTCGTACATGTCCATCTCCTAGATTGATCTTGCTGAGCATAGGATTTTTTTGTTTCCCATGCAACATTCCCCAACAGTTGGTGATTTGCAAGAGAAGATGGAGACTCAAGATAAAAAAAAATTGCACAAATGTAAATAGATAGGCTCTTCGCAGAGGGAAGCAGAGATTTGCAGAGGTGCTAAAGCTCAAGGCTTAAATTAGAGAGATAAAATTATTTTGAGAGGCATGTTTTTCCTGTCAACAAAAATGAATGAGAATTCCCAATATCTTCCATGCTAGACACATTATAGGCGGTTCCCAAATAGAAAATGAAGTTTATTTCCTTTCCACCATTCTTTCATAATCCATGGCTAGCCATATCCACGGGTGCCTTCCATACCAACACTTTCCAAGGAATTTATTATCATCATATTATATATTTTTCATTTAGGGACTCGGCATCCCTATTACCTGCCACTTTCACATGCAATGACAAGTGAATAAACACTCATCATGAGAATAACCCGCCTAGCATCGAAAATATTGGCCACCCCCTGCCGCTTCATGAGCGATATGGACACACAAAACGAAAAATTATTTTTAAAAATTAGAGTTGGCACATGCAAATTTACTTAGAACGGCATGGAAATACAACATATAGGTAGGTATGGTGGACTCATTTGGCACAACTTTGGCTTTAAGGAATTGGATGCACAAGCAGCATTCCCGCTTAGTACAAATGAAGCCTAACAGATAGATTGAGAAGCGACCAATCAAAAAGCAAAAGCGATCATAAACATGCATTGAACATAACTAGCATTGAATAATGCACCATAAGTAGGATATAACTTTGTTGTGTAACTATTAACTTTATGTGCATGCATAGGGAATCACAAACCTTAACACCAATATTCTTAGTAAACCACAATTATTCATTCACATGACTCACATATTATCATCTCGATATTGCAAAACTATTGCAAGGAATCAAACTTATCATATCCAATGATCTTTCGTAAAAGTTTTTATTATATCCCTCTTGAAAATATTCATCACTTTGGGACCAAATTCATATCTTGTGCAAATTACCATTACTATTATCAACTCTCAAAATGATATAAGTGAAGCATGACAGTGCAAATATTTCTTCAAAATTTAATCACCGCTGTGCTCAAAAAGATATAAGTGAAGCACTCGAGCAACTGCCTATCTCAAAAGATTTAAGTGAAGCACATAGAGTATTCTAACAAATCATAATAAATGTGTGGCTCTGTCAAATAGGTGTGTCCAACAAAGATGATTGTGACAAACTAAAAAGCAAACAAAGCAAAGACTCTTATAATACACGACGCTCCAAGCAAAACTCATAATATGTGATGAATAAAAATATAGCTCCAAGTAAAATTACCGATGGTCGGTAGAAGAAAGAGGGGATGCCTTCCAGGGCATCCCCAAGCTTAGTTGCTTGGGAGTCCTTGAATATTACCTTGGGGTGCCTCGGGCATCCCCAAGATTAGGCTCTTGTGACTCCTTATTCCTTCATCCATCGTGATCTCACCCAAAACTTGAAAACTTCAGTCACACAAAACTCAACAAAACCTTCGTGAGATCCGTTAGTATAGTAAAGCGAATCACTACTTTAAGTACCGTTGCAAGCCCATTCATATTTTATTATTACATTATACCTAATGTATTCTAACTTCACCATGTCTTGTACCCCCTCGATACAATCCATAGATTCATCAAAACAAGGAAACAACGCATCGAAAATGTAATCACAAAATGTAATGTCTATAGTAATCTGAACATTGGCCATACTTCCGTAAATCCAAAATTTCTGAAAAATTAGGACAACATGGGCAATTTGTATATCAATCATGCGTAAAAACTTCAAATTTTATCATGCTCCAGCGAATTTTAACAATTCTGCTACTGGACGGAAAAGTTTCTATTTTTGCACAAAATCAAAGCAACTATCATCCAAATCATCCCAAAGGCTTACTTGGCACAAACACTAATTAAAACATAAAAACACAACCATAATAGTAGCATAATTGTGCACACACACAAAAACATAAAAATAAACACAAAAATTAAGATAACTATTGGGTTGCCTCCCAACTAGTGCTATTGTTTTACGCCCCTAGCTAGGCATAAGGCATAGTTTCAAGTATTGTCATCTTTGGTTTTAACAACCTTTGCAAGAGTTTTCCCAAATCTAGGAGGTTCCTTATGTTTTTCGTCATTCTCAGAGAATGAAGCGATTTTAATGTCTAAAATATCCAACCGCTTGTTGCAAAGGGTGATCAATGTATTCGTGTGGTTGAGGTTTCCACTAATATTTTTGAGAGGTTCATTAGATTTCTGTAACTCAACCAAATTTGTATGCATCTCACCCAGTTTGTCTAATATTTGAATTCCCTCTTGAGTAAGAACAAATCCCTTTTGTGGTGGTGGAACCCTGAATATACCCTCTATTATTTCTTAAGCAGTGTTGGCATCACATTCAATAAAATTACCCTTTGCGGCAAGATCTAAGAGTTGTCTATGGGGCATGGTTAATCCTACATAAAAATTGCGAAGCCAAATTTTTATATCCCTCTTTACAGTGCAAACATGATAAGATTCCATTAATCTATACCAAGCATCTTTCAAATTTTCTCCTCGTCTCTGCTTGAAATATAGAACTTCAAAATCTGGTGACAAAGGAGAGACAGTTATGCTAGTCATACTGAAAGAGGCAAACAAGCAAGCAAAAAAGCAAACAAGAAAAAGGCAAACGGAAAATATTTTTTTATAATTTTTGTAAAAACTTTTTAGAAGTGGGGGAGATGAAAACGAGAGGCAAAGGCAAATAAAATAAATGCAAGGAGATGAAATTTTATGCGTAGGTACTTGATAGATGTTGATGATGTCTCCCCAGCAACAGCGCCAGAAATTCTTCCTGCTACTTGTGAGCTGCATTCGGATTTCTCTGAAGAGGAGGGGATGATGCAGTGTAGTAGAGATAAGTATTTCCCTCAGTTATGAAACTAAGGTTATCAATCCAGTACAAGAATCACGCAATAACTCGTTAACAATAGTTGCACACAAAATAACAAATCCTTGCACCCAACGCGGACAAGGGGTTGTCAATTCCTTGGTGGTTAATTGTAAGATTAAATTTTATGGTGATAGATAGATAGATAGATAGATAGATCAAACAAAAATACAAAACAAAATAAATAAAGTAAAATTGCAGCAAGGTATTTTTAGGATCTTTAATATATGATAAAGGTAGACCCTGGGGCCATAGTTTTCACTAGAGGCTTCTCTCTTGAAAAAAATAGCATACAGTGGGTAAACAAATTACTGTTGGGCAGTTGATAGAAAAGAAAATAATCATGACGATATCCAAGGCAATGATCATGTATATAGGCATCATGTCCGGGACAAGTAGACCGAAATGATTCTGCATCTACTACTATTACTCCACACATCGACCGCTATCCAGCATGCATCTAGAGTATTAAGTTCATAAAGAATGGAGTAACGCATTAAGGAAGATGACATGATGTAGACAAAGTGAAAGCACAAGTGCTCCCTGGGTGATTTTGGTAATTAATGTCAACATATCTCTTGTTGGACTAATGTTTTCACCTAGCATATTTCAGATAAGTTCAAAAATGGAGTGGCGTGGACAAGAAGATGTGGAACCCCTTCAAGATGACAGGGACAAAGGATTGGATCAAGCTCAAAGCTCAAGACTCTGCATTTTCTATTTTAGTGATCCAAGATCACATTGAGTCCATAGGAAAGCCAATACTATTAAGAGGGGGTGAGGTGTTGCTTAATGGCTTGCTTGCTCAAAGTGCTTAGTGATATGCTCCAAAACCCTCAACTACTTTCTCACATCTAAATATGTCCCAAACCAAAAGTCAAAACTCGGCCCCACCGAAACTTTCTATCAGCGCCACCGAGTTCTCTTGACATAGCCACTGCCAGAAACCCTAATCAATTTGGTCTCACCGATGGGATCTCGGTCTCACCGAGATGGGCTTGCAAACTCTCTATTGCCTATTGCAACAATTACGGTCTCACCGAGATATGCAATCGGTCCCACCGAGTTTGCTTGGCCAACTCTCTATTTTGCTTATTACCCAAATCAGTCCCACCGAGTTTGTGTAATTGGTCAAACCAACATGAGGCTTTACCCTAACCCTAGCACATCGGTCCCACCGAGTTGATCTATTCGGTCCCACCAAAAATCCTAACATTCACATTTTGAACTAAATCTGTCTGACCGAGTTCTCTGAATCGGTCCCATCGAGTTTGGTAAATTGTGTGTAACGGTTAGATTTTCTGTGGAGGCTATATATACCCCTCCACCCACTCTTCATTCATGGAGAGAGCCATCAGAACATGCCTACACTTCCAACATACATTTTTTGAGAAAGAACCACCTACACTTGTGTTGAGGTCAAGATATTCCATTCCAACCACATACATCTTGATCTCTAGCCTTCCCCAAGTTGCTTTCCACTCAAATCATCTTTCCACCTAATCTAATCCTATGAGAGAGAGTTGAGTGTTGGGGATACTATCATTTCAAGCACGAGAGCAAGGAGTTCATCATCAAAACACCATTTATTACCTCTTGGAGAGTGGTGTCTCCTAGATTGGTTAGGTGTCACTTGGGAGCCTCTGTCAAGATTGTGGAGTTGAACCAAGGAGTTTGTAAGGGCAAGGAGATCGCCTACTTCTTGAAGATCTACCCGAGTGAGGCAAGTCCTTCGTGGGCGATGGCCATGGTGGGATAGAAAAGGTTGCTTCTTCGTGGACCCTTCGTGGGTGGAGCCCTCCGTGGACTCACAAGAACTGCTACTCCTTCGTGGGTTGAAGTCTCCATCAACGTGGATGTACGATAGCACCACCTATCAGAACCACGGATAAAAAATCTCCGAGTCTCCTATTGCGTTTGCACACTCCAATCCCATCCCTTTACATTCTTGCAATTTGCATGCTTTACTTTCCGCTGCTCATATACTCTTATCATGCTTGCTTGATATGTATTGTGAATGTGTGAACTTGTGCTAAATCTCCACTTCAACTTAAAGATATTAAAAACTGCAACTTTTCTTGATTAGAGTTTATTCACCCCCCCCCCTCTAGACACCTCTTCTCGATCCTTTCAATTGGTATCAGAGCATTGGTCTCCATTGCTTTGGTTTAAACACCTTTGGAGGAAGATGGATGTGTCTACATTGGGGAGTCTTAGACGTAGAGTGCCTATTCTTGATGGAGAGTTCTTCCATGAGTGGAAAAATGAGATTCTTGAGATTTTCAGTGAATATCATTTGAACAAGAACATTACTAGCCCTTGTGCACCTCATATTGACCCTTTGCATCCCACACCCGATGAGGATCTTGACATGATTCGCAATCTTAGAACTATCAATCTTATCATTAGAGGATTGCCCAAAAATTTGATTGCTAGCTTACCCACTCTTGGTTGTGCCTATACTATATGGAGATTTCTTGAGGAACGATTTCCAAATTATTCCTTGAAAAATCTAGACGAAATTCTCCATAGGTCTATAGCCTTGAGTAAGATGAGTACTAGTGATCCTAAGTTTGATGATTGTCTATTTGAGCTTCGTGATCTCATGCGTGCCAAAGGAGATGTTGGAATTATTAGCAATATCATTTCCGAAGTCATTAGAATCCATAGAAATGAACATTGTTACGGTCATACTTCTAATGAATTACCCTCTCTAGGAGTTGATCAATCACAAGACAATATAGAACATGGATACTATGATGAGGATGATGATAGTGACTATGATCTTGATGATGCGATGAGACACTTTGGTCTTATGGCAAATCTTCACGGCTACATGGCTGGAGGAAAGGAATGGGTCCTTGATAGTGGATGTACTGATCATATGACCGGAGACAAAGATATGTTTCGTGAGCTTGCTCAAAACGACGGCCCTCGAAAGTACGTCACTTTTGGTGATAACTCAAAGGGTAAGGTGGTTGGCCTTGGTAAGGTGGCCATCTCACATGATAGCTCCATACAAAATGTCATGCTCGTTGAATCTCTTGGGTACAATTTACTTTCAATATCTAGACTTGCTGATTTCGGTTTCAATGTCATATTTACTGAAGTAGATTGCCAAGTTTTTCGAAGAGACAATCATAAAATGGTCTTTACCGGTATACGTAGAGGTGATCTTTACATTGTTGATTTCACTAAAAAGGCTCAACCTAGAACTTGCTTAATTGCTAAATCTTCTAAAGGATGGTTGTGGCATAGAAGGCTAGGTCATGTGGGCATGCGAAATCTTGATAAGCTTATTAAAGGTGATCATATCCTTGGAGTAAAAGATGTTATATTTGACAAGGATAGACTTTGTAGTGCTTGTTAGGCAGGAAAACAGGTTGGAGGAAGTCACCCCGTGAATAACATCATGACCACGAGAAGACCGCTCGAGCTACTTCATATGGATCTCTTTGGTCCCAATGCCTACAAGAGTCTCGGTGATAACTCATTTGATCTAGTCATAGTTGATGATTTTTCAAGATTTACGTGGGTGTTCTTTCTTGATGATAAATCGCAGGTCCAAAAGATCTTCAAAAACTTCGCTAGGAAGGCCCAAAATCAATTTGGCATGAAGATCAACAAGGTTCAGAGCGACAATGGAACGGAGTTCAAGAACGCAAATGTGGATACCTTTCTTGACGAAGAAAGGATTTCACACGAGTTCTCGGCTACGTACACGCCTCAACAAAATGGGGTTGTTGAGAGGAAGAACCGAACTCTTATTGAGATGGCAAGAAGGATGCTTGATGAGTACAAGACTCCAAAACACTTTTGGGCGGAAGCGGTTGAGACAGCTTGTCATGCAACAAATCGCTTGTATCTTCACAAGCTACTCGGCAAGACGGCATACGAGCTCCTCACCGGTAAAAAACCCTAAGTTGGATACTTACGAGTATTCGGCTCAAAGTGCTACATTCTTGATAAGCATCGTCATTCTAAATTTACTCCTAAATCTCATGAAGGTTTCCTACTTGGTTATGGCTCAAACTCTCACACTTATCGTGTCTACAACAATTTCACCCGAAAGGTTGAAGAGACGGTAGATGTGAAGTTTGATGAATCTAACGTCTTGCAAGTAGAGCAATTACCAATTAATGTAGGAGACAAAGACCCTTCAGAAGCAATCCAAGATTTGTCTATCGGCAAGATTCGTCCAACGGAGGTGAAGGAGAGTACCTCGTCCGTCCAAGTGGAAGCTTCTACCTCACGACAAGGTGAACCAAGAGTTGATACGGAAGCATCCACAAGTGGGACACATCAAGATGAAGAAAACGAGGAAGTACACCAAGATGAACCTCATCAACCTCCCTCACCACCACGACAAGAGAATGACAACGTCAATAATGAAGAAGGCCAAGAAGAAGGACAAGATGAAGAAGATGTTCCACCCCGAACAAAGCAAAAGCTCCCACAAGTTCAAGCAAGAGTCGCCAAAGACCATCCCGTCGAGCAAATCTACAATGGTATCCAAACTGGGAGAATCACTCGCTCTAAAACTCGTTTGGCTAATTTTTGTGAACATTATTCATTCATCTCTAGCATTGAACCTATGAAGGTTGAAGAAGCATTGGAAGATCTGGATTGGATAAATGCCATGCATGAAGAGCTACACAACTTTGAGAGAAACCAAGTGTGGACATTGGTCAAGAAGCCCGACAACAACCACAACATCATTGGTACCAAATGGGTGTTTCGCAACAAGCAAGATGAAGATGGTCAAGTCGTCCGCAAAAAAGCTCGTCTAGTCGCCCAAGGCTACACTCAAGTCGAAGGTATGGACTATGGTGAGACATATGCCCCTGTTGTTAGACTTGAGTCCATTCGCATCTTACTAGCTTATGCTAATAACCATGATGTCACCTTATACCAAATGGACATTAAAAGTGCTTTTCTAAATGGTGAAATTGAGGAGGAAGTTTATGTTAAGCAACCTCCCGACTTTGTCAATCCTAAGAAACCTAATCATGTTTACAAACTTCACAAAGCTATTTATGGTCTTAAACAAGCTCCTAGAGCGTGGTATAAATGCTTGACCAAGTTCCTTATTGAAAAAGGCTTTGAAATTGTAAAATAGATTCTACTATTTTTACCAAAAGGGTTAATGGAGAACAATTTGTGTGCCAAATTTATGTTGATGATATTATACTTGGTTCGACTAACCCTCATTTTAGTGAGAGGTTTGGAAAGCTAATGTCGGAGAAGTTTGAGATGTCTATGATGAGTGAACTCAAATTCTTTCTTGGTTTGCAAATCAAGCAAACTAAGGAAGGTACCTTTGTTTCTCAAACAAAGTACACCAAGGACTTATTCAAGAAGTTCAATATGCAATATTGTAACACCCCGGAAGTAACTTTCCATATTTGTAACTCCAACTCTTGCCATTTTCGGCATTGTGATATGATATTCCCTCCGTGGTTGGGTTTTTCTTCATTTTGCATTTTGTCCATGTCATGCATTTTATATCATGTCATCATGTGCATCGCATTTGCATATGTGTTCGTCTCATGATTTCGAGCATTTTTCCCGTTGTCCGTTTTGCAATCCCAAGACTCCTATCTCCCCGGCGCCCCTTTTACGCTTTTTCCGTAAAGGGTACAAAACCTTCTCGAAATGGACCGAGGTTTGTCTAGTGGCCTTGGTATACCACCCATAGACCACCGGTCAAGTTTCGGGTCATTTGGAGCTCGTTTGGTACTCCAACGGTTAACCGCACTCTCACAAAGGCCTCTTTTAAGTTGCAGCCCAACACCCCTTCAAAACAGACCAATAACCCATCTAAGTCGCTTCCATGCTCTCCGTCGTTCGATCACGATCGTGTGGGCGAAAACTGCACCTCATTTGGACTCTCCTAGCTCCCTCTATGCCTATTTAAGCAAACCCTCCAAATCTCTGGTCTAACCCTAGCCTTCCCTACCTCGGACGGACGAGCGTCCTCCCGCCGGACACGTCCGCCCCCACCAGCCGCCACACTCTGCCACTCAGACGCGACACGTGGCGCGCGCCGCCACATGCAGCTCATGAGGCCACGGCCCGCCCGCCTCGGCCGATCCGGCCGACCTCGCCTCCGCCCACACGCCCGGCCGGCCGCCACAGCAGCAGCCACCACCTCCGTCGCCTCGCCGCCGACCAGCCGCCCCTCGCGCGTCGCCGCCTGGCCTCCGCGTCCTCCCCCCCGCGCCTCATGGACCATGCGCCATGCCGCGACCCGCCGCCGCCGTCGCCTCCTCCGGCCGGCCGCGGCCGCCGCCTCTCCCTCCGGCCACCGGAGCTGACCGCCCGCCGCCGCCGTCCTCGATCCGGATCGGATCCGGATCGGGACCGAGCTCCCGTTGACCTCTCTCCCCCCCTCTTTTCTTCTAAGTTTTTCCATCCAATGATATTTTGTGTCATTTTCTTCTTGGTATATCTTTGCATCTGTAGATCCATTTTGCGCGTATAATATGTCAAAATGTTTGTCTCGAAGAGTAGATCATTTCATCTCATTGCATCATTTTCATTTGAGCTCATCTTGATGCCCGAAATGCTGTTAGAAGAGGGCTATGTGATGTTAGTTTCTGATTCTTAACAGAACTTGCACTTTTGTTATTTTTGCCATGATTGATGTGTGCATCCTATGAATTGGAGTCCTACATGTGTTTTGTAATGTGCCATGCCATCTTTCCAGGGGTGTATGCCATTTATTTTTGTGATCTATGTGGTGACTAGCACAAGCATGCAAAGTAGGTGTCCTGATGTTGCTGATTTCAGCCCTGTTTAGCTGATATTTTGATGCCATGTTAACTTGATGCTACCGAGAGATCCATGCATATTTTGAGATACTTCAGTAAGGATGTTTTGTTAAGCATGTCTTGCTCTATCCATCCATGCCCTTGTTTGCAATTATGGAGTGCCATAGCTTGAGTCAATCGAGCTCTACTTTTGCTATCAAATGTTTCCTGGCAGATTGTTTACATGTTATTCAATTTTGCCTAGGTTGTTGTGGTTGATCCATGTATGCTATGTTATTGTTCTTGCCATGTATGTCTTCTATGCCATGTCTTCTTGATGTATGTATGCTTAGTTTATCATTTAAGGCTCTGTAGTGAGTGCATTGAGCTTGTAAACATGCCTACTTGTTATCAGTTTTTGACATGCCATGTTGCTGAATCTGTTAACGAAACTTTCGATATTGACATGGGTGTTACTATATTTTCTGATCCTTTTTGGCTTATGGTCAGTAAGGGACTTTTGTTCTATGCTTTGAGTAGATTCATTCCATGACTTGTTTTGCTATTTTAAGGTCCTGTAGCATGTAGTTTTGTTGCTCTGAACATTGCAACCTGATGCTGTTTTTGCCATGTCCAGCCTGATATTTTGTGCACTTTTGCCATGCTTGTTTGAACCTGTTATGTTGTGAACTAGCCGTAGCTCAGTGCTCATCTTTTGTCAAGCATCTTGTGTAGATCACTGCCATGTGCTTTGTTGATACGTTTGGGTGCAGTAGCTTAATTTCTTGTTGCTTGCTAAGTGGCATCATGCTGTTAATGGCAGATTTGTGCCATTCTTGTTTTGCTTGTCATTTCCAAACCGTGCATCCGATTCCGGTGATCTTTATATCGATTTCAACCAAAATCATCTCATCTTTCCAGTGGCATACTTGGTTTGCCAAGTTGATTCCTGGTTCATCATTTTCCTTCCGGCCGCATATACGCATTGCATATCACATCCCGCATATCATGCCATGTTTTGCATCATGTTGATTGTGCATTGCACCGTGATTTATTGTGGTTCCTTTGTTTGTGTTCTTGCTTTGGGTAGAGCCGGGAGACGAGTACGTGAACGAGGAACCTGTTGAGAACGCTTACGAGGATCAAGCTTTCGACAACTCGAGAACATTGCGCAAGATGACCATACCCTCGAAATCACTTCTATCTTTGCTATGCTAGTTGCTCGCTCTTTTGCTATGCCTATGCTGCGATGCCTACCACTTGCTATATCATGCCACCCATATTGCCATGTCAGCCCCTAACCATCCTTTTCCTAGCAAACCGTTGTTTGGCTATGTTACCGCTTTGCTCAGCCCTCTTATAGCGCTGCTAGTTGCGGTGAAGTGAAGTTTGTTCCTTGTTGAACATGGAGAGGTTGTTCCTTATTGGAACATGTTTACTTGTTGGGGATATCACAATATATATCTGCTATAATTAATACATCTATATACTTGGTAAAGGGTGGAAGGCTCGGCCTTATGCCCGTGTTTTGTTCCACTCTTGCCACCCTAGTTTCCGCCATACCGGTGTTATGTTCCTTGATTTTATGCTCCTTACACGGTTGGGTGATTTATGGGACCCCTTGACAGTTTGCTTTGAATAAGACTCGTCCAGAAGGCCCAACTTTGGTTTTACCATTTGCCACCTAAGCCTTTTCCCCGGGTTTTCCCGAGCCCGAGGGTCATCTTTATTTAACCCCGGGCCAATGCTCCTCTGAGTGTTGGTCCAAACTAGAGCCACTTGCGGTGCCACCCTGAGGCAACTTGGGGCATCTTCGGTTGCCGTACGTAGTGTTCATCCGGATGTGCCCTGAGAACGAGATATGTGCAGCTCCTATCGGGTCTTCCCGGTAGAAGGAATATCCTTCGTTGACCGTGAGAGCTTATAATGGGCTAAGTTGGGACACCCCTGCAGGGTAATATCTTTCGAAAGCCGTGCCATGGTTATAAGGCAGATGGGAATTTGTTAATGTCCGTTGTAGATAACCCAAAGTTGACCTCAAATAAAATACACATCAATCAAGTGTGTAACCGTGATGGTCTCTTCTCGGAGTCCGGAAGTGAACACGGTGTTGGAGTTATGTCCGACGTAAGTAGTTCAGATCACTTCTTGATCGCTATTAGCTTCACGTCCGTGCTTTGCTTCTCTTCTCGCTCTCTTTTGCGATGTAGCCACCATATATGCTAGTCGCTTGCAGCAGCTCCACTTTACTACTCTATCCTTCCTATAAGCTTAAATAGTCTTGATCTCGCAGGGGTGAGATTGCTGAGTCCCCGTGACTCACGATACTTCCAAAACAGTTGCAGTTCCGACGATGCCAAGTCAGGTGACGATCCGAGCTCACGTGGGAGTTCGATGAGGAACATGGTCGTTATTATGTGTCTTTTCCTCGATGATCAGTAGTGGAGCCCAGCTTGGGACGATTCGGGATCTGTAGCATTTGGGGTATCTTCTCTTATTTTGGTTCCGTAGTCGGACCTTGAGTGTACTCAATGATGGATGTTTATTTATGTACTGTGTGAAGTGGCGATCGTAAGCCAACTATGTATCTCTTTCCTTATGTATTACATGGGTTGTGTGAAGATTACCTCACTTGCGACATTGCTTTCAATGCGGTTATGCCTCTAAGTCGTGCCTCGACACGGGGAGATATAGCCGCATCGGGCGCTATGTTGGTAATCGAGCCTTCCCGACTTAGGAGCCCCTACTTGATTGTTTGCTGGCGTTGTTGAGTCTAGAATGGAAAATGTTTTGAGTCTTAGGATTATATATATCGGAGAGTAGGATTCTTTTTACTGCCCAGTCCCTTCATCGCTCTGTGAGGTCTCCTGACGTAGAGTTTTGACTCTCCTCTTCTCAAATTTCACTAAAAAAAAATTTTAGGATCACGTGGGTATCTTGGAATCGTTCCGATGGTTTTGTGACGAGAACATTGTTCTTGGTGCCTCCTGACATTTAGGGGTTGTGGCCGTGTCCCGGGGAGTTGAGCTCCGAGGTGTTGTCGCCACAATTTTATCGCTGCGCTTCGAATACCGAGTTTTGCCGACATCGAAATCTCTTTTGTGCGCTTGTTGGTGAGATAACCCGATAGCCCAAAGATCGAGGCGAAAAGGGAGTATTGCCATGACTTGTATAACGGATGTTTTTCAAGGTCGAGGTACACGATTTCCGAGGATTTCTTGGTTATGTGTTGACGGATGGATACAAATGGATCTAGGTATTGTTAGTTTGGGTGATATATTTTGTGTCCCTGATCCCCAACACCAGATTGCATAACCGAAAGTTTCGGAGTTTATAGGTGGAATTCTAGTAGCTTACGTGATATCTTTTCGACGATGTATGATTTGAGATTGGGGTTCAACGTCTAGTGGTCCGCCCATTCACGGTCGATTTACATGGGTCGCGAGACGCCTTAAAGAATCCTTGGCTATGCTGATTCGGGACGCCTTGTTTGTCATTCGTGACGTCCGCTATACGTCATGTCCGTGTGGGCCCCACCACGAACACTTTGGGCGTAAATTCTATCATGTGTTTGTTCCGCTCATTCTAGAAGCCAATCTTTTGTTTTCGTTGTGATATTCGATTTGTTTCTAAGATGATGTTGTTTCCATATCCTTTATCAAGTGGCTTCTCACCTCAATGGACGGTGATGATTAACTTTGAATTCATTCGCTCATTCTTGTTCAATGTTTATTGTGAAGACTATATGTTGCAATTTCTATCCGCTGATTCAACTTGACTATTTGTCTATCAAAGGACTAACGGATGTCACCCTCTTCAGATGGCTCCGCCAACGCGTCTGAATCCGGATCGCAATGATGGGGATCACCGAACCTCCACCTCCACCTCCGCCTCCGAGGCCCGGCAAGCTATCATGGCAGCCACCAATGCCAATGCTCGATGATTTTGCAGCTCTTGCAAGAACGCATCTCGGGGCAAGGCAATCAAGGAAATCAAGGTCAACGCAACAACCAGCCGCACTTTGCTACTCTCACCGGTTCCTCGCTAATCAGCCAAGTCTTTCGGTTTACGTGTTGAGGCTACGACGCCGACGATTGGTTAGTGGACATCTGCAAGCATTTTGATTGTAGCAATGTCGACCGAGGACTTTGTCAAGTTTGCATCGCTTCAACTCAAGGACCAAGCTGCCGAGTGGTACCAGAATACAAAGATTCCAGAGGAGTTCGTGTCATTACAGGATGAGTTCCGCCGTGATTTCAGAGCTCATCACATTCAAAAGTGTTGTTGAGAGCAAGCGTGAGGAGTTCCGCAATCTCAAGCAGGCAACATGTCCGTCTATCAATACAATATCCAGTTCGTAAGCTCGCTTGCTTTGCTAAGCAAGACGTGCTGATGAGAAGAGTATGATCTATCAATTCAGAGGTGGTCCGAGAGAAGATCTGCAATTAGCTCTTGTGCTTTTTGAGCCGATAAGTATGATGAATTCTACAACATGGCATCAAGCAAGAAGCTGCCCAGCTCAAATGTGAGGCTTCTAAGAAGAGAATCGAGATGCAGTTCAGTCTTCTTCTTCCTCTCAAGTGGCAGCTAAGCAGCAAGTTCTACCTTCCTCCTCCTCCGTCCGTCCACCCTTTATCGCCAGAAGAACTCAGGTGGCCGTGGATCTTCCCACCCACCCAACCCAAGCTATCGTAACAAGTCTAATTCTCAAGCTCCAAGGTCAAGTGCTCCTTACCACCGTCCGCTCTCGAGGTGACTTGCAACAAATGTCGCAGAAAGGTCACTATGCTAACAAGTGCTTCAACCAGAGGCGCCTTCCGCCTCCTCCTCCGTGAAATCTTCAAGCAATGCAAAGTGGTCAAGCATAATCCCAAGTTTGCAAAGGTCAATATGATGAATGCAGCTCAAGCGGAGGAATCTTCCGATGTGATAATGGGTAATCTCTCGCTAATGATATTCCCGCAAAAGTCTTATTTGATACCGTGCATCGCTTTCTTTCATTTCGAGACCTTTTGTTGCCAAGCATGAGTTTGTGACGGAAAAGATTCCTATTCCGTTGAAGATTGTGTCCCGGCAAGCAAATGACATCTAATGTTTGCGTCCGGATGTTTCTATCAAGATGGGCGATTAAAGATTTCTGCTAAACCAATTGTCCTTGGTGACTCGGATATTGATCTTATTCTCGAATGGATCGGCTTTATCAAAGACAAAGCTCAGCTTGATTGTGCTGCCAGTGAAATTCAATTGACTCACTCTTCTAATGATGTGATCATCTATGCCGCGTGATGAAACCATTCGGTTGTTTTCTCTCAATGAGAAGGGCGAATTGATGCTATCTCGCAGATTCCATCGCTTTTGAGTACCAAGATGTCTTTCCGTAAGAGCTTCCGGTATGCCTCCTCATCGCCGCTTGAATTCGTTATCGATCTTGAGCCCGCATCAACCCGCTTGCAAGCGCCCATACAAGCTTGGACCTGATGAGCTGAAGGAATTGAAGAAGCAGCTCGATGAACAAGAGCGTCTGGTTTGATCGGACCGAGTTCATCTCCTTGGGGTTGTGGTGTTCTTTTGTCCGAAGAAGGATGGCACGGACCGACTTTGCGCCGACACCGTCCATTGAATAAGAAGACAATCAAGAACAAGTATCCACTTCCCAACATCAATGAGCTTTTCGAGCAACTCAAAGGTGCTAAAGTGTTCTCCAAGCTTGACCTTCAGATGGGTTATCATCGATTCGATTCGTGAACAAGATATTCCCAAGACAGCTTTCGTAAAGCTTTGGTTCTTATGAATATACTTGTCATGTCTTTCGCCTTGTCAATGCTCCTCCAACATTCTCTCGGATGATGAACTTCATTTTCAACCCCTACACCAATGAATTCGCCTTGGTCTATCTTGATGATATTTTGGTCTTCTCCAAGAATAAGAAGGATCATGCCAAACATTTGCGATTGGTGCTAGACAAGCTCGTAGAGTATCAATTCTATGCTAAGTTCTCCAAATGTGAATTTTGGCTTGATGAAGTGCTTTATCTTGGTCATATCATCTCCGCCAAGGGCATCGCTGTTAATCCCGAGAAGGTGTCCGCAATTGTGAATTGGGAACCTCCTCGTAATGTCAAGCAGCTCAGCTTTCCTTGGTCTTGCAAGCTATTGTCAAGATTCGTTGAGAACTTCTCCAAGATTGCAAAGCCTCTTTCCAACCTCCTCCGAAGCATGTGAAGTATGTCCGGTCTCCCGAGTGTGATGTTGCTTTCAATACCCTCAAAGAGAAACTCGTCACAGCTCCCTGCCTTGACTCCTCCCGATGAATCCAAGCCATTCAAGTTTTCTGTGATGCTTCTCTTCAAGGTCTCGGTGCTGTGTTAATGCAAGAGAAGAGAGTTGTGGCTTATACCTCTCGCCAGCTTGAAGCCCAACGAAAAGAACTACCCCACTCACGATCTTGAGTTGGCGGCAGTTGTCCATGCATTCATAACGTGGAGACATCTCTTGTTGGGAAGGAAAGTGGACATTTTCACCGATCACAAGAGTCTCAAGTACATCTTCACTCAGCCCAACCTCAACCTCAGTGCAGACTCGATGGGTCGAAATGATTCAAGAGTACAACCCAAGTATTGAATATACTCCGCAAGGCCAATGTCATTGCAGATGCTTTGAGCAGAAGGCTTATCGCAATGCCTAATCCTCAAACCCTTTCACCGGATCTCTGTGAAGCTTTCCGCAGCTGAATCTTCAAGTTGTTCCTCAAGGCTTTCTTGCCAACCTCATAGTCTCTCCTACTTTGGAAGATCAGATTCGTGAGGCTCAACTTCGGATGCCATGGTGAAAAGGTGAAACGTGGTATCGACAAGGGCATTTCAAGTACAAGTGCTTCCACGCTAATGACAAAGATACTCTTTTCTTTGAGGACCGGATTGTGGTTCCTAAGGGTGATCTGAGAAAAGTCATTATGAACGAGGCTCACAATTCGCTTCTATCCATTCATCCCGAAGTACGAAGATGTACCATGACCTCAAGCAATCATATTGGTGGACTCGAATGAAGCGAGAAATTGCTCAATTCGTGAATGAATGTGATGTCTGCGCAGAAGAGTGAAAGGAACACCAAAGACCAGCTGGTCTCCTCCAACCTCTTGCTATTCCAGAGTGGAAGTTTGATCATATTGAGATGGACTTCGTGACTGGATTTCCAAAGTCCAAGCGTGGAAATGATGCTATCTTCGTTGTCATTGACAAGCTTACTAAAGTGGCTCATTTTCTTCCTATCAAAGAATCCATCACAGCAGCTCAGTTGGCAGAGATATACACCTCCAGGATTGTCTCCTTGCACGGCATTCCACAAGTGATCTCTTCGACCGTGGCAGCATCTTTACCTCCAAGTTCGGGATTCTTTTCGTAAGGCCATGGGCACCAACATTCGCTTTCAAAGACAGCTTTCCATCCTCAAACAAGTGGCCAAGTTGAGCGAGTCAATCAAATTCTTGAAGATATGCTCGTGGCTTGTGTCATTTCCTTCGTATGAAGTGGGAAGATTGTCTTCCATATGCCGAAGTTCTCCTATAACAACAGCTTCCAAGCGAGTTCGGCAAGGCCCCATTCGAAATTTCTATGGCGAAAGTGCCGTACTCTCTCAATTGGTCTCGAGACAGTGAACGCCAACTTCTTGGCAATGACTTGATCACGTATGTAAGAAATGTGCCAAGTCATTCGTGAGAATCTCAAAGCCGCGTAATCGCGCCAGAAGAGCTATTATGATGATAAGCACCGTGATGTGGCTTTTGAAATCGGAGACCATGTCTACCTCCGCCTCTCCAATGAAAGGCACTCGCCGCTTCGGTATCAAAGGAAGCTTGCCCCTAGATACGTGGGTCCTTTCAAGATCATTGGCAAAAGAGGCGATCTCGCCTATCAACTTGAGCTTCCATCCAATTTTGCAAACGTGCACGATGTGTTTCACGTGTCACAGCCTTCGCAAGTGCTT
This sequence comes from Aegilops longissima, assembly GCA_021605205.1. Lineage (NCBI taxonomy): Eukaryota > Viridiplantae > Streptophyta > Magnoliopsida > Poales > Poaceae > Aegilops > Aegilops longissima. Next base: position 275,537,223 of record CM038681.1, read on the forward strand.
CAAGACTCTGAACGCACTATCAACTTCAAGAGATTGACCTTCAAGAAGATCTCTTATCATGAGCACCCGCTGCTATTCTTGAAGAAACCGAGCGCAAGACTCGCAACAAGTCAATCAAATTCCTGAAAGTGAAGTGGTCACACCATTCCGACCGAGAAGCTACCGGGAGCGCGAGGATCTCCTCCGCTCGAGTATCCGGAGTTCTTTCAGTCCTAGATCTCGGACGAGATCCTCTTGTAGTGGTGGAGTGTTGTAACACCCCTAAGTAACTTTCCATATTTGTAACTCCAACTCTTGCCATTTTCGCATTGTGATATGATATTCCTCCGTGGTTGGTTTTTTCTTCATTTTGCATTTTGTCCATGTCATGCATTTTATATCATGTCATCATGTGCATCGATTTGCATACGTGTTCGCCTCATGATTTCGAGCATTTTTCCGTTGTCCGCTTTGCAATCCGCACTCCTATCTCCCCGGCGCCCCTTTTACGCTTTTTCCGTAAAGGGTACAAAACCTTCTCGAAATGGACCGAGGTTTGTCTAGTGGCCTTGGTATACCACCAGAGACCACCGGTCAAGTTTCGGTCATTTGAGCTCGTTTGGTACTCCAACGGTTAACCGTGACTCTCACAAAGGCCTCTTTTAAGTTGCAGCCCAACACCCTTCAAAACAGCCCAATAACCCATCTAAGTCGCTTCCATGCTCTCCGTCGCTCGATCACGATCGTGTGGCGAAAACTACACCTCATTTGACTCTCCTAGCTCCCTCTATGCCTATTTAAGCAAACCCTCCAAATCTCTGGTCTAACCCTAGCCTTCCCCTACCTCGCGGACGAAGGTCCGCTCATCACCCGGACACGCCCGCCCCCGCCCCACTCACCACACCGGCCACTGACGCTGACACGCGGCCACCACACCACACCAGGCTCACATGGCCCACGGCCGGCCCGGCCGATCCGGCCGATCCGCCGCCTCCGCCCACCGCCCGGCCGCCCGCAGCCCGCAGCGCCCGCCACCTCCGTCGCCTCGCCGCCGACCAGCCGGCCCTTGCCGCCGCCTCGCCGCCCGCCCGGGCCTCGCGTCTCCCACCACTCCGCGGCCTCCGCGGACTCCGCCATTGCCGCCGTCGCCTCCTCCGGCCCGGCCGCCCTCCGCCGCCGCCTCTCCCTCCGGCCACCGGAGCTGACCGCCCGCCGCCGCCCCTCGATCCGGATCGATCCGGATCGACCGAGCTCCGCTGACCTCTCTCCCCTCTTTTCTTCTAAGTTTTCCATCCAATGATATTTTGTGTCATTTTCTTCTTGGTATATCTTTGCATCTGTAGATCCATTTTGCGCGTATAATATGTAAAAATGTTTGTCTCTAAGAGTAGATCATTTCATCTCATTGCATCATTTTAATTTGAGCTCATCTTGATGCCCGAAATGCTGTTAGAAGAGGGCTATGTGATGTTAGTTTCTGATTCTTAACAGAACTTGCACTTTTGTTATTTTTGCCATGATTGATGTGTGCATCCTATGAATTGGAGTCCTACATGTGTTTTGTAATATGCCATGCCATCTTTCCAGGGGTGTATGCCATTTATTTTTGTGATCTATGTGGTGACTAGCACAAGCATGCAAAGTAGGTGTCCTGATGTTGCTGATTTCAGCCCTGTTTAGCTGATATTTTGATGCCATGTTAACTTGATGCTACCGAGAGATCCATGCATATTTTGAGATACTTCAGTAAGGATGTTTTGTTAAGCATGTCTTGCTCTATCCATCCATGCCCTTGTTTGAAATTATGGAGTGCCATAGCTTGAGTCAATCGAGCTCTACTTTTGCTATCAAATGTTTCCTGGCAGATTGTTTACATGTTATTCAATTTTGCCTAGGTTGTTGTGGTTGATCCATGTATGCTATGTTATTGTTCTTGCCATGTATGTCTTCTATGCCATGTCTTCTTGATGTATGTATGCTTAGTTTATCATTTAAGGCTCTGTAGTGAGTGCATTGAGCTTGTAAACATGCCTACTTGTTATCAGTTTTTGACATGCCATGTTGCTGAATCTGTTAACGAAACTTTCGATATTGACATGGGTGTTACTATATTTTCTGATCCTTTTTGGCTTATGGTCAGTAAGGGACTTTTGTTCTATGCTTTGAGTAGATTCATTCCATGCCTTGTGTTGCTATTTTAAGGTCCTGTAGCATGTAGTTTTGTTGCTCTGAACATTGCAACCTGATGCTGTTTTTGCCATGTCCAGCCTGATATTTTGTGCACTTTTGCCATGCTTGTTTGAACCTGTTATGATGTGAACTAGCCGTAGCTCAGTGCTCATCTTTTGTCAAGCATCTTGTGTAGATCACTTCCATGTGCTTGGTTGATACGTTTGGGTGCAGTAGCTTAATTTCTTGTTGCTTGCTAAGTGGCATCATGCTGTTAATGGCAGATTTGTGCCATTCTTGTTTTGCTTGTCATTTCCAAACCGTGCATCCGATTCCGGTGATCTTTATATCGATTTCAACCAAAATCATCTCATCTTTCCAGTGGAATACTTGGTTTGCCAATTTGATACCTGGTTCATCATTTTCCTTCCGGAGCGCACATACGCATTGCATATCACATCCCGCATATCATGCCATGTTTTGCATCATGTTGATTGTGCATTGCACCGTGATTTATTGTGGTTCCTTTGTTTGTGTTCTTGCTTTGGGTAGAGCCGGGAGACGAGTACGTGAACGAGGAACCTGTTGAGAACGCTTACGAGGATCAAGCTTTCGACAACTCTGAGAACATTGCAGGCAAGATGACCATACCCTCGAAATCACTTCTATCTTTGCTATGCTAGTTGCTCGCTCTTTTGCTATGCCTATGCTGCGATGCCTACCACTTGCTATATCATGCCACCCATATTGCCATGTCAGCCCCTAACCATCCTTTTCCTAGCAAACCGTTGTTTGGCTATGTTACCGCTTTGCTCAGCCCTCTTATAGCGTTGCTAGTTGCGGTGAAGCTGAAGTTTGTTCCTTGTTGAACATGGAGAGGTTGTTCCTTATTGGAACATGTTTACTTGTTGGGGATATCACAATATATATCTGCTATAATTAATACATCTATATACTTGGTAAAGGGTGGAAGGCTCGGCCTTATGCCCGGTGTTTTGTTCCACTCTTGCCACCCTAGTTTCCGCCATACCGTGTTATGTTCCTTGATTTTATGCTCCTTACGGTTGGGTGATTTATGGGACCCCTTGACAGTTCGCTTTGAATAAGACTCGTCCAAAGAAGGCCCAACTTTGGTTTTACCATTTGCCACCTAAGCCTTTTCCCCGGTTTTCGCGAGCCGAGGGTCATCTTTATTTAACCCCGGCCAATGCTCCTCGAGTGTTGGTCCAAACTAGAGCCACTTGCGGTGCCACCGAGGCAACTTGGGGCATCTTCGTTGCCGACGTAGTGTTCATCCGGATGTGCCACGAGAACGAGATATGTGCAGCTCCTATCGGGATTTGTCGGCACAATCGGGCGGCTTTGCTGGTCTTGTTTTATTGCTGTCGAAATGTCTTGTAGTCCGGATTCCGCGATTGATCGGGTCTTCCGGTAGAAGGAATATCCTTCGCTGACCGTGAGAGCTTATAATGGGCTGTTGGGACACCCTGCAGGTAATATCTTTCAAAGCCGTGCTCGCGTTATGAGGCAGATGGGAATTTGTTAATGTCCGTTGTAGATAACCCAAAGTTGACCTCAAATAAAATACACATCAATCAAGCGTGTGTAACTGTGATGGTCTCTTCTCGTGGAGTCCGGAAGTGAACACGGTGTTGGAGTTATGTCCGACGAAGTAGTTCAGATCACTTCTTGATCGCTATTAGCTTCACGTCCGTGCTTTGCTTCTCTTCTCGCTCTCTTTTGCGATGTAGCCACCATATATGCTAGTCGCTGCAGAGCTCCACTTTACTACTCTATCCTTCCTATAAGCTTAAATAGTCTTGATCTCGCTGGGTGAGATTGCTGAGTCCCCGTGACTCACAGATACTTCCAAAACAGTTGCAGGTTCCGACGATGCCAGTGCAGGTGACGCATCCGAGCTCACGTGGGAGTTCGACGAGGAACGTGGTCGTTAATATGTGTCTTTTCCCGATGATCGAGAGTGGAGCCCAGTTGGGACGATTCGGGATCCGTAGCATTTGGGGTATCTTCTTTATTTTGGTTCCGTAGTTGGACCTTGAGTGTACTCAATGATGGATGTTTATTTATGTACTGTGTGAAGTGGCGATCGTAAAGCCAACTATGTATCTCTTTCCCTTATGTATTACATGGGTTGTGTGAAGATTACCTCACTTGCGACATTGCTTTCAATGCGGTTATGCCTCTAAGTCGTGCCTCGACACGTGGGAGATATAGCCGCATCGGGGGCGTTACAAATATGCAAAGGTATGAATACACCCATGCCCACTAGTTGACATCTTGACTTGACTAAGGACGGTGAACCGGTTGATCAAAAAGTTTACCGCTCTATGATTGGTTTATTGTTATACCTATGTGCCTCTCGTCCCGATATTATGCTAAGTGTGTGCATGTGTGCACGATATCAAGCGGCCCCTAAAGAGTGTCATCTTAAGGCTGTGAAAAGGATAGTGAGATACTTGATACACACACCAAATTGTGGCATTTGGTATCCTAAGAGGTCTTGTTTCGATCTTGTCGGCTACTCTGATTCGGACTATGCCGGGGATAAGGTTGATAGAAAGTCCACTTCGGGTACTTGTTAATTTCTTGGTAGATCTCTTGTGTCTTGGTCCTCCAAGAAACAAAACTCGGTATCCTTATCCACCGCCGAAGCGGAATACATTGCCGCTGGTTCATGTTGTGCTCAATTACTTTGGATGACCCAAACTCTTAAAGATTATGGGATATATGTGAAACATGTTCCATTGCTTTGTGACAATGAAAGTGCTATTAAAATTGCTCACATTCGCGTGCAACATTCTCGAACTAAGCACATTGAAGTTCGTCATCACTTCATTCGATATCACGTTGCTAAAGGTGACATTGATCTTAAGCATGTTCGTACCAATAAGCAATTGGCGGATATATTCACCAAACCGCTTGATGAGAAAGTATTTTGCCATTTGAGAGGAGAATTGAATATCATTGATGCTTCAAACTTGGAGTAGGAACTCCATTTGGATACATGCAAGGCATGAGCCTTTGACTAATCCTTGATATTTCTTTCATGATGCTACTCATATGTCCTGGATATACGTGCACCCTTGCATGCTATCTAACCCTTGTAGGTACTTGGATGAATCTAAATCCATGAGATTGCAACTCACTCATATCTTGAGCAATCTCTACATCACCAAGTCTCTACACAATGGTGGTTGAAAGCAAGGAAGCATGAAACTCTTCAAACGTATCCTTTGAAAAATTCTATATTAAGTTTTATGATTGTCATTTTGGATACACAAGTGCTCTTCCTTGCAAAACTAACCCATGTAGGTAGATGAACTCAAATTCCAAGTGGTGCTCCCAACTCTTGATGAGCTACATCAACCTTGAGCAACCCACACAAGTTCAACTACATGATCAAGATCAACACCACCACCCAAGGTATGTTATTTCATCTTAGAGAAGCTTTACTCCAAGTCATGGGTCAAAGCTACTCAACAAGATGTGAATACATCAAGATGCTTAAACGAAAAATGGTAACCCCATTTTGAGCTTAAACGATGAATATGACCTATGATCAAGTGTCCTCACTTGACTCCTAAGTCAATATACTCTAACATAGGTGACTTTGTCGCCGACCAATTCTAGATGAAGTTCTCTTGTGTTTCTCCGTGCTCTTGCATTTGTCTCATGCATATTTTTCCCTTCTCTATTTATTTTTGTTCTGCATTCCTTAGATCCAATTCATTGCAAATCTTTCAGTTAATTCCTTGAAAATCTTTATGAGATTTTATCTGCTTAGTGAGCTGAGGTGACAAGTGTTTTCTCTGTGATGAACTCGGTCCCACCGGTCTGTTTCTTTCGGTCCAACCGAATTCTTTCGGTGCAACCGAAGCACACAACTCGGTGCCACCGATTTCACGGCAGAAAAGACAACTTGCCACTTGATCCTGCATCTTTGCTCCAGCTCCACTCAATGATTCTTGTCCTCTACCAGCATCACATTCAACATGCTGCTTTTCTCTGTGACTCAAGGACCAAACCCATCTGTAACAAAAATCCAGAAGAGCCCTTCTTGGAAATTGATGTCAAAGGGGGAGAGAGAGAGAGATCACATCAAAGCTTAATCATTTCTATAGGGGGAGAGAGAATACTCGGGGGGAGAGAGTTCTTCAAAGAAGTACCACATCAAAGACCCCGGATGCTTGGTGTTCAAGAGGAGAGAAGTCACATGTCTTTAAGAGGGGAAAGACATGTTCATATTTGGTTGTTTGCATTTGCTCTGATTTTCTTTGCTCTGGTTTTCTGTTCCCTGTCTTCTCCCAATATCCCATGCAAGATTCAGGGGGAGCAAGACATCTAAGGGAAGGAAATCTTTGAATTCATTGCATATCTTTACCTTTGGGGACATGTCTATATCCAATAGAGTACTCAGTAATCACTCTCTACATGTCATCCCAGTCTTGGTACTCTTGTGGTTTCTTTTGTTTGCTCTGGCTAGTAGATATATTTGTGTTATCTAACCTTGTTTACTCAGGTTCATTACTTAATAAGCCAACTCAAGACCACAAGGTAAGTATATGCATCACAGTCATGTGCATGAGGATTTCTTGCTGATGTACATACTGTTTGCAAGAAGGACTCATGAGCATGGAGGTACATTTCCTATACTCACATCATTTGCTCTGATGCATATAGCCAAGATACATGTAACACATTGCTTACTCTATCATGCTTATGCATTCGCATGCTCCTATTCCATATTTACATGATTGCATACATGTAGGGGGGCCTATGCATGTTACATGTCTTTCCAAAGATTTACTTGTTATTCTCTACATCTTTATCTAAAGCTTTAATGTATGTTGTCATCAATTACCAAAAGGGGGAGATCAAAAGCACAAGTGCTCCCTGGGTGATTTTGGTAATTAATGTCAACATATCTCTTGTTGGACTAATGTTTTCACCTAGCATATTTCAGATAAGTTCAAAAATGGAGTGGTGTGGACAATAAGATGTGGAACCCCTTCAAGATGACAAGGACAAAGGATTGACTCAAGCTCAAAGCTCAAGACTCTGCATTTTATATTTTAGTGATCCAAGATCACATTGAGTCCATAGGAAAGACAATACTATTAAGAGGGGGTGAGGTGTTTCTTAATGGCTTGCTTGCTCAAAGTGCTTAGTGATATGCTCCAAAACCCTCAACTACTTTCTCACATACAAATATGTCCCAAACTAAAAGTCAAAACTCGGCCCCACCGAAACTTTCTATCCGGCGCCACCGAGTTCTCTTCACATAGCCACTGCCAGAAACCCTAATCAATTCGATCTCACTGATGGGATCTTGGTCTCACCGAGATGGGCTTGCAAACTCTCTGTTGCCTATTGCAATAATTTTGGTCTCACCGAGATATGCAATCGGACCCACCAAGTTTGCTTGGCCAACTCTCTGTTTTGCTTATTACCCAAACCGGTCCCACCGAGTTTGTGTAATCGGTCAAACCGAGATGAGGCTTTACCCTAACCCTAGCACATCGGTCCCACCGAGTTGATCTATTCGGTCCCACCGAAAATCCTAACGTTCACATTTTGAACTAAATCGGTCTGACCGAGTTCTTTGAATCGGCCGTACCAAGTTTGGTAAATTGTGTGTAATGGTTAGATTTTGTGTGGAGGCTATATATACCCCTCCACCCACTCTTCATTCGTGGAGAGAGCCATCAGAACATGCCTACACTTCCAACATACGTTTTCTGAGAGAGAACCATCTACACTTGTGTTGAGGTCAAGATATTCCATTCCAACCACATACATCTTGATCTCTAGCCTTCCCCAAGTTGCTTTCCACTCAAATCATCTTTCCACCAAATCCAATCCTATGAGAGAGATTTGAGTGTTAGGGAGACTATCATTTGAAGCACAAGAGCAAGGAGTTCATCATCAACACACCATTTATTACCTCTTGGAGAGTGGTGTCTCCTAGATTGGTTAGGTGTCACTTGGGAGCTTTCGTCAAGATTGTGGAGTTGAACCAAGGAGTTTGTAAGGGCAAGGAGATTGCCTACTTCGTGAAGATCTACCCGAGTGAGGCAAGTCCTTCGTGGGCGACGGCCATGGTGGGATAGACAAGGTTGCTTCTTCGTGGACCCTTCGTGGGTGGAGCCCTCCGTGGACTCGCGCAACCGTTACCCTTCGTGGGTTGAAGTCTCCATCAACGTGGATGTACAATAGCACCACCTATCGGAACCACGGATAAAAAATCTCCGAGTCTCCTATTGCATTTGCACACTCCAATCCCATCCCTTTACATTCTTGCAATTTGCATGCTTTACTTTCTGCTGCTCATATACTCTTATCATGCTTGCTTGATATGTATTGTGAATGTGTGAACTTGTGCTAAATCTCCACTTCAACTTAAAGATATTAAAAACTGTAACTTTTCTTGATCAGAGTCTATTCACCCCCCCCCCCCCTCTAGACACCTCTTCACGATCCTTTCACAAAGCAAACTCATGCGTGAATAAACCCCATATTTTTATCCTTGATAGCAATGATACAATATGTGTCATGTCCCTTTCTGTCACTGGGATTGAGCACCGCAAGATCGAATCCATCACGAAGAACCTCTCCCATGGCAAGAAAAATCAATCTCTAGTTGGCCAAACCAAATCAATAGATGGAGAGAAATACGAAGCTATAACAATCATGCATAAAAGAGTTTAGAGAAAACTCAAATAATATTCATGGATCTGATCATAAACTCAGAATTCATCACATCCCAACAAACACATCGCAAAAAGTGATTACATCAGATAGAACTTCAAGAACGTTGAGGAGAACATTATACTGAAGATCAAATAGAGATAAGAAGCCATCTAGCTACTAACTATGGGCCCGTAGGTCTGTTATAAACTACTCACACATCATCGGAAGGGAAGCAAGGTTGATGTAGAGCCCCTCTATGATTGATTCCCCCTCTGGAAGAGTGCCGAAAAAGGCCTCCAGATGGGTTCTCTCGAGAACAGAAACTTGCGGCGGCGGAAAAAGTATTTCATGGACTCCTTTGTTGGTTTCCTGATTTTAGAGAATTTAAAGAGGTGGAGTTAGATCAAACGGAGCCACGTGGGCCCCATGAGCCACCAAGGCATGCCCTACCCACCATGGGCATGCCCTGGTGCCTCGTGGGCCACTGTCCATCTTCTCGCCCCTCCCAAAGCTTCCAGGGTCTCTTTTGTCCAAAAAAAATCTCCAAAAAGTTTCGTGACATTTGGACTTCGTTTAGTACTAATATTCTGAAAAACAAAAAACAGGCAAAACCAGCAACTGGCAATGGGCACTAAGTAATAGGTTAGTCCCGAAAAATGATACATAATTGCTTGTAAGTGTATGTAAAATATCCAAGATTGATACTGTAATAGCATGGAACAATCAAAAAATATAGATACATTGGAGACATTACACAAACAAGCATGCTTCATAAGTAAAAAGTCCAAGTCTCCAAACATAAAGGAGAAAGCAAGTGTAATCTCAGTTTCAATAGCATAGCATTGTTGCACTCACTACTAGGTAAAATGAGAGATGCAACTAATGGAGACAAGGAACAATAATCTAGACAAATCATGTGATGGGCATGGAAATATATACTATCAACCCAATGAAATGAGCAAGTATGTATCATGTGTGAGGCAAGCAAGCAAGTAAGCATAGTAATCATGGCATGTAAGCTAGTAGTGCTATGCAACATACTGGAGGTTATCATGGCAATCATGTCATGTGTGCAAATAGTAGGCATACATAATGGACATGACATTTTACAAGCATGAAAACAATATATGAGCAAAGTATCATCATCGTATGGGCAAGAAGTCAAATAGGGATGGAACATCATGACTCTCCCAACACAAGAAGCAACAATAGCATGGGGCACAAGGTAAACATGGCGATGGCAACTAGGATCTCCACCAAGCATGCAACTACACATGAAAATAGTAGAATGGTGAATCATGTGTAAATGCAAGTAAGGGTCGCAATTTCATGGCAAAGTCATAGAAGGAGGTGTAACATGCAAGGTGAACACGAGCAAATAGGCATAGAGTGAAAAGTGGTATATAGCCCATAGTCGTGTGAGAGCGAAGTATAATAAATGCGCGTAGTCCTTGTGCGAGGGAAACAGTTAGAGAAATATTCCAAGGAGCCCCAAATCATTGTTGCTATCAAGAGCTCATTTTGGATTAGATCTTGTGCTAGATATTGTGTACCATAGACTTGTTGTTCCTATCTAAGATCTTGGACTAGATCTTGTGCTCTATGAGTTTTGGATTGAACTCCTACAGGCATATCATCCCTACCTCCACCCCGTAGAGCGATATCTAGTGCAACACGTTGAAGTAGTTCCTTCAAAACCAGGCCCGTCGATGAGGGGGAGCGGAGTGAGTGACCACACAGGGCCTCCAAAATCGAGGGGCTCCCACCATAAAAAATAACCAGTATAGAAACATTGCGTTTTATTGCTCGTCACTAAAAGATCGCTAAAAAACCAGTACTACGTTCAGGAAACCAACGAGGCAACGACCAACATGTCCCTCTCCCTGGAAGGCTAGAGCCTAGAGGCCCAAATAATAACTTGTCGGCGTTTTGGGAACGGGGGTCCCCAGACCTGCCTGCCTGCGGCCCATGGCGTGGCTAAGCCAGCGGGCCGTACGGCCCATCTTCATCAACAAGGCATCCAAGACCCTCGCGAGGGTCCAAGCCTCGCGAGGCGGACGAAGCAAGACCTCCTCAGGAGTGGCCTAACCAAGCAGGCTCACGAGGAGCGGAGATGTCAAGGCAGGGCAAAACCTCGCGAGGCTCTTGTGACGTGAGCCATGACGAACGACATCAAAGTGCGCCGCCCGGCGTGCTGGCCCTTGTTTCCTCTTTGGTGCTAAGGAGGCCAGCGCAGGTGAGGAGTACCGAGGCATCAGGCAAAGGTTGCTATATCAGTGCAATGAGACCAAAACCAGGAGGACGGCAAGGTGGAGGTCACCGTGGAGCCCAAGACGGCGTCACCACGAGAGACTTTCGCAGGCGAAGACCACTTTTGTCAGGATAGCTTGTACTAGCTGTCCCCCTTCAAATTTGCCCGCCGTTGTTGGCTCCCTTCCCGCTCAATATTTGGGAAGAGGACCAGGGCCTATATAAGTAGAGCTAGCCACCATAGTAGGGGGCATGGAGCAATTCACCCAGCTCTCACCCGCCAAGACACCAAGCACAAGAACACCTCAACCTCAGGAGGCTGTTCTTCCCTTGTACTGTTCTTCGTCAGCCCAAGAGGCAATCCACCACCACCACACTGGAGTAGGGTATTACACCACAATGGTGGCCCCAACCAGTATAAACCTCGTGTCTCTTTGTGTCCCGAGTTCGTCGAGTTCGTCCGCGAGATCTTAGCGAGCTAGGGTGTAGATCGGTAGGAGGGAAAGACTTCGTGCCAGGTAGGGGTGCGCCGGAGCTCCACTCCACCAACTTAAGGGTTTGCCGGAACCCCACATCCGACATTTGGCGCACCAGGTAGGGGTGCGCTGGAGCTCCACTCCACCAACTTGCGCCCTGCGCTGCCGCACTTTGCCCCCATGGCAGGTGCCCCGCCATCCACCTCTGCAGCCGACACCGACAGCGGGGCGTCTGGGTACCGCGCCCTGGCCCCCGCCTTACGCCGAGTGCGGTGGCCGACCAAGTTCAAGCCAGAGATGCCGCCGCGTTATGACGGCGCGGCGGACCCGGCGCCGTTCCTGCTAGCGTACGAGGAGGCTGTCCTCGAAGATGGAGGCAATGACAAGATCATGGCCAACTGGTTCCCCATGGCCCTCGCCGGCGAGCCGCGCGCCTGGCTGCTCAACCTCTCGGGGTCCACGGTGGACTCCTGGGATGAACTCCGTGACCTCTTCGCCGCTCGCTACGCGGTGCCGGCACACCCTGCCGTAGCGGCCCTGCTGGGCGGCTCTCAAGCACCACCTTCAGACCACCACGTCAAGCCGTTCCTCCGTCAAATCGGGGCCGCCTCCAAGCGCCCGGGGGCTCCGCCGGGTTGGGCCGCGCCAGAGGCCGACCTCACCTTCGGCTCAGAAGACCACCCCGACTCCACCACCGGCTTCGGGATGCTCCCAATGCTCTGCACGCCCACCATCTGCAATGTGGCCGTCACCAAGACCCTCATCGACGGCGGTGCTGGCCTCAACTTGCTCTCTATAGAAGCCTTCAGCCTTCTTCACGTACCGCTCGAGCGGCTCGGCCGCAGCAAGACCTTCTCGGGAGTGGGAGGTGGAGCTGCCCACTCTCTGGGCAGATCCGCCTCCCTGTCACCTTCGGCACACGCGACAACTACCGCACCGAGCTGGTGGACTTCGACATCGCCCGCATCGGTCTACTATACAACGCCATCCTCGGGTACCCAGCTCTCGCTCAGTTCATGGCGGCGACTCATCCGGCCTACAACCTCATTAAGATGCCAGGAAGCAAGGGCGTCCTCACCATCAAGGGGGACACTAAGGAGGCCGTGATGGCGCTCAGGCTCGCCTTCAAGACCGCGGCAGCAGCATAGCCCGCCGGCGCCGGTACCCCCGAGGCCAAGGAGGCTGCACCTACCAAGAAGAAGCAGTTGTTCACCCAAGACAAGGCGGAAACCAAGAAGGTGCAGGTCAACGAGGACGGGTCTTCAGGAGCCACCTTCACCATAGGAGCCGGCCTTGACCCGGAACAAGAAGAAGCCTTGGTGAGGTTCTTGCGCGCGAACAAGGAGATATTCATGTGGGAGCCCAATCAGCTGGTAGGGGTCCCGAGAGAGGTGATCTAGCATCATCTAAGGGTACGCCCCAACATACGCCCCGTGAAGCAGCGAGCCAGACGGCAGTCCACCGAGAATCAGGCCTTCATCGTCCAAGAGACACGCAAGCTGGAGGCGGCAGGTGCAATCCGGGAAGTTCGATATCCCGAATGGCTGGCAAACCCTGTCGTAGTGCCAAAGAAAGGTGGGAAGGAGCGGATGTGCGTTGACTTCACCAACCTTAACAAAGCCTGCCCCCAAGAACCGTTCCCGCTCCCGCGCATCGACCAGATTGTCGACTCCACCGCCGAGTGCGACTTGTTGTGCTTCCTGGATGCGTTCTCAGGGTATCATCAGATCAAGATGGCGGTGGAAGATGTGCAGAAGACAGCTTTCCTAACACCATGTGGGGTGTACTGCTACACCTGCATGCCCTTCGGGCTATGCAATGCGGGCGCCACCTTCCAGCGGTTGATGCACATCGCCCTGGGGCGACAGCTCGGAAGGAACACAGAGAGGCCTACGTCGACGACATAGTGGTAAAGTCTCGTGAGGCGAGGACATTGATTCAAGACTTGGAGGAAACCTTCGAGAGCCTGCGCCAGGTGAACTTGAGGCTTAACCCGGAGAAGTGCATGTTTGGTGTCCCCTCCGAGAAGCTGCTGGGATTCCTCATGTCCCACAGAGGGATCGAGGCGAACCCGGAGAAGATCAAGGCCATCGAGGACATGAGCCCGCCACAGACCGTCAAAGAGATGCAAAAGCTAGCAGGGCGGGTGACCGCATTAGGGCGTTTCATCTCCAAGCTGGAAGAGCGTGCCTTACCCTTCTTCAAGCTCATGAAGAAGAAGGGCCCGTTCGAGTGGACCTCGGAGGCCGATCAGGCCATCCAAGACCTCAAGAAATACCTTACCAGCCCCCCGGTGATGGTGGCACCACGGCCTCTCGAGCCTCTAGTACTCTACCTTGCCGCCACCCCATACTCCGCTAGCGCGGCGCTAGTGGCGGTCCGGGAGGAGCGCCAAGTCAAGGGAGCCCCGCGCCAAGCCGGAGCTGAAGCGATGCAGAGTCAGGAAGGCGCAGCAAAGACATCAGCGGTACAAGACCAAGCTCGGCAGAACAACGTCACAGAAGCTCCTGAGGACAGTCATGTCTCAGGAACCCCTCCACCTCAGGAGATGCCCCAATCACCGCAGGACCCGAGCCCCGACAGTGCGCCAGCCCTCGTCGAACACCCGGTATACTTCGTCAGCACCGTACTGCGAGATGTGAGGGCACGCTACCCCATGCCTCAAAAGCTCCTGCTCACACTCTTGGTAGCCTCACGCAAGCTGCGACACTACTTTCACGGGCACCCGATCAAGGTCGTCTCAGCCTACCCATTGGAGAGGGTGCTCAGGAGCCCTAATTCAGCTGGGAGGGTCGCTGAGTGGAATATCGAGCTGCAAGCATTCCAGTTGGAGTTCAAAGACTACCAGGTCATCAAGGGGCCACTCACGACTCTGTGGCGGCGAATGGACGGATGCCCCGACACTTGAGGAAGGCGAAGACCGGTATACCTCTGTCGGATTTTGGGTTCCAGCAGACCCTTGAGGTTCGAACACTGGGGTGCGCGCGGAGATCTTTCCCCTACCAGCTCACGCGTCGATGGTTAGAAGGGATCTAAACTAGGAAGAAGAACACACAAGGGACACGAGGTTTATACTAGTTTGGGCCACCATTGTGGTGTAATACCCTACTCTAGTTTGTGGTGTGGTGGATTGCCTCAGGGGCTGATGATGAACAGTACAAAGGAAGAACAGCCTCGCGAGGGGCTGTTCTTGAGCTGGTGCGATGGACTGCTTGGGTGAGTCCAGTCGCTTCTCTCTCTCTCTCTCTGGTAGGTTCCACCCGTCCCCTCTCTCTGTGGTGGCTAGTCCTATTTATAGAGGGAGGCCCTGGGCCTCTTCCCAAATAATGAGCGGAAGGGCGCCAACAATTGGCCATTTTGAAGGGGAACATCTAGTACACTTATCCTGACTAAAGTTGGTCTTCGGCTGCCAAAGGCTCGACGGTGACGCCGCCCCAGGCTCCATGATGACCTCCTTCCTGCCGCCTCTGCTGGTCTTGGTCTTGTTGCAATCAAGCGGTAACCTTTGCCTCGATGCCTTGGCCTGTGCTTGCCTCCTTTGCACCAAAGGGGAAATGAGGACATCTTGAGTCGGGCGCCCACCGGTCTCAATGTCATGGCTTGCATCACGGGGCACCCTCATGAGGTAGCCTGCCTTGATCTCTCCGCCTCCTCGTGAGCCTGCCTGACGAGGCTGCTCCTGAGGAAGGTTCTGTCGTCCGCCCCATGAGGCTTGGCCCCTCGTGAGGGTCTTGAGCTTGAGCTGATGAAGCGGGCGCACTGGGCCCCCACTTGAGCCACGCCGCAGTCCGCAGCAGCAAGTCTGGGAACCCCATTCCCAGAACGCCGACAGAGCCCCGGGCCCAAGCGCGCCGGACTTGGCTTAGCGAGAAGCGAAGGGCAAGTCGCGGCGCCACGGGCTAACAACTTCTGACCTTAGGCGCCAGCGTGGCGATTGATTGGTCGTGGCGTCTCCACTTCCCCACGACGCCTCATTACACGCCCGCTAAGCGGACCCGGGTTGCACACAGCCATTCCCTTTCGCCGTCCGCTGCGGTCTCAGCCCTTCCTTCTTCCTTCCGCTCCAACTTCCGCCCTTGATCCAACTCGGATGTCACCCTTCCTGCCGCCATGGCGCCAACGAAGAAGGAAAAGCGAAAAGCCCGCGCCGTCGTCCGGCTCGCCTCCGGCCGTGGCCCCGCCATCGATCGATCTATCATACTCAACCCCGAGGCCTTGGGCAAGGTCCGCTCTGCTCTTGCCACCATCTTCAACGAGTGCGGCAGGACCACGGCATGGCCTGCGTCCCATGCCTCCTTCGACAGGATTGTCACGGAGGTCCAGTTCTTCGCTGATGCCCTGTGGGCGGGTCTGGTTCCCCCCTTTTCCACTTTCTTCAACGCGGTGCTCTCCCACTATCAGATCCACATGATGCATCTCGGGCCTGAGTCCATTACCCTCCTGGTTGTCTTTGCCTTTGTCTGTGAGGCAATGGTAGGCATCCCTCCTTCCGTTGCCCTGTTGCATCACTTCTTCTCTTTGCGCCTGAGTGATCCTACTCAATGCTCGGGGTGTGTGAGCTTCCTTGCGGCGCCAGAGACGGCTGCTTCAGGGATCGATTTCGGACTCCCTCCCCCTGAGGCCAAGTTCAGAGAGCGGTGGTTGTATGTGGACGTTGGGGTGCCCAGCCCCCTGCTCTCGCACTCTACCTTGCCTGATGTTCCCAACTCAGGCTGGGAGTCCTGAGCACGCCGCAGACACACAGCTTGCATTAAATCAGCGCCGCCGAGAGCTTGAGGCACTCAACGTGACGGCGCCCAAGGTGGTGAAGGAGTTCCTCCAGTGTCGCATTGCTCCTCTCCAGCGCCACTCTCATCGGATGTGGGATTTTGCAGGGCGCAAAGACCGCATGCGACTTCAGGAGGGGGACCTGGCGCCTAAAGTGCTAAGGACGGTGCTCAGGGTCCTGGTTGGCGGTCCTTCCGAGGCAGCCTTCGACATGATGGTGCCCTCTTGTATCTCTGTTCGGGCAGGGCCGATTTCGTGAAGCAGATGCCCAGCTTTGACGAGTGGGGGCTGCGCCAGGCTGGCCTCAGGGGGCCTCGCGAGAACCCAGTTGCCGTGGTAGCTCTTCCGGTCGCCCAAAGAAGCTCTGTCTCGGGTGATGGAGCAGGGAGATGAGAACCGTCAGGAGTTGAATGGGGCGGCGTTGAGGTGGTGACGCCACGCAGAGCCCCGAGGGCGGCATCTCCCGGAGCTCGTCCCGGAATAGTGACAGTTGAGGAGTCGCGGCCTCCGGCTCCCAAGGTTGGTGCTCCCGAGGCTGGGGCTCCCGAGGCCCCGGTCGTCCCTCATGAGACGGCACCTGGTGGCGTCCCCCAGGCTGGTCCCATTGGCGCTGATCACCTTACCGCCTCCTCCATGCCACAAACCAACCCCTGCGCCGAGCGCTTAGGCTGGTTCTGCGTAGACTTCGTGGCCCTCCGCAAGAGGAAGGAGGCCTCGGGCGGTGGTGACGATCGCCCTTGCAGCTTGCTGAAGTGCAGGAGGTACTTCGCCATAGACGAGTAAGTCCTCTTCTCTCTCTGCTCCTCTACTTCTCGGTTTTTGCAGCTGACCGTGGCCTTTCAGGGCCCTTCCTGCCGAATTCGCGGAGATGGCCAAGGAGCCATCTCCCCAAGCTCCGTCCCCGCTGCTGGTCCTTGGTGCGTCGGGTTCAAGCGGCACCCTTATCACTCAGCCAGTCGGAGAGGTGGTCCGTTCAGTTGAGCGTCCCGAGTCTGTGCGCCTGCTTTCCTCCCTCCACAAGTTCTCCTGGGGCACAGCCAGCTTGCCCCGTGCTCCTCCCTTGATCGTGGACGGTGATTGGTTGAAGTCAATCTTGAGCTCTTCTCCGAGGGGCGGACGGCGCCAGTTCAGCTCTGGCGAGGCCCGTCTGGCGATTGTCGAGGCGCCAGCCCCCTGCCCTGCACCGGGAGGAGGCGCACCGCCTCTGGGCCCTCCGCATACACCAGCAACAGAGGATGATGCGGAAGACGTGCCCAGGAGTGCTTGCGAACGCCGCGCCCGTCGTCAAGAATTTCTCCGTGGGGCGACGGACGCGGTGAACCGGCTCGGGGCAGAGCTTGCCGGCGAGGATGCGCGTCTCGAGGCCGAAGGTTTGCGCCTTGATGAGGAGAGGTGCAAGCTGAAGGTAGCCGTTGCCCTCGCGCGTCACCAGCGTGACCTTGACAATGCGAAGGCTGAGGCATCGCTGGCGGCCTCGCGAGAGGCTTGCTCTCGAGCCGTTGAGGAGGCCCTGGAAGCAGATCGGCGGCACAGGGACGCGGAGGAGCGTGCTGGGAGCTCCAAGCCTAGAGCAACTCTCTGGAGCAGCAGGTGGAGTTGTGCCAGGCTGCACTTGTGTCGCTGAAGGAGGCTTCCGTCGACCAGGCGAAGCTCGAGCGCCGAGGAAGCGGCCTTTGAGGCGTGGCGCATCCTCGACCTTGAGCGGTTGGAGATGAGGGAGCGCCTGGTGTCTCAAGCGGAGGACGATGTCGCCGCGCACGAAGCCCGAGCCCAAGAAGAGATCGACCACCGCGTAGTGGAAGCTCGCTCAGGCCTCGAGCGCCAGTATGAGTTGAGGTTGGAGCTGGTCAGGGCCGAAGCTGAGGGCAGGACCGCAGCCCTCAAGGCCAAACTAGACGAAGTGACGCGGGGTGCGGACTCCTCCGCAGCCGCCCTTCGCGCAGCGCAGGCGGAGCTGACCTCCTCCCGCGCCGAATTGCTTCTTCTCTGACAGAGGATTGATGGCGCCGAGGCCACCGCACGGCAGAACGAGGACGATGTCGGATTTCGGGTTCCAGCAGACCCTTGAGGTTCGAACACTGGGGTGCGCGCGGAGATCCAACCCTCCACCGTCTTGTACCTCGCCGAATCGCAGGGACCTAAACTACTCAACAGAACAGCGCAAGAGACACAAGATTTATACTAGTTCGGGCCACCGTTGTGGTGTAATACCCTACTCTAGTTTGTGGCGTGGTAGATTGCCTCTTGGGTTGATGAGGAGCAGATGAGGAAGAACAGCCTCGAGGGTCATTCTTGGTGGGTGTGATGAACTGCTAGGTGGTGTCCCGTCGCTCTAGCTTGAGGATCGGGTCTCTATCTCTCTCTCTGGATTCCAAATGACAGATCCCCATCTCTGAGTGTGGCTGCTCCTATTTATAGGCGAAGGCCCTGGGCCTCTTCCCAAATATTGAGCGGGAAGGCGCCAACAATTAGCCATTTGAAGGGAACAGCGGTACACTTATCCCGACTAAAGTTGGTCCTCGCTTTGCCAAAGGCTCTGGTGATGGCCTTTGCTTGGGCTCCACGATGACTCCTTCCAGCCGTTGGGGCTGGTCTTGGTCTTGTTGCACGAAGCGGATGCCTTTGCTTGATGCCTCGCTGCGCTTGCTCCCTTTGCACCAAAGAGGAAAGGAGGGCGCCCGTCTTGGCGGCGCCCATGCGCCCTTGGTCGTCATGGCTTGCGTCATGGGCACCTCGCGAGTACCACGCCTTGAACTCTCCGCCTCCTCATGAGCCAGCCTGGCGAGGCCGTGCACGAGAAGCTCCTCGTCGCCCGCCCATGAGGCTTGCCCCTCACGAGGGTCTTGACTGCGTTGATGAAGATGGGCCGTCTGGGCCTCCTTTGAGCCATGCCGCGGGCAGCATGGCGAGCAAGTCTGGGACCCCGTTCCCGAGCGCCAAGAGTAGCCCCGGGCCCATGGCGCGCCTGAACTTGGCCGAGCAAAGAGGCGAAAGGGGAAGTGTGAAGCGTCGTGGGCCCTAACAGCCTGCGGCCTTGGGCGCCGCATGGCGGTTGATTGGACGCGTGCGCACTGCTTCCCCACGATGCCTCGGTAACCACCCGGATTCGACGAGTCCCTGCATGCGGAGTTGGTCATGATTACCGGCGATCGTGGAGGCCGACGGTTGGCCTTCGCCGGCAATAAGTACGGAATCGGCGCACGCCCTTCCAGTCTATCCTTTCTTGTCTCTCCTTCTCCTCCATGGCTCCACCAAGGAAGTTCTCGGCCGCAGAGAAGGGGAAGGGCCGTCAGGTCGAGTCTTCTTCTCCTCCGCCTAAGCGTGGCCGAGGTCGCCCTCGCAGCACCCGTGGCCTCCTCGGCGGTCCCCAGCGGTCGTGGGGAGGCTCTCAGCGTGGCGACGGCGGCTAGCCATGGTCGGGCGTGCCCGACCGCGTCCTCCGAGGCCACGCCTCCATGCCAGCAAGCGCTGCGGAGTTCATGGTGAGGCGGAGGAGCCGTCCGGCGTCGGCTTCAGCTCCGTGCTTCCTCTGGGTGAGCTCCCGGATGGCGCCTGAGTGGCCTCGGCTCCGAGCGGAATGCTGCTGCAGCCGGGCCGTGGGCTTCTATGGAGGTCTCGGCTGCGAGGAACCTGTTCTGGCCCTTGGTGGCAGGCGTTCGCTTCCACGTGGTCTCCGTCGCCCGGTGCTCCTTGTACTTCAAATGCGATGGCGCGCCACCCTCTCGTGAGGTGTTGGGGAAGACGGCCGCCAGATGGGTGCTGCCACAGGGCGACGACGCTGCCGAGGACTCAGCCCGGCGTGGCGGAGAGGGCGCGCAGGCGGCGGCGATGCTGCGACTCCTCACGCTTCACCAGCTCTTCTTGGTGGTGATTCTTCGGCGGCCGTGGCCAGCCCCCCCCGCCTGTGCTGCTTGGGGAGTGGCAGGGTCCGCTTGCCGCCATGCCCGGTGAAGCGAGAGGAGTCGCGTGAGCTCGGGGAGGCTCGGGCCTTCAAAGAGAGCCGCAGGCGTGCTTCACCTACATCCTTTTCCTTTCTTTTCTCCTGCGTAAAAGGGAACAATGTATGGCCCGTGAAACACGTTTAGGTCAACGCCATTAATTATTGTACTGCCTTTGTTATCCTAACATTGTTCCCTTCGGCCGTGCGCCCATTCGTAAGTGAATCCCAGCCGTGGCATGGCGACCGATCCAGGCCACTGTGTTGCGTGTTGTGCTGCCCGTGAGGCATGGTGGGGAGGGTGCTCAGCTGTGGACCAGGGCCATGAAAACTTGGCGATAGGGGCGAGAGCAGCTCGCGGGGGCTCCCGAGGCTTCCGCCTCACGAGTCCCAGCGCAAGAGAAATCGAGCGGAGAGTGAAAAAGATCTAAGAACCACGGACCAAAGGGGGCGATAGTTTGATAAAAACTCCAAATGGGAATAACTAGTCAACTGCGAGAAAGCAAATGAAAAGCGCGTCCGGCACCTAGTCTAGCCTTGACGTCTTCTCACCAGTAGCGGAGCTAAGTGCTGCCAGGGGTGTGGGAGGGAGCCCAGGGCCTGAGGCCGGCACTCCTGAGACTCAGGCGTGTACAGCCCCAACTCATTATTACGTGAGAGTGTCACGGGCGGCGAGCCATGAGGCGTTCGCCTTCTTCACAGGCTCGGGCCTTTCTTAGGAAGCAAGCTTCACGGGCGTTTGCCCTCTTCACGAGCTCCGGGCCTCTCCAGCAGCGTCGGCTTCACAGGCATCGCCTTCTTCACGAGCTCGGGCCTTTTCCAAAAGATGAACTTCACGAGCATTTGCCTTCTTCACGAGCTATGGGCCTTTTCGAAAAGATGAGCTTCACAGGCATTTGCCTTCTTCACGAGCTCTGGGCCTTTTCCAAAAGATGAGCTTCGCAGCATTTGCCTTCTTCATAGGCTCGGGCCTTTTCCAAAAGATGAGCTTCACAGGCATTTCCTTCTTCACGGGCTCTGGGCCTTTTAGGGGTAAAACCTCCGGAGGTCTTTGGATGTTCCACAGCGTCCTCGAGGTTACAGGGCGGATCTGCGGCGGTGGTATCGCTGAGTGCTCTGGTACCTTGCCGCTTCCTTGCGCAGCTTCACGGGCGGCGCTCCTCCCCGGCACAAGGTGCGTCCCCGCATGGCGTCCTGCAGCGTTTCATCGAGCGCGGGACCCAGCGGGATCGGCAGCTTGACCTCGTGAGGAGGACCGCTTGGCTCCGTGAGACCAGGAAGAAGGGGTCTCTCCGGTTGGCTTGAATTACGGTTGTGCGGATGGACCACAACACGGATGGAGGCTTCGTCGTACCAGCCTCTGCCGCGAGCTTCCAGTTTCTTCTTGAGCGTCCTGGTCTTGAGGCCTCTCGGGACCTCTGCATTAGCCCGCTTCGGCCTGTCCATTGCTGCGAAGTGCGCCATCAAGCGTAGCATATCTGCATCCCAAGGTTAGCGCGGTACGTTTTAAAAAGGTTACTGGTGAACTACGAACCATTGTCGGTGATGATGCGGTTCGGCACTCCGAACCGGCTCACGATGCCCTCGATGAACTTGACCGCAGAACCAGCGGGGATGGCGCGACGGCCTCGACTTGGCCCACTTGGTGAATTTGTCCACGGCGGCGTAGAGTAGCGATAGCCCCTGGCGCCCGAGAAAAGGGCCTAGAATGTCCAGCCCCAGACGCGAATGGCCAAGTGAGGGGATGGTTTGCAGAACCTCCTGGCGGCCGGTGGATCTGCTTGGCATGGAATTGGCAAGCCTCGCAAGCCTTCCGCGAGTTCGATAAGCGTCATTGGCGCGGTGGGCCAATAGAAACGCTGCGGAGCATGCCTTGCGACAAGGGTCGTGGCGATGAATGGTACCCACAATCTCCGCCATGTATATCTGCGGCAATTCCTTCCCTGTTCCTGGTAGTGCGGTGCGAGGATCGTCGTTCGATCGTTTCGGTGAGAGCTCTCCATCCATGATGTTATATGCCGTGGCTTGCCACGCCACACGCTCTGCCTCCTCCTCCTTCTCCGGCAAAGTCCCACGCGTTAAATAACTCTTGAGCTCCGTGATCCAGCATTCCTCTTGAGATTCCATTGTTAGAAGCGGGTGTGCTCTCCTCGAGGCGGACCACAGTGGGGCTCCCGAGGCAGGTGGTGAGGAGCTCCTCCCGAGCTGTCTTGTGCTTGATAACGGCGGCAGGGCTGAGGGCTTGAAGAGCCGTTCCTCAAAACGCCCGGCTCTGGGGTAACCTCCACAGGAGGCTCGTTTGGCGATGTCGTCGGCCTCTTGATTGGTGCGCCAAGGCCGTGCTGCAGCTCAACCCCGAACTATTTCTCCATCCTGCGGACCTCCATAAGGTAGGCCTCCATGTGTTCATCTCTTGGCTCATACACCTTGTTGGAGAAATTGGCGAGGAGCTGGATCGCCCTTGATGGTAGGCGCTTCACCCCGGGCAGCGGCAGCCTTCATACCCTTCTCAGCCCCTCGTATTCCGCTATATTGTTGGAACCTTCTCGCCATCTTTGGAAACAGAGTTGCACGCGACATAGTAGAGCTTGTCTGGCGGGGATATGAGCACTGCCCCAGCCCAGCTTACTGTCTGGAGAATGCTCCGTCAAGTACATGACCCAACCTTACAGGCGCCGCTCCACAGGGAGAGGGACCGATC
The DNA here is from genome assembly GCA_021605205.1 of Aegilops longissima. Taxonomy (NCBI): domain Eukaryota; kingdom Viridiplantae; phylum Streptophyta; class Magnoliopsida; order Poales; family Poaceae; genus Aegilops; species Aegilops longissima. The sequence goes on from CM038681.1 coordinate 275,560,213, forward strand.
CTCGCCGACCACGAGGCCGGTGCTTGTGTCCATTCAGCCACGAAATCTGCAGTAGCGGCCCCTTGATGACTCTGATTGTCTTTGAACTTCAGCTGGAATGCTTGCAGCTCAATGTTCCACTCGGCGACCCTTCCGGCCAAGTTGGGGCTCTGAGCACCCTCTCCGGGGGTATGCGAGACAACCTTGATTGGATGACCACAGGAAGTAGTGTCGCAGCTTGCGCTGAAGCCACCAACAGCGGAGGAGCTTCTGCGGCATGGGTACCGTGCCCTCGCATCCGTATCTGGTCTTGACAAGTACACGGGTGCTCGGCGAGGTTAGGGGCATCGGTCTTTGGCGGCGTCTTCAGCTGTGGTGCCTCCCGAGGCGACGGCGCCTCCGGAAGCTGGGTGCTTGGATGGGAGGCCTCCCGCCCTTAGTGCGCTCTTCTGACGGCTGGTCTTCTTCCATTGCGGTCTTTGGCTTGCTAGTTCCTTGATTGGTCTTGCCTTAGCTCGGGTGGCTGCCGTGGTCTTGGCTGACGCTCCTCCTAAGCGCCACCGAGCAGCGCTAGCGAGTAGGGAGGAGCGCCGGTAAATACCACGGGCTCTGAGGGCTTGGGGCCACCATCCTTTGGAGGGCTGGTCGGTACCTCTTGAGGTCTTCAAGCGCTTTGTCGGCCTCTTGATCCACTCGAAGGGCCCTTTTTTCTTCATCGGCTAGAAGAAAGCAGCGCCCGCTCCCCCAATCGGGAGATAAACGGCCCGGCGCCGTTCTGGCGCCCGTGAGCCTGCATTTCCACGAGGGTCTTTGGTGGGCTCATGTCTTCCACTTCCTCGACCTTTTAGGGTTGGCCTCGATGCCTCGGTGGGACACGAGGAAACCCGAGAGCTTACTGAGGAACTCCAAACACACACTTCTCGGGTTGAGTCGCAGGCTCACGCGTTGAGGCTCATGAAGGTTTCTTCCTGGTCTTGTATCAAGGTCTTGGCCTCACGAGACTTCACCACGATGTCGTCGATGTATGCCTCCACATTCTTCCCGCTGTGGGCCCAAGGTGATGTGCATCGGCCCGCTGGAAGGTTGCCCAGCGTTGCGCAACCCGAATGGCATGCACGTATAGCGAGTACACTCCACGGGGGTTAGGAAGGCCGTCTTTTCGACATCTTCCACCGCCATCTTGATTTGGTGATACCCTGAAAAGGCGTCCAAGAAGCATAACAGGTCACACTCGGCGGTGGAATCGACGATCTGGTCGATGCTTGAGGGAGCGGAAGCGGATCCTGCGGGCATGTTTTGTTGAGGTTGGTGAAGTCGACACATGCGCTCCTTTCCTCCTTCTTTGGCACCACCACGGGTTGGCGGCCAATCTGAGTATCGGACCTCGCAAATAACCCCCGCAGCTTCTAGCTTGCGGGTCTCTTGGACGATGAAGGCTTGCTTTTCAGTGGACTACCTTCTCGCTTTCTGCTTCAATGGGCCTTGCGTTGGGGCACCGCGTTGCGTTGGTGCTCGATCGCCCGTGGAATTCCGCCAGCTGATCGGGCTCCAGGCGAACACCTTCTTGTTCGCGCAGGAACTTGACAAGGGCTTCCTCTGTTCGGGCTCGAGGTTGGCGCCTATGGTGAAGGTGGCGTTTGTGGACCCGTCCTCATCGACAGTATCTGCTTGGTCTCCGCCTTGTCTTGAGTGAACAAGCGCTTCTTCTTGGTGGCGCAGCCCCTTGGGCTTAGGGGCTTCCGCATCGGCGGCTCTTTGGCCGCCGCCGTCTTGAGTGAGCTGAGTGCTCGCAGAGCACCTTCAGGTCCCCGAGACGCAGTGAGGACGCTGCTGCTCCCGGCATCTTCATGACGTTGTACCCGGGTGGGTTGCGCCATGAATTTGGCCAATGCTGGGTAGCCAAGGATGGCGTTGTAGGGAGAGCCGATGGGGCGATGTCGAATCGACCAGTTCCGTCGGAAGTTGTCGTAGGTGCGAAGGTCACCGGCGCGGATTGCCCCATGGAGCTAGATGACCCTCCTCCTCGCTGAAAAAGGCCGGCTGGGCTCGGCCGCTCCACAGGTATCTGAGAGGAGGTTGAAGGCCTCGGCGAGAATGCGTTGAGGCGGCGCCGCCCGTCGATGAGGTCTGGTGACGGCAACTTGGTAGATGGTGGGTGTGCGAGCATGGGGGCCTTTTGAGCCGGCGAGTTGGTGGGGTGGTCTTGAGAGTCGAAGGTCAGCCCGGCCGACGACTCCGTCCGGCTGAGGAGCCTGCCGCGTGGAGGCGCCGACCAGCGGGCGAATGTCTTGACATGGCGGCTGGAAGGCGGCGCCCTGCGAAACGCCAGAGGGCCGAGGCAGCGGAGGAACGGCGGCGGCGGGCGGGTGACGAAGCGCGGCCCTCCTCCGAGGTCTCCGAGGCGCGGGATGATGCTTGCTGCTCGTTCCCGCCGGGCGGTGGCGGCGTTAGACGGCAGGTGACGAGAACGACGATGGCGCCCGCCGACAGGAGCTGTCTGGGCGACATGGGAGGCGAGGTGGCTCGGCGCTTCAGCTGGCTCGACGGGCGTCGACATGGTTGCGGTGGTCGGGAAGAACGAAAGCGACGAAAGGCAGATTCAGCGCACCCTACCGCGCGCGCTAAATGTCGGTTCGGGTTCAGCAGACCCTTGAGGTTCGAACAACTGGGTGCGCGCGGAGATCCAACCTCCACCATCTCGCCTCGCCAAATCGCGAGGACCTAAACTACTCAGCGAGCAGCTTAAGAGACACAAGATTTATACTAGTTAGGCCACCGTTGTGGTGTAATACCCTACTCTAGTTTGTGGCGTGGTAGATTGCCTCTTGGGCTGATGAGGAATACAGGGAAGAACAGCCTCGAGGGAGTCATTCTTGGTGGGTGTGATGAACTGCTAGGTGGTGTCCCGTCGCTCTAGCTTGAGGATCGGGTCTCAATCTCTCTCTCTGGATTCCAAATGCGAGATCCCCTCTCTCGAGTGTGGCTACTCCTATTTATAGGCGAAGGCCTGGGCCTCTTCCCAAATATTGAGCGGGAAGGGCGCCAACAATTAGCCATTTGAAGGGAACAGCGGGTACACTTATCCTGACTAAAGTTGGTCCTCGCCGCCAAAGGCTCTGTGATGGCCTTTGCTTGGGCTCCACGATGACTCCCTTCCAGCCGTTGGGGCTGGTCTTGAGTCTTGTTGCACCGAAGCGGATGCCTTTGCTTGATGCCCTCGCTGCGCTTGCTCCCTTTGCACCAAAGAGGAAAGGAGGCGCGCTTGCGGGCTGGCGCCCGACCGGGCGCCCTTGGTCGCGTCATGGCTTGCGTCATGGGCACCTCGCAGGTACCCTGCCTTGAACTCTCCGCCTCCTCATGAGCCAGCTGACGAGGCCATGCACGAGGAAGCTCCTTGTCGCCCGCCCGCAAGAAGTCTTGGCCCTCGCGAGGTCTTGAGCTTGCATTGATGAAGATGGGCCGTCACAGGCCTCCTTTGAGCCACGCCGCGGGCAGAGCGAGCAAGTCAGGGGACCCCGTTCCCGAGCGCCCGGCCAGAGCAGATTCGGCAATGGCGGGTTCTGGAGCACGAGCACGCCCCCATGCTCCGTACGCTCAGGGAACAGGCTAACGTGGCCCTGGGCAACATTTGCGAGGCCGCCGCTGAGGAGCCGCTTGAGACCAACTATGCCGGCAACCTCCAGTATTTTGCTGATGTGGTGACGCTCCTGGAGAACCGCTCCGAGAGGTCTCGTTGGCTCGTCGAGGAGAGGAGCCGAGCCTTGCTCGGGCGTGCTTTATCCTGTGTCTTCAGTTATCTGCGGGACAGGGATCCCCACTTCGACTTCGATGCCGCCATCGCACCGGTGCCCATAGCGTCCGGGCGACTGGCGCAATGGGTGGAGGATCCGTGGGCGACCTTGTCGAGACGCTTTCGGCTGATGATGACGGCGTGATCGTGGCCGCCGATGAAGGCGGCGTGGTGGACGGTCCTGGTGCTGGCGGAGGAGTTGGTGGCGGTGATGATGTCAGCAACGCCAGCGACGCCTCTAGAGGTGACCCAGAAGGCGCGGCAAGCGACATGTCCGACTGATTGTTTGTCACCGCTGTTTACCCTGCACAAAACAGGTTCGGGCTTGGCCCTAAAGACTGTGAGAGCATTTTGGGAGGGGAAGCCCCTCATGTAAAGGTTTGTGGTAAATGCCCTGGTAATCTTAATGCAGCGTGTGAGCTTAACGGCCGGCCCGGTGGTGGGTCAGCTGGCTCGTTTACCTTTTGACCCTGGTGAGCCCCGAGCGGCTCTGCAGGGGCCATAGCGCCATATGTGTCTTCTGGGTGAACCCATTGATCCTGCGATAAGAACCTCCGGAGAGGGCGTGGCGACAGCCGTCCGAGCTTGAGACGCGATTGGCCTGCCCGGCTTGCGAGGGGCTCGCGAGGAAGGCAGCTGATGCTAGCTTTGGACGCATAAAGCGAAACACGAGAGATTGCTCGAATGAGACTAAACACCTTCCCCAAACGCACGCAAGGCTCAAACTCAAATCCAACTTAAATTCAAATCGAAGAAACTTGTCAAAAAGCAAAAGGCAGCGTCCGGCACCTAGTCTAGTCTTCGACGTCTTCTCACCAGCGGGCTAAGTGCTGCTTTCAGGCATGGGAGGGAGCCCGGGGCTGTGGCCGGGCGCCCTGAGACTCCCGGCGTGTGATACCACCTCATTATTACGTGAGAGTGTCACGGGCGGCGAGCTTCACGCACCTTTGGCCTTCTTCACAGTACCGGCCTTGCTTCATATCGCCAGATGAGGGCCCCGCCTTGCGCCACACTCTACCGCCACTAACGGCGGCGGAGACCAGGGCAGACGCCAATGGGGTACAGCCCAGTCGCCAGGCGGGTTCCCCCGACGACCACGGGTCCTCTGCCGGGGCAGGCCTCGAGGCACCTCCCGGCAGAGGGCCTACCTCCCGAGAACGTCTTGGCGTCAAGCACCCGAGGCGAACCGGATCTCGGCCCCTCTCCTGCAGCCCCCGTGCCCTCCTCCACGAGGGTAGAGGCTGCAGCGTTGAACGCCACCTGTTGCGGTGACCTGTACCTCCTGCGACACATGGTTAGCATAAGCTTGCTCCTGAGGAATTAACGGTACCAGATAGTTGCTGCCGCCAATGCGGTCGTCGAGGCCCTCTTGGGGTTCCTGAAAGAGCTCAACACGGTGTCTCCTCCACCTTGGCCCAAGGAACGAGCCATGGTCTTCTTCCGTCGCACTCTTGATCCATCATGCAGGGCACATAAGCTCGGGCCGCTGCCCCATAGGTCTCGCCAGGTGCCCCACATGCCACATGATCCGGCCGGGCGTTGTCTTGAGAGTGGTGGCGCGGTGGTCCGCCGAGCCAAAGGTCACGGCATGCGCTCCTTCGCCCGGCGCGAAGATGGGGTCCGCGGCTTGCCGCTGGTCTTCTTGGCAGGTTGGCGCCGGGTAGGCCACGGAGCCGCTTGAGGTTGCATGGGCGCATATGGGGCATGTCGCACATATTACGGATCTAGGGCAGCGGCCGGACGCGAAAGGAGGTGCTCTGGCGGCGGCGCCAGGAGCTCGACCACCGCTCCAACAACGACGCGTCGTGGCCGCCCTCTAAGCCGGCACCAGAACAGCTCTCGAGCCACCGTGGCCGCCCTGGAGTTCGCTTTTGCTCCCGTCGGGTGTGCGGGCGCCGTGTCCATGGCGTGGCGAGAGCTACTGCCGCTGACCGCACTTGCCGTGGAGTGAGGGCGGCGTCGTCTACGCGTCACCCGCGCCCGATGCCTTCTGCGGAGCGCGAGCTGCTGAGGTGCAAGGTTTAGGTCGCTTACGGCTGGCGGCATTTGCGTGGTGAACCACGCCATGTGATCGGCGTCGGCTGCGGGTCGCTTGACATCGAGCGACAAGGCGACAAACGCGCGGCGGCGGAGGAAGGATTCGGTGCACCCTACTGGGCGCCAAATGTCGGATTTCGGTTCGGCAGACCCTTGAGGTTCGAACACTGGGGTGCGCACGGAGATCTTTCCCCTACCAGCTCACGCGTCGATGGTTAGCAAGGGATCTAAACTAGGAAGAAGAACACACAAGGGACACGAGGTTTATACTAGTTCGGGCCACCATTGTGGTGTAATACCCTACTCTAGTTTGTGGTGTGGTGGATTGCCTCAGGGGCTGATGATGAACAGTACAAAGGAAGAACAGCCTCGCGAGGGGCTGTTCTTGAGCTGGTGTGATGGACTGCTTAGTCGTTAGCTTCTCTCTCTCTCTCTCTCTCTCTCTCTCTCTCTCTCTCTCTCTCTCTCTCTCTGGTAGGTTCCACCCGTCCCCCTCTCTCTGTGGTGGCTAGTCCTATTTATAGAGGGAGCCCTGGGCCTCTTCCCAAACAATGAGCGGGAAGGGCGCCAACAATTGCCATTTGAAGGGGAACATCTAGTACACTTATCCCGACTAAAGTTGGTCTTGGCTGCCAAAGGCTCACGGCAGTGTGGACGTCTTTGGGCTCCACGATGACCTCCTTCCTGCCGCTCTGCTCGGCTGGTCTTGGACTTGTTGCAATCAAGCGGTAACCTTTGCTCGATGCCTTGGCACATGCTTGCCTCCTTTGCACCAAAGGGGAAATGAGGACACTGGCTTGCAAGGTTGGTAAGTGCATCTAGTGCCACACCTAGTTGGTTTTGGAGTATTGACGACAAATTTGGTTGAGGGACTAATGCGTTTGTGAGAATTGCAGGATAACACAGTAGTGTCCCTCATTGATTCGGTTTACCTACGGAGATGACCCTAAAATGTATGAAGACATTGACGACAATGGTGGTATATGAAGATATTCATATTGAAGACTATGACATGAGAAGACATTGAGTGAAGACTATGGGCCTTGAAGACGTGTTGTTTCGTTGTTTCCTTTTTCTTCTTTGTTGAGTCATAGGAACCACCGTACTGTTAAGTGGGGTCCAAGTGAACAAAGTCAGAATGACTGAAGTGATGCTCAACCCAAATCCTATGTCTTCGAGCAAAGACAATGAGAGCAAATCTTATCCAGAGCTGGATGAGTCAGCTTTGCTTGTAGCCCAAGTAAAGTTGCCGTGTGTGTTTGAAATCTGACCGTTGGAACACGTGTCAGTTCCTTAGTGACCCAGGGTCATTTCGGACATATCAGGTCGGGTTGCCTAGTGGCTATAAATAGCCCACCCCCTACACCATAAATTGGTGGCTGCTCAGAGTTAGTGCATGGCTTTTGTCGTTTGAGAGCAACCCACCTCGAAGCCTTTGAGAGAGAGAAATCCTTGCGAGGACAAAGCCCAAACACCCAGAGCCAAAGAGTGTTAGGCATCATTGAAGTCTTTCTGTCTGCGTGACCTGAAGACTTATTACACTTGAGGACTGTGAATCCTCCAGCCGGTTAGGCGTCGCGTTCTGAGCATCCAAGAGTCATTGTGGATTGCCGTGAACAAAGTCTGTGAAGGTTCGGAAGTCTACCTTGAAGACTTACCAGAGTGATTGGGCGAGGATTGTGTGTCCTTAGCTCAAGGGGAATAAGGTGAAGACGCGGTCTTCTGAGTTGAATCTCAGCCTCCCTAACCAGATGTACAGTTGTCACAGCAACTGGAAGTGGTCCAACAAATCATGTGTCTTCAACAAGTGACTGGTTCTATCCTCTCCCTCCCTTTACTTAGAGTTTGTCTTCGTGAAGTCATTGCTTATTTGTCGTACCTGTTTGACTTCATTGCTTGACTACTATCGTTGGTTGGCTTCATACTATCTTCCATCCTGATCCTTACTACTAAGCTGCTATTAGTCTTTGTACTTTCACATTACTGCATACTTGACTATGGTTTGCTTGTTGTATTTTATCTTCCGCTGCATATCAATTAGGTCATTTCTATTGTTTGTCTTTGAAACTCCCACGTTTTGAAGACTTTCATAGAAATCGCCTATTCACCCCCCCCTCTAGTCGATAACTAGCACTTTCAATTGGTATCAGAGCAAGGTACTCCCTTGTTCTGTGTGATTCGGTTTAACCACCTGGAGTTTTAGCTATGTCGACTGCAGGGATAATCAAAGTCTCCGCTGCTTGCCCGTGTTCGATGGAACTGAATATCCCTACTGGAAGAATAAGATGCGCATGCATCTTGAAGCCATTGATGTCGACCTCTGGTATGTCGTCAAGAACGGCGTTCCCAAAACTGGTGAAGGTGTCACCCTGCGATGTCAAGAAGTTCATTCAAGCTGGACTCTCTTGCCAAGAACATCATCGTGGTCATCGACCAAAGGACAAGATGGCCGTGTGAGTGCTCCGAAACGTCGAAGCTAGTCCAGGACCGCTATCCAAGGTCAACGAAGGCCTCTCAACCCGAGAGATCAAAGGATCGGTGTTCTTCGCAACCTCTTCAACCGCTTCAAGAGAAACGACAATGAAAATGTCCAGCTCACGTTTGATCGCCTCACCGACATCACAAATGAGCTTCGTGCTCTCGCCACCGAGATTACCAAGCATGAAATCGTCGACACTACTGAGATCACTTGACAACTCCTTTGACACCCTTGCCCTCATGATACAAGAACGCATACGACTTCAAGACACTCGATCCGTCTGATATACTTGAGAGGCTTAACACACATGAGTTCCACTTTACGAGAAAAGAGATATCTATGGTCCCAACTATGGCCGAACTCGCTTTGAAGGCAAAAGTTGTTTCCTCATCTCAAGAAGAATCATTGCAGTTACGATGATCCCGAGGACATTGGAAAGGAACTTGCTATGCTTGTGAAGAAGTTCCAGAAGTTCACTAAGAAGAAGGGCTTAAGAAAGTCTTCACGATCTAGCTCAAGAAATGATGAAGCTTCCACTCATGACTACAAGAAGAGAACATGTCACAAGTGCAAGAAACCTGGACACTATATCTCTGAGTGTTCACAGTGGGACAATGAGAAGAAGAAGAAGAATAGCAAGGAATGTGATTCTGATGACAAGAAGAAGAAGAAATCTTCAAAGTCTTCTTCCAAGTCCTCATCAAAGTCTTCATCTCATAAGAAGAGCTCATCTGCAAGGCTCGTGCTTTTGTTGGCAAGGAAATGGATTCAGGAGGAGTCTGCATTTACGAGGAGGCGGAGGTGGAGTCGAAGGGAGTCGACCACTGGCGTTGCAAGTCCGGCTCTAGCCACGACCTATGTTGCCAAGTCCATCTTCAACATCAAGACAATGACTTCCACACTGTGGCGCAGGCGATGACAAGGACGACCCTGCTCCCACCTATTGCTTCATGGCACGTGGTGCCAAGGGTATGACACCTCATGCTTCGAATGGATAATGGACGATGGATGCACTAATCATATGGTGGTGATCAAGTCTTCTCATGGACTCAACCTTACGTCCATCGGACAAGAGTCACATCACATTTCTTGACACTTGGTAAAAGCAAGGTATTGGGTCTAGGTAGAGTTGCAATCTCAAAGGATCAACACATGGATAAAGTGATGCTTGTTGAATCCCTTGGTTTCAACAATATCCATCTCGATGCTTTGTGACTTGAACATGATTGTGCTATTCGGAAAATATCGTTGCCTTGTACTAATGGAATCGACAAGTCTCTAGTCTTTGAAGGGTATCGGAAAGATGATCTATACATGGTAGATTTCTCAGCAGGTCCACACTTGCCATATGTCTTCTTGCAAAAGCTTGAGAATCGGCTCACTCGCATCGGAGGCTGGGCATCTTGGCATGAGGAACTTACACACACTCGCCAAGAATAAGCATGTCATAGGCATCGAGGGTGTCAAGTTCAAGAAGGATCATTTGTGTGGTGCTGCTGAAGTCGGAAAGATGACTAGGGCAAAGCACCCTCGAAGACAATCATGACGACATCTCAACCCTTCAAGCTGTTACACATGGACTTATTTGGCCCTACTCACTACTCTACCCTCACAAAACTGCTTCTCTCTGGCTTCCGTCATTGTTGATGACTACTCAAGATATACATGGGTGCACATAATTCTCTACAAGACTGAAGTGCAAGATGTCTTGGGGCGCTTCGCCAATCGAGCCATGAACAATTATGGCGTCAAGATCAAGCATATCGGTGACAACGGCCTTCGAGTTCAAGAACACCGGACTTGATCTTTATCTGGATACAATGGGAATCACTCATGAGTTCTCTCGCTCCATACACACCTCAGCAAAATGGCATCGTGAGCGCAAGAACAGAAGAACAGAACCCTCATTGAGATGGCTCGAACAATGCTCGGCAGTACAAGACACCAAGAAAGTTCGGCCGAAGCTATTGATACAACATGTCACGTCATCAACCGTGTTTACATCCATAAGCTTCAACAAAACATCCTATGAGCTCCTTCTTGGCAAGAAGCCAAATGTCAGCTACTTCAGAGTATTTGGAGCTACGTCTTGGATCAAGGATCCCCATCACAAGTCAAAATTTACACCTAAAGCTCACGAAGGCTTCATGCTCGATTCTGGAAAGGACTCGCACTCTTACAGTAGTCTTCAACCTCTATCTCTACAAAATCGTCAAATGTGGACGTGCGATTTGATGAAACCAATGGTTCACAAAGAGAGCACCTGCCAAGTACACTAGGCGAAGCTCCATGTGAATCTATCAAGTGATGGGGCTGTGAAATCATGCCTTCGAAGCACACTGAAGAGGAACTTATCATTTCCGCACCTAACCAACTTTGAAGACAATGCTCGATGAAGACAATCCTCCCAATGATGACAATGATCAGCAAGAGCAAGGTCTTCGTCCGTTCATCCTCGAGTTACAAATGAAGTACAAATTGAGAAGATAATTGATAGAATCAATGCACTGTCCACTTACTTGCTCAAGAGCAACACGTTAGCAAATTTACGTGGGCACTTTTCTTTTGTGTCAATATCAGAACCCAAGAAAGTAGTTGAAGCCTTTATGGAACCTGAATGGATACAAGCTATGCAAGAAGAACTTCAACAGTTCAAGCTGAACAATGTTTGGGAACTTGTCAAGCGTCCTGACCCTCGCAAGCACAACATTATTGGCACAAAATGGATATATCGAAACAAGCAAGATGAGCATGGTCAAGTCGTCAAAAACAAAGCACGTCTTGTGGCTCAAGGATATACTCAAGTTGAAGGAATTGACTTCGATGAAACATTTGCTCCTGTGGCTAGGCTTGAAGCTATTAGCATCTCGCTAGCCTATGCTAACCACCACAACATCTTACTATATCAAATGGATGTGAAGAGTGCATTTCTCACGGCAAGATTGAAGAAGAAGTATCGTCGCTCAACCACCGGCTTTGAAGATCCAAAACATCCGGATATGGTGTACAAGCTAAACAAAGCATCAGATGGCCTCAAACAAGCTCCTCGCGCTTGGTATGATACGATCAAAGACTTGTGAAGAGCAAAGGCTTTAAACACTGATCCTCGATCCCACACTCTTCACGAAGACATATGATGGTGAACTGTTTGTGTGCCAAATATATGTGGATGACATTATCTTGGCCGCACCAACCGAAGTATAGTGATGAGTTTGGATACATGATGCAAGAGCAATATCGATGTCCATGATGGGTGAGCTGAAGTTCTTCCTTGGTCTTCAAATTCAATCGAAAAGGAATGGCATCTTCATATCTCAAGAAAAATACCTCAAAGATTGTCTCAAGAAGTTTGGAATGCAAGATTGCAAAGGTTACACGACACCAATGCCGATAAACACCATCCTGGGTCCCGACGACAATGGTAAAGAATTTGATCAAAAGGTATACCGCTCCATGATTGGTTCCTTACTTTACCTATGTGCATCTAGGCCAGATATTATGCTTAGTGTTTGCATGTGTGCTCGATTCCAAGCGGCACCAAAGGAATTGCATCACTTAGCTGTGAAGCGAATTCTTCGATATTTGGCTCACACCCCAACACTCGGATTATGGTATCCATAGGGCTCAGAATTTGATCTGGTTGGATTCTCGGATGCTGATTATGCTGGTGACAAGGTGGATCGCAAGTCTACATTAGGCACATGTCACTTTATGGCACGATCACTTGTCTGTTGGTCTTCAAAGAAGCAGAACTATGTATCACTCTCAACCGCTGAATCTGAATACATTGTTCTTGGATCTTCTGCGCTCGACTTCTATGGATGAAGCAAACTCTCAAGGACTATGTCATCAATCTGAAACAAGTACCTCTCTTCGCGACAACGAAGCGCCATCAAGATTGCCAACGGTCCAGTCCAGCACTCGAAGACAAAGCACATTGAAATTCGTCATCACTTTCTCAGAGATCATGTCATGAAGAAAGATATTGACATCATTCACGTCAACACTGAAGAGCAACTGGCAGATATCTTCACAAAGTCCTTGGATGAGAAAAGGTTTTGCAAGTTACGGTGTGAGCTAAATATCTTGGTATCCTCAAATGTCATGTGATCAGGAACACATCCTAACACTTATGCATGTTGATGACTTAGATGTGCAACACACGAAGTAAAGTATATCTTCAATCAATGAAGACTTACATTCTGAGTGTGAATACATTAACGTGGAATTTGACTTCGGAGCGCCACGATAATTGTGCGCCATGTCTGGGTCTAATACTTCCTATACGGTGGGTAACGCCACCACCAAATTTCTCTGTTTGAAGTGTTCCACTCATGGCGTTATTTTTGCTATGTCTTCGCATTTGGTTTGTCTTCAAATTTCAACTTATCTTCATGATTTTCTTCACTATGTTGATTTGATTACTTTCTGATATATATATATATATATACACTAGTGTTCTGTCCTCTACAGCATTCACTTATAGCTATGTCTTCCTAGTTGAATCTTTTGAACTAAGTGAATGTGATCGGACCCTAGTCTCTCTATGTTGTCTGTCTCAAACTCTATCTGTCCAAATCATATGCATTCAATTGAAACTGTCGAATGTCTTCTATGCGTCCTTGTCAGCAGAAGACACAGATACAAACATTAAGTCTGTTTTAAATGATTCATCCTTATTGTTTGAAATCCAGAGAAGCCGGAACGACCATCCAACAAACCTGGCGGGCGTGGGAACGTGGGACAACTCTGAGTATGTTGCATGCTTGCCACGTGCCCCTCAGATGTGAACCGCCAGGGGCACCTGCGTAATTGCGCTGTGCCACACACTTCCTTATAAATACATGTCCCCTGCGATAAAGAAAACCTTCGTCCACCTCTCCACCTCGTCAAAACCTTAGCGCCACCGCTAGCTCTCGACGATGCCGGCGACGAAGCGCTTAGCTGCCGCGACTTCTCCGACGCCGTCCTCACGCCGCCATGCGGACATCGTCCTCTCCGCCCGCCGCCAGTAGGTGTCCTCCGTCGCCAAGTTAGGGCATCGGTGGATTGAACTGCTCGGTCTCCTACTTATCCCATCCAGCGCTTCTTCGTGTGGTAAATACAACTCTATTTTTATCATCTTTTGATCCTCAAAGATTCATCCTATTTACCAAAATTGGTTTCGCCTATACAAGGTTAGATCTATTCTGTCCATCTCATACTGCCCAAGATATTCACTTAAGCTTCATATCTAGTTAGATTCCTCACTTGTACTTATTCACGGATTCGTACAAATCTGGAACCAACTCTCAACATATAAGTGAATGTCTTCGCATCATGAGGTCAATGTCTTCAAACTGATTTATCTTCAAAATCTTCTGAGAATGCATATGACCTCTTCCCTTCCTCGCATCTCTAATGCTTATCACAGTACATGTCCGTGGGAGAATCCCTTGGTTCTCATAGTCAGCATTCATTTGCGAATTCTTACAAGATCACATTAACTCTCCCGGCCGCCTCTGTTTGTCCAGAAGCGAAAGCCTTTGAAGCCTTGAACGTGTTGAAGCCATTTAGTTTGAAGTTCATGGCTGCAGAGAAATCAAGAAGGAAGGGTGGCGGAACGGCGTCGTGGGGAACATCAAGAGATTTGCTTGATGACCTCTCGAGCTTTACAAGACAGATCCTGAAGAGGATTATAATCACATAAGACACGAATCCAATGGATTCGACGATATTGGGATGAACAATGGTTCAAATACAAGTTCGTGACCCGAGAATACGCCGAGAAGAATGCTATCAAAAGTCCTTGGGGTAATATTCTCTTGAGGCCTTCCACCCAAGAACGAGTGAAGCTATTGCACGTGGTTTCTATCCTTGTATGGTTCGTGGACCTCAGCCTGAAAATGACGACCCATCGTCATTGCTCTAGTGTCGTGACGATAATCTCTTCAAGCGCAACTTCCAGCACGCAAAGGCATCGGCCAAGGAAAACAAGAAGTCATTGGGATTAGACTTCAACCTGGTCCCTCCGCTCCCCCGTCTTGACGGCTCACGTGATGCGTAACCCAATGTCATCGGTCCTTTCTACAACCTTGATGGCCTCATCACTCACATCTCAGTCCAAGGTGCCAAAGTGGATCATTCGATGATAATACTAACACCGATGAAGCCCCAGCTCCTACTCCAAAGCCGCAAGCCAAAGAAGGCTAAGGCTTCAAGATCACCGCTCCTCCAAAAGCTTCACGTGTGAAGCCAGCATGCTTGCACCTCCTCAAGACAATTATGCGATCGAAGATCTATCACGATCTCCAAGAAGACGGAGAAGAAAAGAAAATCGCCAAAATATCTGACGACATTGACTCTCGCTGCCATTCTCGCGAGAAGAGCACATTGATCTATCCAGCAATGAAGATCTTGCAGATGATGCTCTTGAGCAACTGATCAAGAGCAAGGAAGAAGCAGAGATCTTCAATGACTTGCCTCTCTTTGATGTATCAATCATCCATAACTTCATTGATGAGTGGTTTGACACCCCAAATCTCAGCTTTGAAGATCTGCAACTTCCCATTGGCCTCAAAGATCTCCTTCAATGGCGCCATTGCTTCGAAGCTAGCTCTTGCTCAAAGACATCGTTGAACCGAGGCACAAGATCGACTATGAGAAGCTCAGCTCAAGAAGCATGTGGCAGAGCTCAGCGTGCAAGATGTCAAAAACTTCAAGATCATGCTGCACGAGCTCAAAGAAGCCTTTCTCAAGAAGCGCGACGAAGCTAAAGGCTCTCGTGTGCGCATGAAGAGTCTGGCTGACAAGTGTGTGCAAGCCTACAATGAGGCTGAGAAGCGCAAGGCTCTTGGTCGTGAAAGTGCTAGTTATCGACTAGAGGGGGGTGAATAGGCGATTTTTATGAAAGTCTTCTAAACGTGGAAGTTTCGAAGACAAACAATAGAATTGACCTAATTGATATGCAGCGGAAGATAAACTACAACAAGCAAACCATAGTCAAGTATGCTATAATGTGAAAGTACAAAGACTAATAGCAGCTTAGTGGTAAGGATCAGATGGAAGATAGTATGAAGCCAAACAACTATAGTAGTCAAGCAATGAAGTCAAACAGTATGACAAATGTGCAATGACTTCAATGAAGACAAACTCTAAGTAAAGGAAGGAGAGGATAGAACCGGTCACTTGTTGAAGACATAGGATTTGTTGGACCACTTCCGATTCTTTGGACAACTGTGACGTATGGTTAGGAGGCTGAGATTCAACTCAAGACCGCGTCTTCACCTTATTACCCTTGAGCTAAGGACACACAGTCCTCGCCCAATCACTCTGCTAAGTCTTCAAGGTAGACTTCCAAACCTTCACAGACTTCGTTCACCGGCAATCCACAATGACTCTTGGATGCTCAGAACGCGACGCCTAACCGGCTAGAGGATTCACAGTACTCAAGTGTAATAAGTTTTCAGGTCACGCAGACAGAAAGACTTCAGTGATGCCTAACACTCTTTGGCTTTGGGTGTTTGGGCTTTGTCCTCGCAAGGATTTCTCTCTCTCAAAGGCTTCGAGGTGGGTTGCTCTCAAACGACAAAAGCCGTGCACTAACTCTGAGCAGCCACCAATTTATGGTGTAGGGGGTGGGCTATTTATAGCCACTAGGCAACCTGACCGATATGTCCGAAATGACCTGGGTCGCTAAGAACTGACACGTGTTCCAACGGTCAGATTTCAAACACACACGGCAACTTTACTTGGGCTACAAGCAAAGCTGACTCATCCAGCTCTGGATAAGATTTGCTCTCATTGTCTTCGCTCGAAGACATAGGATTTGGGTTGAGCATCACTTGACCATTCGACTTTGTTCACTTGGACCCCACTTAACAAAGACGGTGGTTCCTATGACTCAACACGGAAGAAACAGAAACAACGAACGACCACGCCTTTCAAGGCTCCATAGTCTTCACTTAATGTCTTCTGATGTCATAGTCTTCAATATGAATACTTTCATATGCCACCATTGTCTTCACTGTCTTCATACATTTTTAGGGGTCATCTCCCATAGGTAAACCGAATCAATGAGGGACACTACCTGTGTTATCCTGCAATTCTCACAAACACATTAGTCCCTCAACCAAATTTGTCGTCAATACTCCAAAACCAACTAGGGGTGGCACTAGATGCACTTACAGGTCGTCCTGGCATTGACCCCAGAATGGCTGCAAAGAAGAAAAAGCCATCAACTGACCAATCTGCACCTTCAAGGCAGGAAGAACCTCGCATAGTCTTCCCAAGCAGCATGACTGGCTCGAAGCCAAAGGTCAGGTCAACCGCTTCAGAACTGGAGAAGACGAGGACTACCGAGGCTAAAGCCAGAAAAAGGAAAAATCCTGAAGCCTCTGATGTTGCTCCCTCCAAGAAGAAGCGCAAAACCAAGAAGGATCGGGCTGCTCCCACAGAGCCCTTAGTTGTTGAACCTATCTCAATGGTTCGCCCTGCATTTGAACACCAAGAACGACGAATGATAGTTCATGAGCGTGCTTCCACAAAGGCTCATGAAGCTGAAGACATTCCAGCAGTTGATCCCACCGCTGCTAAAGACATTGGTCACAATGACAATGTTGAAGATGATGTAGTTCTTCCTCAAATCGAACACAACTTGGTATCATCGCCTGTTCTCACAAACAGCAAACTCATCAGCATTGGTCGTCTTCTGACGCCAATTGCTCAGGATGCATCATGGGCTGATCACCCACAACACCAAGACTCCCCGAGTACTCCCCAACAACAACAAGTCACACCACCTGTGCAAGAAGAAGAGGCTGACTTTGAGGCCCAGCCAACTCCATCTCCAAAGGCGTCGCCAACATTACGCAGGCTTCGCAAAGGACCAAGGCCTTAAGTCCCTCTTTCGAGCGTTCCAGAAGGAGAAGTGCACCACCAATCTGTTGCATGTCAAGTGTTTCCAGAAGCCACTCCGACTGTGAATGTCTCCGTGTCTGAAGCCAAAGCTGCTGAAGACAATCCGGCTGCATCAGCCGATGACAACCAAGAAAAAGAATGTGTCCCTACTCCCCCCATTACTGAAGAAGTTGTTCCTGAAGTGAACGTGCGAAAGGTTCGACCCTCCACTCATCAAGTGGAGGTTGAAAATCTTGAGGCTGCCACCACCAACACAAATGAAGCCAACGACGAGAAGCAAATGTGGAGCTCGCACCAACCAATGTGCGAAGCCAATGATGCAACTGCTCTGAAGCATCTCATTGTGCACTCGACGCCTCTGTTGTTGCCATCGCCCTGCTCCGCCACCAAGGCCCCATACAATTGAGCAAGCATACAACTATGGTCACCGATCATTGTCAAATGGCCCGCTCGTCCCTTCGCCTAATGCCTCTCGGTCCTCGCTTGATAATCATGTTGAGCATAGGCCTCGGTCCGTAAACCAAAGCCAAGACTCGCCAAGGTTCCTGTGCATCGCCACCTCTACAGGATCCTTCAATGCAAATGGCTTCAAAGCCCACAACCTTTGACAGAGCAAAGAACCCCTACTCAAGGCCAAGAATAACATCAGATCGTTTCTGGAGCTATCAGCAGTGAAGCTATTACTCCTGCGTTATGTATGATCAAGGGCGCATTTTCCCTCATATGCACCTCGACACTAAAGCCATTACTGGACTGCCATGCTTAGAAGAAGCACTTGATCGCTGTGTGATGCAGTGTCTGCTCAGCTTTGTGACAGCATAAAGAACATTGGAATGAGGAACTTTTGCTTCAATTCTATGCTACCCTCCACATTCAAGGCTACTATAGGGATACAAAGACATGGGTTCTTGAGTGGATGACAGAAATGTTCATCATGAAGCCAAAGCTCTTGACGCTATTGAGCTTACAGCCTACCCACTCCCGGAGAGTTGTTCGAACTCTGATTGTCAACTCCACCGCAATGCAATCGAGAGCATCTTCCATAAGCCGAGCCCAACATGAGCCGGATGTTGAGCATGATGAAGCCTTCACCACCGACGCTGAATACCCAAAGGAGTTCTTGTTGATGACCTTGAGTATCCGCCTCGCACAATATATCACATCATCAAAGCGAACTCTATGACCTATCAAAGGGCATTCATCATCTGCAAAACTTGAAGGAGCCATGAAGACATTGGTCTTTACATCCTCAATGGCATCGACTTCAATACACAAGAATTCTTCATCCGGCAACTGGCTGCGTCTGGATCTGACCTTTTTGGCCTGAAATTCTATGCTCCATGGGTCATGCGCCTCATCAAGCTACACTCTGCTATCAACTATCAGCCCTCTGCTCGCAATCATCTGATCTTTCTACCAAAGGTTGATATGTCAGTTGAAGCCATATACCTGAGCCTGCCAAGAAGCCTCTTTGTCTTCAAAATGCTGATCACCAAAGCTTCACTCAACCCATGGAAGGAGTCCAAGCGGTAACTCGTGTCTATCCAATGGCTGGGAACACTCGTCTGCCTCACCAACTGAGGCTACTGAGAGCACAATTGCCCAAAGGCCTAAGAAGCGCTCTCGCGTCCTAAATGACCAAGAACTTCTTGTGGCACTGCATCAGAAACAAGACAAGCATCACTTCTGGCTCAAGCGACAGATGCAAAACCTCTTGGTGGACGTCAATCGCATTCGAAATCTTGCCACCAAGAATGCTTTTGTCACTCACGAGACCTGTCGGCGATCATGGAAGAGTTTGACGCTGCTCAGTGCTGAAGCAGATCTTCAAGACGATGGCTTCACAGAAAGATTCAAGTTTGACTCCACTTCTCCACGGAATGTTGTCCTACGTCGAACTCCATCCCTTGAAGACTCTGACTATTCTTCCTCCGCGGCAACTGTGAAAGCCAAAGTGATCGATGATGAAGACGATGCTACTTCACCGCCCCCTACTTCGCATGCATCGACATTGCACCAAGTTCGCTCTGCGCCAAACAACAACGACAACCCTGCTGCTTCACCTACTCCTCATGGGAACGAGTAGATGCCCTATGTCTTCAAACCTTTTTGGTCCTTACCGACAAAAGGGGGAGAAGCATATGAGTTTGATAGTCTTCAAGCGGGTTCATATGGGCGGTTGCTTTATATTTTGCCTAGTGTTTACAACTCTCACTTTTCATACATTTGGTTCTTTGAGTTGTAACACTTAAACTCGATGGTCGTCTGCTACTTATTTGCTTTTTTGTGATGCGATGATAAATTCCGCATGTGCGATGATAACTTCCGCACTTAGAACATCCTGCAGACGTCCATTTTTCATTATGCATGTCATTCTCTTAGTTATATCATTTCATGCATGATGAATTATCTTCATAAGTTTAAGAGGATCTCCACAAGTACAACCTGCCATGTGCATTTGCATTCCAAAAGCAAATTACTTATATGCACATCTTCAGGGGGAGCCTTTGCCACTTATGAAGACAATACCCTATCATTTACAATTTCACATACTTTATCCCCGTTGAAAACTTCAACCAGTTTGTCATCAATCACCAAAAGGGGGGAGATTGTAAGTGCATCTAGTGCCACCCCTAGTTGGTTTTGGAGTATTGACGACAAATTTGGTTGAGGGACTAATGCGTTTGTGAGAATTGCAGGATAACACAGGTAGTGTCCCTCATTGATTATGTTTACCTACTGGAGATGACCCCTAAAAATGTATGAAGACATTGAAGACAATGGTGGTATGTGAAGATATTCATATTGAAGACTATGACATGAGAAGACATTGAGTCAAGACTATGGAGCGCGAAGACTGTGTCGTTTCGTTGTTTCCTTTTTCTTCTTTGTTGAGTCATAGGAACCACTGTCTTCGCTAAGGGGGTCCAAGTGAACAAAGTCGTAATGACTCAAGTGATGCTTAACCCAAATCCTATGTCTTCGAAGCGAAGACAATGAGAGCAAATCTTATCCAGAGTGGATGAGTCACTTTGCTTGTAGCCCAAGTAAAGTTGTCGTGTGTGTTTGAAATCGACCGTTGGAACACGTGTCGCTTTGTTAGTGATCCGGGGTCATTTCGACATATCAGTCGGGTTGCCTAGTGGCTATAAATAGCCCACCCCTACACCATAAATTGGTGGCTGCTCGTAGTTAGTGCACGGCTTTTGTCGCTTGAGAGCAACCCACCTCAAGACTTTGAGAGAGAGAAACCTAGCGAGGACAAAGCCCAAACACCCAGAGCCAAAGAGTGTTAGGCATCATCAAGTCTTTCATCTCATGTGACTCAAGACTTATTACACTTGAGGACTGTGAATCCTCCACCCGGTTAGGCGTCGCGCTCGAGCATCCAAGAGTCATTGTGGATCGCCGATGAACGAAGTCTGTGAAGGTTCGGAAGTCTACCTTGAAGACTTACCAGAGTGATTGGGCGAGGACTGTGTGTCCTTAGCTCAAGGGGAATAAGGTGAAGACGTGGTCTTCTCGAGTTGAATCTCAGCCTCCCTAACTGACGCATAGTTGTCACAAAGAATGGGAACTGGTCCAACAAATCATGTGTCTTCAACAAGTGACTGGTTTTATCCTCTCCCTCCCTTTACTTAGAGTTTGTCTTCGTGAAGTCATTATTTGTCGTACCTGTTTGACTTCATTGCTTGACTACTATTGTTGGTTGGCTTCATACTATCTTCCATCCTGATCCTTACTACTAAGCTGTTATTAGTCTTTGTACTTTCACATTACTGCATTCTTGACTATGGTTTGCTTGTTGTAGTTTATCTTCCGCTGCATATCAATTAGGTCATTTCTATTGTTTGTCTTCGAAACTTCCATGTTTTGAAGACTTTCATAAAAATCGCCTATTCACCCCCCTCTAGTTGATAACTAGCACTTTCACCGGGCGCCCTTTGGTCTTGATCGTCATGCCTTGCGCCACGGGCACCTCGTGAGGTACCCCGCCTTGATCTCTCCGCCTCCTCGTGAGCTCACTGACGAGGCTCCTCGAGGAAGGTTCCCCGCGTCGCCTCGTGAGGCTTGGCCCTCGCGAGGGTCTTGAGCTTGAGCTGATGAAGCCGAAGCATGCTACTGGCCCCCACTTGAGCCACGCTGCAGGCCGCAGGCAGGCAAGTCTGGGGACCCTCGTTCCTAGAACGCCGACAACCTCCCCAGGGAGCGAGGCTCCAGACGGCTGGGTTATGTATTTCGATGGTGTCTTCGTGCACCAGGGCGCGGGGACTGGGGCAGTGCTCATCTCGCCCACCCAGGACAAGCTCTACTACGCCGTGCAACTCTGCTTTTAGCACGGCGAGAAGGTCTCCAACAATATCGCAGAATACGAAGGCCTCATAGCTGGCCTGAAGGCTGCGACAGCTCTAGGGGTGAAGCGCCTAACCGTCTGAGGCGACTCGCAACTCCTCGTCAACTTCTCCAACAAGGTGTACGAGACGAAGGACAAGCATATGGAGGCCTACCTCGTGGAGGTGCGCAAGATGGAAAAACTGTTCTCGGGCCTGGAGCTGCAGCACGTGCCCCGGGGCACCAACAAGGAAGCCGACGACATCGCTAGGAGGGCATCCAAGCGGCAACCGCGAGAGCCCGATGTCTTTGAGGAGCAGCTCTTCAAGCCATCGGCCACCCCACCCCTTTCAAGCACGACTCAACCTTGGGAGGAGCTCCCACAGCCTCCTGCCACGGGAGCCCCGGCCTGCGGCCCGACCTCAGGAGCTCGGCTGCTCTTGGCGCTCGAGCCCCAAGAGGAATGCTGGACCAAGGAATTCAAGGAGTATCTGACGCATGGGACATTGCCGGAGAAGGAAGAGGATGCGGAGCGCGTGGCCCGGCAAGCCACGGCATACTGTATCCAAGACGGCGAGTTATACAGGAAACGGTCGAACGATGTCACGCTGTGCTGCATCTTCAATGATCAAGGAAGGGAGTTACTGATTGACATACACGGCGGGGACTGCGGACACCACACGTCGTCATGAACCCTTGTCGGCAAGGTGTTTCGTAGTGGATTCTACTGGCTAACAGCACTCAACGACGCACCCGAACTGGTGAAATCCTGCGAAGCTTGCCAATTCCACACCAAGCAAATCCATCAGCCAGCTCAGGGCCTTCAAACCATCCCGCTCACGTGGCCATTCGCGGTCTGGGGGCTGGACATCTTAGGCCCGTTCCCTCGGGCGCCAGGGGTCTACCGCTATCTCTACGTTGCCATCGACAAGTTCACCAAGTGGGCAGAAGTGGAATCCGTCCGTACCATCTCGGCTGGCTCTGCCGTCAAGTTCATCAAGGGCCTCGTGAGCAGCCGGGTCCCCAACCGCATCATCACAGATAACGGCTCACGGTTTACTAGTAACCTCTTCAAAACCCACTCGTGCTAACCTTGAACGCAAAATCTGCTACGCCGGTGGCCCACCCCAGAGCAATGGTCATGCCGAAGGCCAACGCAGAGGTCCCGAGGGGCCTCAAGACCAGACCTTCAAGAAGAAGCCGGAGGCTGTGGGCGGGGCCGGCACGACGAAGCTCCGATTCGCTGCGTGGTCCATCCGCACCACCGCTACCAAGCCAACGGCGAGACTCCATTCTTCCTCGCCTCACGAGTCGGCAGTCCTTCCTCACGAGGTCAGCATCGCCCGCACGGGTCCCGGGCGTTCGAGGAAACGCGCAGACGCCACGCTGGGATGGATCTCGTCTTTCAGAGGAATGTCGTCGCGAAGCTGCATTGAGGGCGGCAAGGCACCAGCAAGCGATGCAGCGATACCACTGCCGCAACGTCCGCTCCAGGACACTCGAGGTAGGTGACCTCGTCCCGAGGCGGGTCCTTTCCAAGGAAGGTATGCATAAGCTTTCACCAATGTGGGAGGGCCCGTTCAAGGTCGTCCACATCTCCAGACATGGCGACGTGCGCCTGGAGACACAAGACGGGGTACCTATCCAAAACGCGTGGAACATCCAGCACCTCCGGAAGTTCTACCCATGAAGCAAGGCCCAGAGCCTATGAAGAAAGGCGCAGAGCCTGTGAAGAAGGCGCAGAGCCTGTGAAGAAGGCCCGGTGCCTGTGAAGAATCGCCGCCTGTGACACTCTCACATAATAATGAGTTGGGGATGTACACGCCCCGGAGTCTCAGGAGCGCCGGCCTCAGGCCCTGGGGCTCCCGCCCATGCCTAGTGGCAGCACTTAGCTCCGCACTGGTGAGAAGACTTGAAGACTAGATTAGGTGCCGGACGCGGCTTTTCATTTGCTTTCCGTAGCTGGCTCGCTTTTCCTTAATCAAAGTTTGCTCTTGGTATTCCTTGCTGATTTGATTCCCTAGCCTCTTACCGCATTTTCCGGCTCTGGTTTGCTCGTGTTCTCTCTCTCGCATACCTCGCGAGGGGGTTAGGCAGGTGCCCTGGCGAGCATTTTTCTCCTCTCTGCCTTCTCGCGAGCCACCCTTGTTCGAGCCCAAAAGCTGGCGCACCTCTCCTAGTCCGTGCCCCACGGGTACCATGACGCAAAGTGCAAGGTCGAGGACAGGGCGAACAGCACGCCTTTTAACGCACTTCTTGACAAGTTTTTTGTAGTTCCCAAACGAATGCAGGCCACCAAGGCAAGATGGACACAAGGAAATAAACGCCTCATGAGGAAGAGGGCGTCCTGAATGCACCAGGTTAAGTTATCTTTGCACAAAATAAACAACACGGCATGGGAATAACACGCACAGTGCAATAACCAAGGAACCACAGTTCGATACACGCCCCTCTGGGCCCATACTGGTTTCATTTTTTATGCAGGAAAAAAGAGCTAAACAAAGCGGCGTTGCAGCAATCCGCGGAGGCAGGCCCTTAGCGACGCCCCGAGCCTAGCCAGACCCTTCCTCGTGCTTCACGGAGGCGCAGTGACGAGATGACCTGCTGCCTCCTTCAAAGCGGGCGCGGTGGCGCGGCGGCTGGTCGTAGCCACCACTGCTGGAGCTGTCGCCGGAGGAAGAGCCGCTGTAGCTGGAAGAGACACGGTCGCCGCCGAGGGCAGGCTCGCCATCATCCTCATCGCGACGTCACCAAGGTCGAGCACCTCCTCACCGTCGTTCGTCTTGGGGCAGCACCCGGCGCGGCGACCATCTTCCCCAAACACCCTCACATAGAGGGTCGATTCACCGTCGTACTTGAAGTGGAGCGTGCACAGCCTGCCCAGGCCTCGCGCCAGCAGCGAACGCCTACCACCAAGCGGGCTGGCTATGTTGCCCAGGGCGGAAGTCTCGATCACGACCCAAGAGGCCTTGCTGCAACAACCATCACCTGCAACCAGAGCCCGCTCGACCAGGGGCCGCGATTCGTCGACGAAGCACTAAGCCGGAGCCGCTTGTCGGCCGGGTTCTCCACCACGATTTAACTCCGCGACACTTCCGCCCCGAATGGAAGCGCGACAGGAGGCCGCGCCACCATTGCACGCCCCCTCGTCACCTGGACCGCCATGGTTGGGATGATCCTCTCCGCATGCCACGGCGCCTTGATGGTGGGCCACGGCAAGGGTCGCAGCGTGCTTACGCGGACGGCGCGATCGCTCGCTTGGGCGCCGGGAGCGGGTCCTCGCTGAGCCTTTCCTTCCGGAGGCAGAGAACTTCCTTCGTGGCGCC
The DNA here is from genome assembly GCA_021605205.1 of Aegilops longissima. Classification (NCBI taxonomy): domain Eukaryota; kingdom Viridiplantae; phylum Streptophyta; class Magnoliopsida; order Poales; family Poaceae; genus Aegilops; species Aegilops longissima. The sequence goes on from CM038681.1 coordinate 275,585,054, forward strand.
ATCGGTGGCACTGCAAGCAATAGAGCAAGGAGGAAGAAGCAAGCAAGCGAGGAAGAGATGGGCGACGGGGGTTCCCCCCCCCCTCCCCATTTATAGCGGAAGAAGGCCAACCGGCATCTCCCACAATCGCAGGTAATGATGGTTTTCCTTGCATGTCGCACGGACTTGTCAAGTCGTGCAGTTGCCGAGGCAGCGTGGGGAAGCGGAGACGCCCACGCCCAATCAACCACCACGTCAACCGAGGACGAGGCTTTTGGGCCATGGGTGTTCGAACTTGACCCTTGGCTTCGCGAAGCCAAGCCCGAGCGCACCTTTGGGCCCGGGCTACTGTCGACGTTCGGGAACGGGGTCCCCAGACCTGCTCGCGGCCCATGGCGTGGCTAAGCCAGCGGGCCATACGACCCATCTTCATCAACAAGGCATCCAAGACCCTCGCGAGGGTCCAAGCCTCGCGAGGCGGACGACGCAAGACCTCCTCAGGAGTGGCCTAACCAGGCAGGCTCACGAGGAGCAGAGATATCAAGGCAGGGCAAAACCTCGCGAGGCTCTTGTGACGTGAGCCATGACGAATGACACCAGGCGGGTGCCAGCGCGCGCAGCGTCCTTGTTTCCTCTTTGGTGCTAAGGAGGCCAACGCATGTGAGGAGTACCGAGGCATCAGGCAAAGGTTGCTATATCGGTGCAACGAGACCAAGACCAGGAGGACGGCAAGGCGGAGGTCACCGTGGAGCCCAAGATGGCGTCACCACCAGAGCCTTTCACAGGCGAAGACCACTTTTGTCAGGATAGCTTGTACTAGATGTCCCCTTCAAATTTGCTCATTGCTGTTGGCTCCCTTCCGCCAATATTTGGGAAGAGGACCAGGGCCTATATAAGTAGAGCTAGCCACCACAGTAGGGGGCATGGAGCAATTCACCCAGCTCTCACCCGCCAAGACACCAAGCACAAGAACACCTCAACCTCAGGAGGCTGTTCTTCCCTTGTGCTGTTCTTCATCAGCCTAAGAGGCAATCCACCACCACCACACTAGAGTAGGGTATTAGACCACAACGGTGGCCCGAACCAGTATAAACCTCGTGTCTCTTTATGTCCCGAGTTCGTCGAGTTCGTCCGCGAGATCTTAGCAAGCTAGGGCGTAGATCGGTAGGAGGGAAAGACTTTGCACGCACCCCGGTGTTCGAACCTTAAGGGTTTGCCGGAACCCCACATCCGACATAACTTAATGCACGGATGGCCCCACCGAAAGCGGTAGAGGTTCAGGATACAAATGTTCGTCGATCGGAAGCGCTGCTGTTTCAGTCTCGTGGCTGGTGATTGGCGATGCCCTAGCAGTCCTACCGTAGTTGGCTGCATCTGATCCAATCCGAGCGCCCATCAGCTAATCATCTTCTTGCCGTGAAGATGCAATAGGGAGAAGCCCACGCCCACGCCTGTTGTCGTTTGTAGTTCTTTCACCTTTGCTTCGATCAGGGTTCAGTCATTCAGGAAGAGAAGGCACCCCCATGCCCAGACTACCAACTATAATTTAATCTTCAAGAGCAAGGTTCCTTTTCCAATTTATTTTCTTGTATCTGAATGATCTAGTCATCTAGTCGTTGCTATTTAAACTAATTATATTATGTCTAATCGCTTAGAAATTATTAGCTTTTGTTCTTGAATCTTCAAATAGGCTACGTTCATTAGATGACCACTACTAGAGAAAACCTTATACGCATAATCTTAGCAGCAGCATGATTGAAAAGGCGCCATCGCTAATTAGCAAGAGCGCTGGTTATAAACAGCGCCATCGCTACCAACTTAGCAGTAGCGCAGCTTGGTAGAACCACGCTGCTACTAAAACTGACTGACCGTTCCCGCCACCCTAGGTTTAGCAGTAGCGTGCCCATGTTAACTGCGCTATTGCTAATGTAATAGTAACAGCATGCTTTTTTACAGGTTGCTACTGCCAATTTTGAACCTAGCCACATGGCGGGCCTTGCTTAGCAAGAAAGATTCGCTGTAAGCTGCCATCGCTATCTAATTAGCAGCATCACGTTTTGCGCCCAGCGCTACTACTAAACCGCAGCCATACCACCTTTTCCCTCCCCCTCCCCCTCCCCCGTCCTCTCTTCCTTGACTTTCCCCTAGCTCCCACCTCCTCTTTCCCTCACTTGCTTCTTCCTCACTACTTGTCCCCCATTACTCTCCTTCTTCTACCTATCTTTCTCTCTCTTTACTACTCCTAGCTAACTACACAATGCATCTCCTTTCTACTTTTCCTTCCCCCTCCACTAGTTGAACTTGTCTCCTTCCAAACTAGCTAGCTAGGTAGATCTAGCATTTAGTGAAGTGACCTATGTACGTCCCTAACTAGATGTAGCCTTGTCAAGAAGAGCTTTGTCCACTTTTGACTCATAACCGCCGCCTCATGTACTACATAGTTCCGCTCTCACTCATAGTGATAGCTCTTCTCGCGTATATCATTGTTTAGATGGAAGGCGATGTAGTTGCAAGTATTCGAGACTTGTATCGCTATTTTCGAGATGATGGCGAGAGACCACTTTGTGTTGGATGATGATTATGATGATGGCATGATTTGATGAGACTATTTGTATGTATATGTTATGGTTACATTTGTATGTGTATGATGATGATATTTGTATGTGCTAAAGATTATTGTATAAAGCCTGTTCAAATACAAACAATTATGCAGAAAAAAACAGAAACTAATAATATTAGCAGTAGCAATGGGAGTAAAGTTAGCAGCAACGTGCCCTTACCGGTAGCGCGGCTTAATATAAAGCGCTGCAGCTATTAGCAGTAGCGCGCTGCTGCAATGGTCGCTACTGCTACGCATGTATAGCAGTAGCACGGGCCAACACACGCTACTACTACAGCTTTAGTCAGATTGCCAGATCAATGCGCAGTGCCCGCCATCGATATACCTAATACCTGCGCTACTGCTAGGGTTTTCCTTAGTAGTGGACAAGAGTATGATGGCTGCTTGTGTTAATCTTGAAGATGCACTTAACTGTGGAGAACATACAGATACTGACGGGCCTGAATTGTTTTGCGAGCTCATTTTCGTCCAGGATTCACTTCAGAAATCTATGGGTCCTCTTAACATTCTCAAATATTTAAAGAAGCACTCCACAAATAAGGTAAATATAAAACATACTGGAAACTATATAATAAGTGAGAGTATGATTTACCCATATTAGTTCTTCTCTTATGTGAATTGTTCGAAATTTTGGGCCATATTTTGGTTTTTGCCCGGGCCCCCGATTTTCTGGAAATGGCCCTGTTCAAAACTTGTGATGTACACATTGTAGCGGCCAGGTGGAGTTGCTCCTCCACAACCTTGTGTTGCTTCATTTGTCCAACCATAGGCCCTTACCGTATCATGGAATTACCTCGATTATTAAGAATAAATATTCATACAGAAGCATTTGTCGTTTAACGACTACACCTCATGAATCCCCAAGGATTGGCTTTCCGCTATCGTACTAAAACTTTCTGACACTGGTGGTTGCTGTGGTGATGGTGATGGTAGCGCTATGGAAATGAGACGGGAAATGGTGGCTGCTATGGTTGGAAGATGGCTTCTTTGGTGTTCTAGACGCTCTCTTGTTCGTTCCCTGTTGGGATTCTGGTGTTGGCCCCTTTTATAAATGTTGGAGAGTTGGATCTCTTGGAGCTCCTCACACTCGGTATGACCATTGGTACGAGCACATGCGCTCATACCAGACATCGTCTTGCGCTCTGTTTACTTGGCGGCACCTCCAATTCCTTCCATTTAATCTACATTTTCCTTGTTTCCTTCTAACTGATGATTTATCTCCATGTTTGGGATCTTTCCCCACCGAAACAATTTAAACAAAGGATTTTGTGATCTCTCACATTCATTAGTTTTTAGCGGCAATATCGGAGTGATTTTCTTAAAAAATTTGAAATAGCCTGGTTTAAACAACGATGTGATGAGCGTGAAAATATCACTCATCAATATGAGGAGCACCACAACGAGAATCATCCCTAACACATCGATCGGTCTGAAGAACTTGGAAAGAAACTCATCCACCACTTTTCCTCCACCATCATGGCAGCAGAGAAGGATGGGAGAGCCTGTGATACGTCTCCAATGTATCCACTTTTCCAAACACTTTTGCCCTTGTTTTGGACTCTAACTTGCATGATTTGAATGAAACTAACCCGGACTGACGCTGTTTTCAGCAGAACTACCATGATGTTGTTTTATGTGTAGAAAAGAAAAGTTCTCGGAATGTCCTGGAAATCCACGGAGGCACTTTTTGGAATTAATACGAATTTTTGGTGAAAGAATTAATGCCGGGGCCTGACACCTGCCCACGAGACAGGGGCGCCCCTAGGGCGCGGCCTCCTATCTCGTGGGCCCCCTGGACCTCCTCCGACCTCAACTCCAACTCCATATATTCTGTCTCGGGGAGGAAAAAATAAGAGAGAAAGTTTCATCGCGTTTTACGACAAGGAGCCGCCGCCAAGCCCTAATCTCTCTCGGGAGGGCTGGTCTGGAGTCCGTTCGGGGCTCCGGAGAGGGGGATTCATCGCCGTCGTCATCATCAACCATCCTCCATCACCAATTTCATGATGCTCACCGCCGTGCGTGAGTAATTCCATCGTAGGCTTGCTGGACGGTGATGGGTTGGATGAGATTTACCATGTAATCAAGTTAGTTTTGTTAGGGTTTGATCCCTAGTATCCACTATGTTCTGAGATTGATGTTGCTATGACTTTGCTATGCTTAATGCTTGTCACTAGGGCCCTAGTGCCATGATTTCATATCTGAACCTATTATGTTTTCATGAATATAGGTGTGTTCTTGATCCTATCTTGCAAGTCTATAGTCACCTATTATGTGTTATGATCCGACAACCCCGAAGTGACAATAATCGGGACACTTCTCGGTGATGACCGTAGTTTGAGGAGTTCATGTATTCACTATGTGCTAATGCTTTGTTACGGTTCTCTATTAAAAGGAGGCCTTAATATCCCTTAGTTTCCGCTAGGACCTCGCTTCCACGGGAGGGTAGGACAAAAGATGTCATGCCAGTTCTTTTCCATAAGCACGTATGACTATTTACGGAATACATGCCTACATTACATTGATGAATTGGAGCTAGTTCTATATCACCCTATGTTATAACTATTGCATGAGGAATCGCATCCGCATAATTATCCATCAACGATCCATTGCCTCGAGCTTTTCATATATTGTTCTTCGCTTATTTACTTTTCCGTTGCTACAGCTACAACTACTACAAAAACCCAAAACTTTTATCTTTACTTTTGCTACCGTTACTATTATTATCATACCACTTTTGCTACTAAACACTTTGTCAGCAGATACTAAGTTATCCAGTGTGGTTGAATTGACAACTCAACTGCTAATACTCAAGAATATTCTTTGGCTCCCTTGTGTCGAATCAATAAATTTGGGTTGAATACTCTACCCTCGAAAGTTGTTGCGATCCCCTATACTTGTGGGTTATCAAGACTAATTTCGGCGCCGCTGTCGGGAGCATAGCACTATTCTCTCGAGTCACTTGGGATTTATATCTGTTGATCACTATGAAGAACTTGAAAGATGCTAAGACCAAGATTTTGCCCTCAACTATGAGGGGAGGTAAGGAACTGCCATCTAGCTCTGCACTAGATTATCCTTCCATTATTAGTAAGCTTGCGACACCTAAACCTGCTACTACTATGAATTCTGATATGTCGCATGTTACTGATGATGCCACTTCTGCTATGCATGATGAAACTACTTCTGTGCGTGATACTACTTTGCCATTAGGTGAATTCCTAGATGAACAACTTGCTAGAGTTAGGGGGAATGAAAATATTGAAGAACCTATTATTGATGATAGTGATGATGAAGGTTCCCCAATGATTATGTATTACCTGTTGTTCCTAAGGGTTATGTTATGAATGAAGCATTGCTATGGAAATTCTTGCTTGCAATGATAGAAATGATCTTAAGAAATTATTAGCTAAATGGAAGCAGCAGTCTCTTAATGCTAGAATGAAACCCGATCCTGCTTTTGCTACTTCACCTATCGTATTCTTGATAAGGATTATGAATTCTCTGTTGATCCCGATATTATTACTTTAGTTGAATCGATCCTTTTATGGCCTTGAATCAAAACTGTTGTGGCACATCTTACCAAGTTGAATGATATAGCCACCCTATTTACTCATGATGAGAAGTCTCGCTATTTATATATCCTTAAGATATTTCCGTTCTCATTAAAGGGTGATGCTAAGACTTGGTATAATTCTCTTGCTCCTGGTTGTGTCGTAGTCCCTGTGATATGATTTATTACTTCTCGCTAAATATTTCCTGCTCATAAGAAACAAGCTGCCTTGTGGAAATATATAACTTTGTGCAAATCAAAGAAGAGAGTCTCCCACAAGCTTGGGGGAGGCTTCTCCGGTTACTTAATGCTTTGCCTAATAATCCTCTTAAGAAAAATGAAATACTTGATATCTTTTACAATGGACTAATCTATGCTTCCAAGGACTACTTGGATAGTTGTGCTGGTTGTGTTTTCAGGGAAAGAACAATGATGAAGCTGAAATACTATTGTATAATATGTTGACTAATGAAAATAATTGACTCTTCCCAGCCAGTTCTCAAGTAATTCTGAACCAATTGAGCCAACTCCCCGAGCCTATTCCTAAACCCACTCCGAAGAAGAGAGGTGTTTTATCTCTCAGTCCTGAACATATGCAAGAGGCAAAGAAATCAATGAAAGAAAAATGTATTAAAGCTGAAGATGTTAAGAATTTACCACCTATTGAAGAAATACATGGTCTTAATATACCGCCTGAAGAACCACATTGTCTTGATAACCCGACACAGGTAGTAAAGGTAAATCCTCTCTACAGATATGATAAAGTTGAAATACCCTCTACTAAATTTCATAGCCCGTGCTTAGATGAATTTGACGACTTTATAGCTAGACAAGAAAGTTTTAATGCTTATGTTGGTAGAGAGTTAAAGAATAATGCTTTCAAGATAGGACGCGTAGGTGATAATCTGGCTAGAGTTAAAGATGAACTTCACCGCGTTAGCAAATATGCTTCTATGGTTGCTACCTTTCACGCCCAATATGCTATACTATCCTAAAGAGACTCAATGGTCCCACCAAGGATAGAACCGCATATTGATATGCTTTTGCAAGGTGGATATCATTACATCAACATTACATAATAGATGGGGATACATACAAAAGGCATACAATGCCACACGAATACATCAACATCATACAAGAGATCAACATCCGACTACGGATGAAACATAAATGTAAACTCAAACAATATCCACCTCGCTAGCCCAGTGCCGACACCGAACCTATCCCCGATCGAAGAAGAAGCGTAAGAAGAACTCCAAAACAAGTAACATCGCTCTCGCGTCATGATCATCGCAAACCTGTACACAAGAATCGGTGGTGTAGTAATCAGGAGCCACGAGGACTCAAAGAATCCCATTACCATGGGTATCAAGACTAGCAAAGCTTAATGGGTAAGGAAGGGGCAAAGTGGTGAGGTTGCAGCAGTGACTAAGCATGTATGGTGGCTAACTTACGAAACAAGAGCGAGAAGAGAAGCAATGGAACGGTCGTCAACTAGTAATGATCAAGAAGTGATCCTGAACTCCTACTTACGTCAGACATAACCCAGAAACCGTGTTCTCCTCTCGATCAACCCCGAAAAGAGACACTCATGGTTACACACACGGTTGGTGTATTTTAGAGGAGTTTACTTCAAGTTTACTACAACCGGATATCAACAAATTCCCATCTGCCACATAACCGCGGGCACGGCTTTCGAAAGTTCAAACCCTGCAGGGGTGTCCCAACTTAGCCCATGATAAGCTCTCGCGATCAACGAAGGATATTCCTTCTCCGGGAAGACCCGATCAGCCTCTAATCCCGTTTACAAGACATTTCGACAATGGTAAAACAAGACCAGCAAAACCGCCCGAATGTGCCGACAAATCCCGATAGGAGCTACACATATCTCGTTCTCAGGGCACACCGGATGAGCCAGACATCGGGTTGGCATAGACCCTGATTGCCAGTGGGGCGCCGGACATCGCTGGTTTGGGCCAGACTTGGAGAAGCACCGCCCGGGGTAAAATAAAGATGACCCTCGGGCGCGACTCCCAAGGGAAAAAAGGCTAGGTGAGGCAAATGTAAAACCAAGGTTGGGCCTTCTTTGGAGGAGTTTTATTCAAAGCAAACTGTCAAGGGGGTCCCATAAATCACCCAACCGCGTTAGGGACGCAAAATCCGGGAACATAATACCGATATGACGGAAACTAGGGCGGCAAGAGGAACAAAACACTGTGCATAAGGCCGAGCCTTCCACCCTTTACCAAGTATATAGATGCATTAATAATATAAGAGATATTGTGATATCCCAACATAAACATAATCCAACATGGAGCAATCTTCATCTTCACCTGCAACTAGCAACGCTATAAGAGGGGCTGAGCAAAGCGGTAACATAGCCAAACAACGGTTTGCTAGGAAGGGTGAAAAGGTTAGAGGCTGACATGGCAATTTGGGAGGCTTGATAAACAGGTGATAGCTAACGCAGCATAGCGGTAGAGCGAAGCAACTAGCATAGCAATAATAGTAATGAGATCCAAGGTGACGGTCATCTTGCCTGAAATCCCGTTAGGAAGAAGAACGAGTCCATGAAGAAGACAACCGGGAGTAGTCGAACGAATCCTCACAACTCCGGAACTAAACCGAAGCTAACGAGAGAAGCAAACCGGAAAGAAGCAAACAACATGGTAAACACACAAGCATAAACATGGCATGATGCACAAACAAGTATGATGCATGTCCGGTTTAATGAGGCATGGCATGAGAAAGTGCAACAAACAATGCTACAAGTTAAGTGGAACTCAATATGCAACGAGTTGCATATCGACGAAACACCACATGCAATTATTTAGTTTGATCTTGTTATAAGCTACTCAACAATATTAAATGTTGTTAAACATGGCAAGAGGTGAGGCATAAGTAAACTAACTATTTAGGCAAATTTAAATGAGGCCGGAACAACAAACAACAATTCCGGAAAATCCCCATGTGCATATTTCGAATTTGGTACTGTTCTGCCCTAAACACAATTTTAGAGTTGTTAAACAGGAAAATAAAGTGTAACACGTTAAACTAGGCATTTTTTACCCCATTTACATATAAAGTTTATTAACTTCCGAGCTACGATTATTTAGTTATGAAATAAATCATTTTAACATGGCATTAGAGCAAATTTAAACAAACAGCATTTTAAACATTTTAAACATGGATGAAAGCAACATATTATGAAACTACATGAAATTCTAAGCATTTTACATATATGACATGTTTAATTTGGATGCATGGATAATTACTTATTAACACTTTAATATGATGGCATTTTTCTGTAATTATGCATGCACAGGATATTTAGCAAATTCGTCCAGGGAAAAAAACATGACATGGGCCGAAATCTGCTGGAGAGCTGGGCTTGGGGTGGCTCACCATGGGCTAAGCCCAGGTCAATGGAGCCGGCTGGACCGCGGGGCTTGTGGCTAGGCCTTGGAGGCTGGCTGCCTAGGCGCTGATCGACGCTGAGGTCAATGCACTACCGGACCGAAGCGAAGCTAGACAGAGGATAGCGGGCGCGTCCTCTGCCGAGAAGAAACAGAGCAGCAGCGGCCTGGAACTTGCGCTACGGGAGGCGGGGACGGGCCTTGTCACGGGATCCGCCGGGAACAGTAAGGCGGCGGAGGCCGCTGGATCTGTGGTGGAGGCGAGGTTCACGGCAGCAAGCAGCGCAGGGGTCGGGCGGCCACGAGGATCCCGGACGGAGAGAGCGGGAGGTTAGCTAGGGAAGAGGAGAAAGGGAGCACGGGAAAAAGGAGAAGGCAAGGAGAAGCTTGGCTCACCGTCCCGGTCTTGTCAAGGCGGGCGTCGCGATGGAGCTGCTGGTCCGGTGATGCTCCGGCGAAGAAGGAGGGTGATGAGGATGAGTGGAGGCACGCACGGAGGACCTCGGAGGGCGCCATGGGATCTGGGCTGCATGCTCGAGCTCGAGCAGCGAAGCTCGCTTCGGACGCTGGGCGAGAAGATGGAGCTCGGGCCTCGTCTTTGCGGACGGAGAAAAAGGAGCGGCTCTGGGCCTCCGATGGTCGCTGCTGCTTGCGGGCGGCACTCGAGACAAACCCTCGGGCGAAAGGGGAGGGAGGAGGCTGCACGGGTGGGGGCCGAGAAGAATTTGGATCGGAGGCGCGAGCTCTGGATCGAGGAGGAGCAGAGGAGGCTCGGCGTCCATGGCGGCGCTGCTGTGGCAGCACGGGCACGGCTTGCAGAAGAACGGGGCGACAGCGGGGCTCTGGTTGGAGGGATGACGCGCACGACGAGGACGCGACCATCGATGGGGTTCCTGATTCAGAGAGAGAGAGATGAGGTACAGAGAGAAGGGAAATGGAGGAACGAGAGGGCACGACGGGGGCTCGCCTGGGTGGCGGAGGGTGTTGGCAGGAGGAGCTCGGCTCCGGTGAGCTGGTTGCGACACGCTCCAGCACGGGAGGCAAACGGGGACGCGGTCGATGAGGCTGCAGGCGCCTTGGCCACGGCTAGCGCAGCGGGAGCTCGGTGACGGGTTCCCCCACTCGGGCCCGTGGGCAGAGGAGCCCTGGCTCTTGCAGGATCTGAGCGGCAGCGGAAATCAAGGGGAATGGTCGGGGAGGATCTGGGGAGGTGGCTGGCTGTGCGTGGGTTGGTGAGGAGGGGATCTGGGAGGATCCCAATGAGAGAGTGGCGGCGGCGGGTAGGAGGAGAGGGATGGATTGGATAGCCTAGGGTCTAGGGTTAGACTACATATATATATAGCAAGTGGTTAAGGTTAGGGGTATTTAGTCCCTCCGATCGAAATCAAATGGCCGAGAATAAATAGGTTAGGGAGTCCAAATAAGAAAACGGAGATGTTTTATAGACGTTTGGATGATCCGGATCCATCGGTAACGACAGCACGGTTTGGGTTCGTAAGTTTGGACACGCATACGAGGGGTCCGAGAGAGGTCAACGAGGACAAGGGCCCCACAAAGTGACAACGGAGGCAAAGAGAGAAAGGGCAACTACGAACGGCTACAAGTTTTATGAAAACATGCAGATGCAATGCGCATGATGCTATGAGATGAGATGCATGACATGAACAAAATGCAAAACAAAAGACAAAAACCCAACCACAGAGGAAATAATATATCGCATCTCCGGAAAAGGCAAGAGTTGGAGTTACAATTATGGAAAGTTACATCCGGGGCGTTACACTACCCAAGCAGAGCAAGTACTTAAAGCTCAAAATGATTTGCTTGATGAATTAAATAATAAAAATGACTTTGTCATAGAGTGGCTACTAGAACTCAGAGAATGACTCAGAACCTTTGTATCCTCAAGGCCACCCTAAGAGAATCGAGCAAGATTCTCAGAGAAATAATTTAGAGGCACCTAGTTCTTCTAAAAGAAGAAGAAGAAAACGATAGGACTTTGCATGCTTCTAGTGAACTCCGTCAGAGACACACCCGAGAATCCCAATGATATTTCTATTTCGATGTTTGAAACTCAATCGGTGATGAACATGAACCTAGTGATAATGTTAATGATAATGTTCATGTTGATGCTCAACCTAGCAAAGACAATGATGTAAAGATTGAACCTGCTGTTGATCTTGATAACCCACAATCAAAGAACCAACGTTATGATAAGAGAGATTTTGTTGCTAGGAAGCATGGTAAAGAAAGAGAACCATGGGTTCAGAAACCCATGCCCTTTCCTCCTAAACCATCCAAGTCAAAGGATGATGAGGATTTTGAGCGCTTTGCTGAAATGATTAGACCTATTTTCTTATGTATGCACTTAACTGATATGCTTAAAGTAAGTCCTTATGCTAAGTATATGAAGGATATCATCACAAATAAAAGAAAGATACCGGAAGCTGAGATTTCCACCATGCTTGCTAATTACACTTTTAAGGGTGGAATACCAAAGAAACTTGGAGATCCGGGTGTACCAACTATACCATGCTCTATTAAAAGAAATTATGTTAGAACCGCTTTATGTGATCTTGGAGCCGGTGTTAGTGTTATGCCTCTCTCTTTATATCATAGACTTTAATTGAATAAGTTGACACCTACTGAAATATCTTTGCAAATGGCTGATAAATCAACTGTTATACCTGTCGGTATTTGTGAGGATGTGCCTGTTGTGGTTGCAAATGTCACTATTTTAGCGGACTTTGTTATTCTTGATATTCCTGAGGACGATAGTATGTCTATTATCCTTGGTAGACTTTTCCTTAATACTGCAGGGGCTGTTATTGATTGCAACAAAGGCAATGTTACTTTTCATGTTAATGGTAATGAGCATATGGTACACTTTCCGAGGAAACAATCTCAAGTTCATAGCATCAATTCTTGAAAAAGTTCCAACTATCATTTTTGGAGGTTTTGAATTTCCTCTCCCTACTATCAAGAAAAAGTATGATATTCTTATTGTTGGGGATTTTCATATCCCGCTGAGGTAACTTAGTGTTATTCAAATTTCTCCGGTTCCGTATTATTCGAATGAGTTTGTTAACAAGACTTGATCAACCTTGTTAGTGGGTTCATTTTGATGATCACGAGATGGATGAAACTAGAAGGCACAACCTTCTGCACCCTCTTTTTACTTTCTCATTATTTAGAATAAATAAAGGAAAAATAGTATTATCCGCCTGCTTTTCTCAATTATCTGCATTAAAAATATTCCAAAAATAAAAGTGCTCCAAATGCCCTGCAAACTTAGTATGATTTTTTCTGAATATTTGAGGATTTTAGGCACTGAAAACACTGCAGAGGGCTAAGCACCAGCCACGAGAGAGGAGCGCCCCTATAGGGCGTGCCCCTGTCTCGTGGGTCCCCGGTGGCTCCCTCCACTTATGCCAAGACCCACACACTTCATCTTCTACCCAAAAATCCCCATCCAGCTCAAGCACGAGTTCTAGCTCGCTTTGCTGCGATTTTCGATCTCTTAGCTCAAAGCTCCATTCGCAAAATTGCTTTGGGAGATTGTTGCTTGGTAAGTGACTCCTCCATTGGTCCAATTAGTTTTTGTTCTAGTGCTTTATTCATTGCAAATTTTTGCTGCATAGGTGACCATGTTCTTGAGCTTGCATGTCAAATTTTTGAGGTCCCAAGCAATTCCAATGCATGATATAGGCTCTAGGCACTTGTAGGAGTAGTTGCTATCAATCTTGTTTAGTTTTATTCACTTTTATTTTGAAGTTACTAAAATTTCAGAAATTTTCAGAAAAAGAAATATGCTTAGAAGATTGTACCAAGGAGGTTCCTCGGCAAAGAAAGGGCCAATGATTGCTATACGTGAACAAGATGTTAATTTGCCAAGGGACGCAAATGTACGGGCTTGTGAGTGGCCATCCGATGATTTTATGGTCGAAGCAGGCTTCAAGGAGGAATTTGACGCATATGTGCGTAATGCCGAGCTGGAGGACTTCTTACAAGATAAGTGTCCTCAATATTATCAATTAACTGATTCCTTTGTGCGGAGGTTCGAATATATTTCTGCGCGTAATTCTCCTAGTGTCATGTTTGATATTTATGATACATCTTACACCATGGATTAGAGGAATTCACAACTGCTTGCAAACTCCCGCGGTGAGGTAATATTAATGATCCTCCCAAATCTGAATTTAGAGATTTTCTTGCTAGTATTACTGTGGGAGAATCTAGGGACGTAGCACAAGCTACCATAGGGAGCATTCATTTTCCTGCTATACATTACTTTGCTCTCTTTAATGGTAGATGCATTAACGGTAAGGACGTAGTATGTCACATGTGTGCCCCTGATCTTTGTGTCCTCAAGAGTGCTGTGTTAGGTTATAAAGGTTATAACTTGGGGGCAATAGTTGCACGTAGGTTGCAGAATAATAGTAGAAGGGGTGATTTCTTTGGAGGAATTTATGCAACCTGTGTGGCTAATTTTCTTAATATAGCTCCACGAGAGGGGGATATGATTGTACTTCCTGTTTATTTGGATAAAGAAGCTATGTTTGATCATCATTTCCTTGAGAGGAATGAACAATTCCTCCATTATCGACTAATCTATGATGCATTTAATGTCGTCCCTGTTTTCTTCCCGCTCCCTACCTTTTTGATTATCGTGCAAAAGGAAGATATGTTGTCACGAGGAAGAAGCAATTGAATATGAGAGGGGAATGGAGGCAGCTCGCCAACACGCTGCTGCTCAAGAGGCGGCGCCTCTGCATCTCGAGTACTACCCCGCCACTTATGGATATCAACCAGCGGTCCTTGGTATTAGACCAACTTAGGCCAAAAGCCTAAGCTTGGGGAGTACGATTTTCACCGACTTTACATTCATGTTCACACACTAGTCGTCGGTGCTCATACTCTTTCATTGTATTATCCATGTTAGTTTAAATTTCTTTTTCTAGTTTTCTTCTTGTGTGTTTGATAAACCTTGAGAAAAACCAAAAAAATTAGTTAGTTTAATTTACATGCTTGTAGTAGAATTAAAATGAAAACCCAAAAAGATTTCTCGTTTTTCTTACTTGTTGGGAGCTTTCCCGTGTAAATAGTTTTATTTTGTTTTCTTTCCTTTGGGGGTCGAGAAGACCGTATTGAAAATGCTTAGTGGCTCTTATATGCATGATTGTTTATTTAATTTAGAGCCAATATTACTTGTCTTCTCTCTTGAATTGAATGCTTGCAGATTCCAGCTTAGTCCAATGCACGTGCACTCTTATTATTATACACATCATTCGATTAAATGCGGTGAAAGGCAATAATGACGATATATGATGGACTTATTGGGATGAGAAAAGTTGGTATGAACTCGACCTCTCTTGTTTTTGTAAATATGATGAGTTCATCGTTCCTGAGTCAGCTATTATGAAGTAAACATATTTGCAATGACATTTAGAGATTATAGTTGCTTGTGCCATGCTTGATTAGCTATGAGTTATAATGGTTTACCTTGCGTGCCAACATGCTATTAGAATGATTATGATGTGATATGATGGGATGGTATCCTCCTTTGAATGAATTGAGTGACTCGACTTGGCACATGCTCACGCATGTAGTTGAAACAAATCAACATAGCCTTCAAGATATTTATGTTCATGGTGGATTATATCCTACTCATGCTTGTTCTGGTGTGAATTAATTTTGATGCATGTTTATGACTGTTGTCGCTCTCTCAGTTGGTCGCTTCCCAGTCTTTTGCTAGCCTTCACTTGTACTAAGCGGGAATACTGCTTGTGCATCCAAACTCCTTAAACCCCAAAGTTGTTCCATATGAGTCCACTATACCTTCCGATATGCGGTATTTACCTACCGTTCCAAGTAAATTTGTATGTGCCAAACTCCAAACCTTCAAATGAAATTCTGTTTTGTATGCTCGAGCAGCTCATGTTTCAACTAGGGCTGCCTATATCTTCCATGCTAGGTGGGTTATTCTCAAGAGGAGTGGACTCCGCTCCTCATTCACGAGAAAGGGCCGGTGTCGGTGTCAAAACCGGCGGATCTCGGGTAGGGGGTCCCGAACTGTGCGTCTAGGCGGATGGTAACAGGAGACAAGGGACACGATGTTTTTACCTGGTTCGGCCCTCTCGATGGAGGTAATACCCTACTCCGCTTGATTAATATTGATGATATGGGTAGTACAAGAGTAGATCTACCACGAGATCAAGGAGGCTAAACCCTAGAAGCTAGCCTATGGTATGATTGTTGTTCATGTCTATCGACTAGCCTGGCCTCGGTTTATATAATGCACCAGAGGCCTAGGATAACAAGAGTCCTAGCCGAATACACCGGTGGGGAGGAGTCCTTGTCTTGATCGCCAAGTCTTGTGGAATCTTCCTTGTATGCGGCAACTGTCTGGACTGGCCCATGAGTATACAGCCATGGGGGTCCTCGGCCCAATCCAACTGATCGGGAGACGACGTGGTGAGTACCCACTAGTCCAGGACACCGTCAATAGCCCCCTGAACCGGTCTTCAAGTTGGGGACGCTCCTTGATTCTTCCGAACTATTCTTCATCTTCGGTCGTCGGTCTTGAAAACTGGTTCAACAAATCTTCTCATCTTCGATCTTGAGGATCGCCTAAGTGCATAAGAAGAGTTTACACGTTGGGTATCTGAGGAGCCCCTTTAAGTTTACGGCCTTTATCAATGCCTTGTTATTTTTATGCCACGCCTCGGGTTTGAAGTTA
The DNA here is from genome assembly GCA_021605205.1 of Aegilops longissima. Lineage (NCBI taxonomy): Eukaryota > Viridiplantae > Streptophyta > Magnoliopsida > Poales > Poaceae > Aegilops > Aegilops longissima. Next base: position 275,601,355 of record CM038681.1, read on the forward strand.
TTCCCGGGAGGCAGTGTCCTCTTGCGTCCAAGCTCTAACGCCGGACTGCATTAGAGGTATCTTTTGCAGCCGAGCACCAACGCCGGACTGTATCCGAGCTCCAACGCCGGACGGTATCCGAGCTCCAACGCCGGACTATGTATCCGAGCTCCAACGCCGGACTGTATCCGAGGTGTCGTAAATCACCTTGGTTCAAATAAGTTTGAAGGAGTTTAGCCGAGCTTAATGCCGGAAATGCCCTCTATGGAGCCAGCCACTAGCGTCCGAGCTTTATGCCGGACTGCTTCCGAGGTGTCGTAAATCACCTTGGTTCAAAGAAGTTTGAAGGAGTTTAGCCGAGCTTAATGCCGGAAATGCCCTCTATGGAGCCAGCCACTAGCGTCCGAGCTTTATGCCGGACTACTTCCGAGGTGGTGCACCACCCCGAATGTGGGCCGATTTTGTCAATATTTTGATTGGTGCAATTTATTCTCTGCCGAGATACATAGCCAGAGCCCTCAAGGTGGGTATCGGTCTAAAACCCGAGATGCACATGAAGGATGACATAAGACCGCTGATCCCGTGAGTCACGAGACTCAAAGTTGATTTGCAAAATCGGTCCGAGGATCAAGTCCTAGCTCGCGTAATACTTTGGGACACGTAAAGCGGCGTGTTCGGTCCTCAAGACTCAAGGTTGGGTGCGGCCGACCAACCCGAGGATCAAAATCTCCTGAGATCAGATATACTTAAAATTTTCTACATTGGACAGTAATGCAAGAGCCCCCGAGACACCGGTCGGGTGGCAACACCGCATCGAGGGGATTGATGTGCCCTTTAATATTTGTAAATAATAAGCCCGAAGCCCAAGAGTTCTCGAGCCTTAATGCGGCACGGGTGGCGAATTAAGGATCGATATCCATAGTAAAATCATAAATTATGTGTAATGACTCAATGTATCCAAGTACTTTATGTCATTAATGCTCGGATCCGCATTGTACAAAACTTTGTTGACCGACCATCGGCTTCAACCTCCTCGCCAAGAGTCGAGGAGTGTTTGTCCTACTTTATAAAGCCTTTATGAGGGCAAAGATTTACGACAAACAAGGCAATCTGCCATACGGTTTTATAAATAGAGGTACGCAGAGATATGTTATATTAGTGTTTAATGTAAGAAATGTCTTCCAAAGAAAATAGTCCCGCTTATCGGTTCCTTTCTTTGGGTTGTCATGCTAAGCATGATCATGAAACCTCAGCTCCAATGTAAGAGCAAAATATTGAGGATTTAGTTTGGGAGGCCAGCCATTAGCCCCGGTAGTGTTCGCCACAATCGAGGTCAAGCCAGAAACACTTCGCCAATTTTATGAATGGCCCGTCATTTAATATATTCATCGGATCGCTGACCAGTTTACACCTATTGTGACAATCGCCAGCTTTCTCCACTAAGGTGCTTGACCATGCAAGCCGGAAGCACAATCGCAGTGGTTCTCCTTTGCACACCTAGCGAACAAAGCGGAACGTAGGAGGCAAGCGGGAGCCGCAACCCAACTATTGATCAAGACACAATTCAAATCGATGCATATATAGCAATATCCGAGAATGTTTTTGCCGAATTCTAAAGGTGCCCGGCGTTGCAGATCATGAGACTTGTGCTGAAAACACACAAATAGTTAAAAGTGCCAAAAGCTTTGAAACCAAAAACGCCAAGAAAAAACATGACGTCCGAACAAGATCAAGTGTTCGTGCCAATCCAAAATTGACTTTAGAAAAAAAAATTTCGCCGTGCTTTAACATGACACATCCTATCTCAAGACTTCAAGCTGGTCAGCCTCGGCTTCAGCCTCCCATCCTCAAGGCGGAGTACTTCTCATTAGGCCGTTTAGAAAACTAAACTCTAGCGGTTTTGAGAGAGAAATTAGGCTCCCGCTAGTGACCGCACACTCGTGTCGAGAAAAGGAGTGATAAATAATAATAAAAACTCTGCAACGACTAAGAAGAAAAACACTTATTATAAAACGGCTCAAATAAACATAAGAGGCCCCAAGTGACTTGGGTAAAAGAATGATTCTATGTATCAAAGTACTTATATCATATCTATGTTCAATCGAACTTTAAACGCGTCTTAACCGACCGTCGGCTTCTCCCTCTTCGGTCAAGGACCGGAAAGTGTTATGTACTCCATCCGTCGAGAATATCAAGGTGTTTCCAATAACCAGCAATCAGGTCATAAGGCTGTAATGCATAAAGCGCCTCGGGGAACTTATGCTATATTATCGATAAAGTGTAAGAAGCATCTTCAAGAAAATAGTACCCCACCGATACCTTTCTTCGGTGCTCATTGTTAATATGAGACTTGTGCAATAGATTTTTGTACTCATGAGTTCCGTTGTGTGCCGACCATTATTGAAAACAGAAGAGCGCTTAGCTTTCGCTTCACCTGGTCGAGGTCCGCTCGGTGACCCGATCGTGACAATCGCAGAGGTGCTCCTTTACTCCCTAGCCGAACAATCGGGACGAGGGGTAAAGACAGAGCAAGGCAACCCAGCTTGCAAATCACTTAAGTCAATATGGTGCATATTGTGGCGTAATACACTAACAAGGAACGAAGCCGCATAAGTATAATCATATGCAAGAGGAAAAAGCTTCATGAAGGAAGCCCCCAAGTAAACGGGGTATCTGAATTTGCGCGTCTCAAACAAAGTTTGGACAAGGAAATTTTTACAAGCAACTTTTTTCCAAAAAAGTATAATGCTTGGTCGAGCCGAACACAAGTTAAAAATTTAAAACTTTGAGCATGAAGGCAACTTAGCTTGTTAATGTGTTCGGTATTGATGACGCGGTCCGAGCTTGATGCGGGACAAGGTTCCATCCCCCAAGCCGGTCCCGAGGTGGCGGAGCAAAGAGCTCGGCACTCCGAAGTGGTGACATAGCACGGTCAATGCAGGACGGCAGGGTGACGCCGAAGTCCCCGGCATGGGGTAATGAAGTGTTGACGAAGCCCCGCCCACCCAGGTGACGCCTAAAGGATATAGTCCGGTGGATCATTTTCCCGTGCACAAAAATAGTGCAAACCGGAGATAATAGTAATAATAATAATAAAAAATCGTTGCATAACAAATAATTTATGCAAAGTGAGTAATAAAAGAAATATGGCCTGGCGCCGAAGTCAATGTCGATGCAGGGCGGCGGCGTGATGCGGTAAAGGCAAGGCAAGGCCTGAATTCACAGGTCGGTTCGAGTACCAGATGTGGCGTTCGCCGGACTATGTACGGAAACTGACCGAACCATCATGCGACCGTTGATAATGCGGCCACCACTTGATAGACCTGTGTACATATGATGGACAAACCGAGTAATAATTCCTTGGGAAAATGAACCCAAACAAGCAAAAATACTAGGATTAATAGCACCGGTTTATTTGTTGTAGTAATCCGAAGGTAGGTGATTCCCAAAATTGGGACTCGATCCGCACACCCATTGCCTAATGGGCGATAAAACGACGGCATGGCAATGTCTTGGCAAGGTTGGCTTGCCGAGGCAAAGCCCTCGGTCCAGCTAACGTGACGGAGCTGGTCGGGTAGTGACGCCAAGTGTCCGGAGTAGGATGATGAAGAGATGGCGAAGCCCCGGTCCAGCCGAGATGTCGAAGTAGGTCGGCGTGATGGACACCAGCTTGAAGAAGCAATAGTGCGGCCTCGCCGATGCAGGTCGTGGCGTGGTCGATGCCGCTTGATGAAGCGACCGCGCGGCGATGCCGGTATGCCCGCCTGTGTAATCCGTGGGGCGGCGATGTTGGCGATGATTTATCCTTCGCGAAGTCGGACTCTTGTTCGCTTGCCGAGATGATGATCCAAGAAGTTGAGCTCGCTCAACAAAGTGACGACGGTTCAGCGCAGGTCGGCAGCCGTGGAGCAAATTGCGGACTGGTTTGACACCAAAGATGATGTTGAAGATCATGTTCAAAAGATTTTAAAGTTAGTGGGACGTGTTCGGGAACAAAACACAACACCCCATACAAAACTTCCTTCAAAAAGGATGTCCGAAATCCCGTTCATAAAAAAGACGAACTCGGCTCGGATTCGTTTTCGCGCACAAAACAGATCCGAAAAGTGATGCACTAATCGGAAGGTTCCCGGAGTTTGGACGGTCGGATCGAGCTAAAATTTTGAGGGGTGGTTTATATAGGAATTCCGCAGCCGATCAACGGTTGGATCTTCCAAAGAAAGTCCAAGCTAGAAGCTGGACACCACGCCCTAAACTCGTACATATTCTCTCCAGATTCAATGCGGCTCCGGTATATAGGAGATTGCCAGAGATTCCTCCATCGGAACTCGAGGAAATTTTCCAGGGTTGTTGTAGACTAAATTCCGCACAATTCCACCGAAGCAATCGTTAAAACGACGCTCGAGGAGGCGGTGGCGGCGACACAAGTCCGCTGTCCGTAAAAAATCTGACGGCCGCCCAAGGGCAATGTTGACGTTGAGTCCCCTGCTCCTCGATGATTCCTCCATGATCTTGATAGAGATCGGAGTTGATGTTGATGAAGGCCCTCATCCGAACATGATGATCGGAGGTAGGGCGCAGTCCTTGGTCGAACCAAGGTGACCGGTCGAGCTGGTGACGAAGATGCCGAAGTCGCAGCTTGATCTGCAGAAGCGAGCCATCGACCTTTTGCCAACACACAGCGGAACTCTCAATGAAAGCACCAATGTCGGTGTCAAAACCGCGGATCTCGGTAGGGGTCCCGAGCTGTGCGCCTAGGCGGATGGTAACAGAGACAAGGGACACGTTGTTTTTACCTGTGTTCAGCCCTCTCGATGGAGGTAATACCCTACCCCGCTTGATTAATATTGATGATATGGGTAGTACAAGAGTAGATCTATCACGAGATCAAGGAGGCTAAACCCTAGAAGCTAGCCTATGGTATGATTGTTGTTCATGTCTATCGACTAGCCTGGCCTCGGTTTATATAATGCACCAGAGGCCTAGGATAACAAGAGTCCTAGCCGAACACGCCGGTGGGGAGGAGTCCTTGTCTTGATCGCCAAGTCTTGTGGAATCTTCCTTGTATCGGCAACCGTCCTGACCGCCCATGAGTATACAGCCATGGGGGTCCTCAGCCCAATCCAACTGATCGGGAGACGACGTGGTGAGTACCCCCTAGTCCAGGACACTGTCAGCCGGTAACCGGGATGCCCAGTCCCATGATCCAAAAAGATCAAAGCAAATCAAAATAATTAAACAAAACTCCCCCAGGGCTGTTGTATGTTGGAGGCACTCGTTGTTTCGAGCAAGCCATGGATTGATGCTTGTTGGTGGTTCGGGGAGTATAAACCTTTACCATTCTGTTTGAGAACTGCCTATAATGCATGTAGTATGGAAGATACAGCCATCTCATAGTTGTTGTGTTGACAGCAAAAGTATGCCGCTCAAAATGTTATTCAATCTCTAATTTAAAATCGAGCTCTGGCACCTCTACAAATCCCTGCTTCCCTCTGCGAAGGGCCTATCTATTTACTTTTATGTTGAGTCATCATCCCTTCTTATTAAAAAGCACCTGCTAGAGAGCACACTGTCATTTGCATTCATTACTATTGGTTTATATTGGGTATGACTTGACCGGATCTCTTTTACCATTAATTACAATGTTTAGTCAGTCCTTGATCTTTAAAGGTGCTCTGCATTTATGTTTTGCGTCTCAGAAAGGGCTAGAGAGATACCATTTTGTTATATCAAGTTATAATTATTTTGAGAAAGTGTTGTCATCCGAGTTTTATTATTATGGCTCGCTAGCTGATTATGTTATTGATATGAGTAATTGTGAGACCTATGTGTTATTGTGATTATGGTTAGTTCATAATATTTGCTGAAACTTGAATGCTGGCTTTTCATGTTTACAACAGCAAGAGCAAAGAGAGTTTGTAAAAGTTTTTCTTTATCACTTTCAGTTTATCAACTGAATTGCTTGAGGACAAGCAAAGGTTTAAGCTTGGGGGAGTTGATATCTCCAACGTATCCACTTTTCCAAACACTTTTGCCCTTGTTTTGGACTCTAACTTGCATGATTTGAATGAAACTAACCCGGACTGACGATGTTTTCAGCAGAACTACCATGATGTTGTTTTATGTGTAGAAAAGAAAAGTTCTCGGAATGTCCTGGAAATCCACTTGAGGCACTTTTGGAATTAATAAGATTTTTGGCGAAAGAATTAATGCCGGGGCCCTGACTGTCCACGAGATAGGGGGGCGCCCCCCCTAGGGCGCGGCCTCCTATCTCGTGGGCCCCCTAGACCTCCTCCGACCTCAACTCCAACTCCATATATCCCGCCTCGGGAGGAAAAATCGAGAGAAAGTTTCATCGCTGTTTTACGACACGGAGCCGCCGCCAAGCCCTAATCTCTCTGGAGGGCTGACACGAGTCCGCTTTGGGGCTCCGGAGAGGGGGATTCGTCGTTGTCGTCATCATCAACCATCCTCCATCACCAATTTCATGATGCTCACCGCCGTGCGTGGGTAATTCCATCGTAGGCTTGCTGGACGGTGATGGGTTGGATGAGATTTACCATGTAATCAAGTTAGTTTTGTTAGGGTTTGATCCCTAGTATCCACTATGTTTTGAGATTGATGTTGCTATGACTTTGCTATGCTTAATGCTTGTCACTAGGGCCCGAGTGCCATGATTTCAGATCTGAACCTATTATGTTTTCATGAATATATGTGTGTTCTTGATCCTATCTTGCAAGTCTATAGTCACCTATTATGTGTTACGATCCGACAACCCCGAAGTGACAATAATCGGGACACTTCTCGGTGATGACCGTAGTTTGAGGAGTTCATGTATTCACTATGTGCTAATGCTTTGTTCCGGTTCTCTATTTAAAGGAGGCCTTAATATCCCTTAGTTTCCGCTAGGACCCCGCTTCCACGGGAGGGTAGGACAAAAGATGGCATCCCAGTTCTTTTCCATAAGCATGTATGACTATTTACGGAATACATGCCTACATTACATTGATGAATTGGAGCTAGTTCTATATCACCCTATGTTATAACTATTGCATGAGGAATCGCATCCGGCATAATTATCCATCACTAATCCATTGCCTACGAGCTTTTCATATATTGTTCTTCGCTTATTTACTTTTCCGCTACTCTTTGTTATAACTACTACAAAAATCCAAAACATTTATCTTTACTTTTGCTACCGTTACTATTATTATCATACCACTTTTGCTACTAAACACTTTGCTGCAGATACTAAGTTATCCAGGTGTGGTTGAATTGACAACTCAACTGCTAATACTCAAGAATATTCTTTGGCTCCCCTTGTGTCGAATCAATAAATTTGGGTTGAATACTCTACCCTCAAAAGCTGTTGCGATCCCCTATACTTGTGGGTTAGCAGGCTGCAGCCCAAATTTCCATGCCTTGAGCTTATTTGCGGAGCAAAGGCCATATCCACCTCCAGTTGTTACCGTTCACCATGGACAATGAGCTTGTGGAGTGTATGGCAGCCATCGAACGCCGCTTGGAGGCGGTGATGGAGAGCTCAGACTCAATAGTTCGCCAAACACAACACAGCGAAAACATGACCTAGACCTAAGACTACTATCTGCAGGCCCTACTCCGTCCGGCATGGCCATCCGGAGAGGTTGGGATCGGGCTGGGAACAAGATGTCATCTACGACTCTCAGGAGCTATCTCGAAGGGGAGAGAAGGATAAGTCGAGAAGTGAGGGGAAATACTCCAAGGTTCTCGGATGTATATGCATCTAATATAGGAAAAAATAGTAATCGCGAAAAGGTCAAAACATTCCGAATCTTTTTTGGCAACAAACTTGACCTTCTGTTGTACTAGTATAAAAAAGTTTTGTGAGGAAGAAATCTCACTGACTTAAAAAAACAAAATTTTACCCAAATTGTTGGGGATATAACTACTAGGTATGACCCGCCCAGGAGGGGCCGGGTTATACCTACGAAGACTCTCGAAGCCCAAGACCGAGTTTGAAGATGGTGGTTCAGTTAAGGGCCCAAAGCCAACAGGCGACTTAAGGCCCGTAGTGATAAACCGCCATAATGGTATGACTTGTATTATAAGGCAAGATTAACTAGTCACCGAGCCGGACACTGTATATGAGCCGGCCGGGACTCTGTAGGTCGCAGGGCGTCAACCCGTCTATATAAGGGGACGACCCAGCGGCGGCTTAGGGCAAGTAACATCAAATCGAGAGCTAGGTCAAGCGGATCCACTCCCTGGTTATCGAGACATACATAATCCCACTCAAAACTGGATCATAGGCTTTTACCTTCACCGCAAGGGGCCGAACCAGTATAAACCTCGTGTCCTTTGTCTCGATTAACCCCTTCTTGCTTCCTAGTTGCGATGGCTCCACGACTAAGTCCTTTCACTAGGACATCTGCCGTGACAATTCCAAGACAGTTGGCGCCAACCGTGGGGCCAACGCACGGTGGATTTGAGTTCTTGAAGGGAAGCTTCAAAGGGCTCAAGGGATACGCTGTGAGCCGTATGACCAAGAGTCATCGCGGCAAGCTCTACATCGACGATGCAGGTTGGGGCCCCGACGCCGGCTCAATTGAGTACGGGTACCGGGTCCCCTTCGGCGGAATTCACGTCTTCATCGGCCGGATCGGCGAGCCGAGCCCTGAGCCGGACACCTGCACCAACATCATCGAGACGGCTCAGCATGCGAGACCCGCCCAGGCTCCGCTCGCCATGAAGCGTGCCTTCTTGGGATGCGTCCATGGAGGAGGACTTCCTGAAGGATCTGTGTCTGGCGGTGAGACGGCCATCTATTCTGACGGTGAGTCGTCCATGGGTGAGACGGATTCGTTGTATCAACTACAAGACGGCGGGCTTGGGGGTTGTTCCGATAGCAGCAGTATTCTGGACCCCTTTGAGCCGCCGAGCAGAGTAGGGATCTTCATGGCCGACACTCAACCAGGTCAAAACTCTACGGCTGCCGCAGCAATAACCTCCGGGTCAGGGGCAGCCGGGCAGGAGGCCCTCGCCGCCGGCTCAAAATTGATTGATCTCACGGATAGACTGACAACCCTGTTAACCGCCACAGTTAATCCGGCGGATCAGGCTGAGCATGATGTAGAGGTGGTTTGGTTACGTGAGGAGATAACACAAGCTAAGGAAAACCTAGTAGCTGAAGGCACCAGATTGGCTACAGAGCGGGCGGCTTTGGATGCTCGAGCCCAGCAGCTTCAATCAGAAGCGTTCCAGCTCATGATGGATCTAAACGCATCAAATGAGGTCATGAGGAGAAGGCACCAGAAGTCTCAATCCCGTCTGACTTTAATCTACGATCCTAGAAATCTCTTCCGCACACCCGGTGCAGGTCCCAGTAATCCGCCAGAGGTAAATCCGGCTGCGACACCCAGAGCTGGGGCGCCGGTTCAGCCACGGGTGATAGAACCTCCCCGAGTGAACACTACTCCGCCTCAGTATGTGCCAACACCACCGGGTCATTATTCTAACCCGCTGGAGAACATGATCGTTGCGGCAGCGCGATTGGCGGCTCTCCCGGTGGAGGGCGACTCTCCGATGGCAATTGAAACACGAAGGGTCCGAGAACTTCTTCAAACGGCTCTGGTACAGCAGGAGGCATACTCTTATAGTCGAGACATGATTCATTCGACCCCTCGTCCGAGTCGGAGCCCGAGTTACAGCAGGCATATGGACTCGGCGGCAGTTTCAAGCAACGTCCGGCGCCGTGATCAGCCAGGTGGGCGAGACCCGGCGCGAGATGGAGCCCCTAACTTGGCTAATCAAGATAGGATACGCCAAGAGGCTAAGCAGGCGGCTCAGCAGGCGATGGAGCAGGCGGCTTAGTAGGTGGCTTACCAACCTTTTCCGGTTTATCCGACGACTTCTATTGAGGCGGGCGGGACCACGAGAACCGGAGGTGTCCCTTGCTTAGTGCCAGCACTGCGTAATGAGCGTTTGCCCAAGGATTTTAAGGGACCTCGAAAGGTGCCTAACTACACAGCTGACTTGCAGCCCGCGGCGTGGATTGAAAGTTATGAGATGGCCATGGAATTGCTGGAGGTCAGTGACGCGACAATGGCCAAGTACTTCACTATGATGCTGGATGGAACGGCTCGCACTTGGTTAAAGGGACTGCCACCTAATTCCATTGGTTCCTGGGCCAAGTTAAAGGCCCGATTCATTCAGAACTTTAAGGACACATGCAAGCATCCCATGTCGATTGTGGACTTGACTAATTGCAAGCAAGAGGAAGGTGAGTCCACGACCCATTGGGTGCACCGGGTGAAGGAAATAATACATTCATCTGATAAGATGGATGCCGGCTCTGCAGTCTTAATGTTGGAGAAAAATTGCCGTTTTGAACCTCTGAAACAGAAGTTGGGGCGGCTCAAGCGCGATTATAATGACATGGGCCAGCTGATGGCGGCTCTGGTTAAATACGCCTATTCTGATAGTACCAAGGATCCCATGTCTGATGAAGAGAAGACAGGGAAGGGAAAGAAGAACGGTAACGCTAAGGGTCTTCAGCATAACCCGGCGAATCAAGGAGGCAATAATAAACGTAAGGCTGATGGTAGCTTGGAGTTTGTGGCGGGTCAGAATCAACGACGCAAGGGGAGGCCACCTCCTCAGTCTGGCGGGTCAGGTCCCACCCTTGAGCAGTTGCTGAATGAGCCTTGTCCAAGGCACGGCACCCGGGAGAAGCCGGCCACTCATTTGTGGAAAGACTGTACGATTATGAAGGCTTTCAAGAATTCTAACATGTTCGACGGTAATCATGGGCCGGGCGGTGGCTCAAGCGGTGCCGATTTTCATGGCCCGGGCGGCGGCTCAGGTGGTGGCGGCTTTCATGGCCAGGGCCCTCAAAGTCACCAAGGTGGTTATAATCAGCAATCTGGCCAGGGGAGGTCAGCAGCAGCAGCAATCTAGGTATCAGAGTAATCCGAAGCAACTGAATAGTGGACAATATCATGTGTTCACCACCAGTCAGTGCAAAAGGGACCAGCAACTTCATAAGAGGGTCATGAACGCTGTTGAGCCGACGGTCCCTCATTATCTGAGATGGTCTGAGCAGCCTATCACATGGAGTAGAGAGGATCACCCTCCCCGGGTTGACAATCCGGGTCACTTGGCCTTAGTGGTGGCACCTCAAGTTGGTGGATACAAATTCAGAAAAGTGCTCATGGATGGAGGCAGCGGCATCAACATCCTCTATTGTGAGACCTTTCGTCGCATGGGATTGACTGATAAAAATCTCAAGACATCCAACACTATTTTCCATGGAGTAGTGCCTGGTAAGTCGGCGTACCCGGTGGGTAAGATTGAGCTGGAAGTAGCCTTTGGGGATGAGCATGATTCCAGGGCTGAGAAGTTGACCTTTGAGGTGGTCAAAATCCGGAGTCCATATCACGCATTGTTTGGGCGACCGGCTTATGCAAAGTTCATGGCACGACCGTGTTATGTTTACCTGCAACTCAAGATGTTGGGTCACAAGGGAACCATCACTGTGCATGGGAGTTGGAAGATAGCCTTGGAATGCGAGGAAGGTGATGCTGCTTATGCTGAATCTGTTTGTGCAACATAGGAGTTGAAGTTCTATAAAGACAATGTTGACCCGGCGGACATGACGTCCTTGAAGAAGCCAACCACGGAACACGAGTCGGTAATGAAATTTAAGTCAGCCGATGACACCAAGCTTGTTGATTTTTTTCCAGGCGACTCATCTAAATAGTTCAGTATCAGTGCCAATCTGGATCCCAAATAGGAAAGCACACTCATCGAGTTCATCCTTGAGAACCGGGACATCTTTGCATGGAAACCTTCTGACATGCCGGGTGTACCGAGAGAACTCGCTGAGCACACTCTTAATATTGATCCAAAATTAAGCTGGTCAGGCAGTTTCTTCGGCGGTTTAATGAGGAGAGGCGTAAAGCTATTGGTGAGGAGGTGGCCCGGCTCTTGGTGGCCGGGTTTATTGTTGAAGTTTTTCACCCAGAATGGTTGGCTAACCCGGTGCTTGTGCTAAAAAAGAACAACACCTGGCGCATGTGTGTGGATTACACATGCTTAAATAAGGCTTGCCCAGCTGATCCTTCCGCTCTCCCTCGTATTGATCAAATCATTGATGCTACGGCGGGTTGTGAGCATTTGAGCTTCTTGTATGCTTATTCTGGATATCATCAGATCAAAATGGTAGTTAAGGACCAGGAGAAGGCGACTTTCATCACTCCGTTTGGAGCCTTCTGTTATGTGTTTATGCCTTTTGGGCTTAAGAGTGCCCAGGCGACTTATCAGCGATGTGTGCAGAACTGTCTCCACAATCAGATTGGGCGCAATGTTCATGCTTATGTGGATGACATTGTGGTGAAGTCCAGAGAGAAGGAGACCTTGACAGATGATCTGAAGGAAACCTTTGATAATCTTCGGGTATACAAGATGATGCTTAACCCGGCAAAGTGCGTTTTTGGAGTGCCAGCTGGCAAGCTTTTGGGTTTTCTGGTCTCTAACAAAGGCATTGAGGCTAACCCGGAGAAGATCAAAGCAATCACCTCTTTGGCTAAGACGGCGTGTATCAATGACGTTTAGCATCTGGCGGGCCGTATTGCTGCTTTAAGCCGGTTCATAAGACGGTTAGGTGAGAAGGCCATACCACTGTACCAGATGATGAAGAAGATGCACACTTTCGTCTGGAGTGATGCTGCTAACGCTGCCTTTGAATATTTGAAGACACAATTGTCTGAGCCGTCGTTCCTTGTTGCTCCTATTGATAAGGAGCCCTTATTACTGTATGTGGCTGCTAACACACGTGTCGTCAGTGTGGCCATTGTGGTGGAGCGCAAGGAGGCTGAAAATGAGCATCCGGTTCAACGGCCGGTTTATTACATCAGTGAGGTGCTGATTGAGTCCAAGCAAAGGTATCCACATTGGCAGAAACTTGTTTATGGGGTATTCATGGCAAGCCGGAAGCTTAAGCAGTATTTCTAGGGTCACCCCATCACTATGGTCAGTTCTGCTCCTTTGGGCGATATCATTCAAAACAGAGAGGCCACGAGATGAGTTGCCAAGTGGGCCATTGAACTCGGGCCTCATGGTTTGAAGTATGTGTCGTGCACTACTATTAAATCTCAAGCACTGGTGGATTTCATCAACGATTGGACGGAGTTGCAGATGCCTGAGGGAAAGCTGGACAACACATATTGGGCCATTCATTTTGACGGGTCCAGGCAATTGGAAGGCTCGGGGGCTGGAGTTGTTTTAGCTTCCCCTCGAGGTGACAAATTTTGTTATGTGCTCCGGTTGATGTTTCCCTGTACTAACAATGCAGCTGAGTATGAGGCCTTGCTCCATGGTCTTCGGATGGCTAAAGAGATGAGCTTAAGCCGGGTAAGGTGCTTTGGCGACTCAGATTTAGTGGCTCAACAAGTATCAGGCAAGTGGGATTCTAAGGATCCCCTTATGGCGGCTTATCGTCGTGAAGTTGATGCCATTGTAGGACACTTCAAGGGTTACCTGGTGGAACACATTGATCGAAGAAAGAACGAGGCAGCCGATGCTTTAAGCCGGCTGGGGTCTCAGCGTAAGCCGGTACCACCTAACACCTTTTTGGATGTTTTGCATAACCCTTCTGTCAAGTTACCTACAGAGGAAGACTTGGTTGTTCCTGACCCGGAAGCACAACTGGTGGCCGCTCTTCACGTTGTCCCAGACTGGACAGTGCATATTTGGCTTACATGACCCGGGGCGAGTTGCCTGAGGACGAAACCTTGGCCAGGCATATAACCCGGCGGTCTAAGTCGATGACGATTGTCAATGGGGAGTTACATCATCGCAGTGTAACTGGAGCGTTTCAACGTTGTGTTTCTCCTGAGGAGGGTCAAGAAATTCTTCGTGGATTCATGAGGGAGATTGTGGCCATCATGCCGGTTCAAAATCTCTTGTGGCCAAAGCTTTCTGTCATGGTTTTTATTGGCTGACGGCTCATGCTGATGCGGAGGATCTAGTCAGTAAATGTGATGGTTGCCAGAAATTCTCACGACGGGCTCATGTGCCGGCTCAAGAATTGAGGATGATTCCAATTACTTGGCCGTTTGCAGTCTGGGGACTTGACATGGTTGGGCCTTTCAAAAGGTCCAAAGATAAAAAGACCCACCTCTTGATGGCGGTTGACAAGTTCACAAAGTGGGTTGAGGCAGAACCAGTCAGTAAGTGTGATGCAGCCACGACGGTTCAATTCATGAAAAAGGTGATCTTTCGCTTTGGTTTTCCACACAGTATTATAACTGGCAATGGTACTAATCTGTCTAAGGGTGCCATGGAAGAGTTCTGTCAACATGAGCATATCCGGCTTGATGTTTCATCAGTAGCTCACCCCCAATCCAATGGGCAGGCTGAAAGAGCCAATCAGGAAATCTTGAAAGGCATCAGACCCCGGCTTATGGTTCCTTTGCAGCGGACGCCGGGTTGTTGGGTGGAGGAGTTGCCTTCTGTGATATGGAGCATCAATACTACACCTAACAGATCCACGGGTTATACGCCTTTCTTCATGGTTTACGGCGCAAGAGGCGGTTCTACCGAGTGACATCCGTCATGTCTCGCCCCGTGTGGCGGCTTATGTTGAAACTGATAATGAACAAGCCCGTCAGGATGCACTTGACCTGTTGGATGAGAAGCGTGACTTAGCAGTAGCCCGCTCGGCGATTTATCAACAGGACGTGCGCCGTTATCACAACCGCCGGGTTAAGTCCAGAACCTTTCAAGAAGGTGCCTTGGTGCTCCGACTCATCCAGGACCAGTCTGATGCGCACAAGCTATCCCCACCTTGGGAAGGACCCTTCGTGGTCAGCAAGAACCTGAACAACTGGTCATACTACCTTATCGATGTTCGAGAGAACAAAGACTCACGTAAGTCGGAGGAGGAGACCCGCCGGTCGTGGAGCATTGCTCATCTTCGGCCTTACTACACTTGAGCCACCGGCTCTCGTGATGTACATATTTTGAGATGTATATATTATGATAAATAATAAAGCAGGACCTCTGTCCTTTTCATCCTCAATGATCATATGTTCTTATCATTCTAAACCACAAACGACCAATTGGGGGCTGATCGTATCCGAATCTAGCTTAACTCTCTTGGTCCGACTCATGATCGTATTCGAATCTAGTTGTTAAACCTCATGGTCACTAGGGGACTTCCTGTTCCAACATAGGTCGTATTCGAACCAAAGGGAACATAGCTGTCGATACCCTTTTGATCGGCACACTGCCAAACTCACTAGGGGCTTCTTGATCATATCCAAATCATAGCTCAACCCCTTTTTGGGTCCGATGTTGATCGTATTCGAATCAGCGTCGTTAAAAAACTCTCAAGGTCATTTGGGGGCTTCCTGTTCAAACATAGGTCGTATTCGAACCAAAAGAGAACATAGTTGTCGGTACCCTTTTGATCGGTGCAACGCCAAAGCCACTGGGGGCTACATGATCGTATTCGAATCCTAGCTTAACCCCTTTGGAACGGTTTACTGGTCGTATCCGAATCAGAAGCCTCAAATTTTTGTTTATTTCTTCTGACGTTTTCTGCAAACAGTCTTTTTTTAGTTTGTCTTAAGAGTTTTTTGATCCTGTGGAAAGTGTATAATGAGTAGCTTCTATTTAACCCGGCTTGGCCTTAATCAATAAGTCACCAGCATATAATAGTAATCATATGTGTGGAAGTACCGACTTTTACAGGATTGGGTTGTCACCCTTAAACTGTTCGGGTCACATAAACCGGCAGTGTAAATCAAAGGATCGCAGGTATGATATTATAGTTATATTTCAAAGCTATAATTGATAACCGGCTTATCTATGACTCTTTTTCATATTCCGGGTTCTATGTAAGATATATGACCCGCCCGGAGGTAAGCCGCCAAGGGACTTGTGATTTATTTTGTATGCAGGACAGTTTAAAAGCTTTCTTAAAGAATAAGGAAAACAGATGATAAGCATAATATGGATGAATATAATATTGAGCACCAAACACGTGCACGAAGGCACGACAAAACCAAGTTATGTCTATCCTATTACATGACTCCCTGAGTCCAAATGATTAACATTGTTTTTTCAGCAAAGTATAAATATGACCCGCCTGACGGATCAATTGTGTTGTTGGCCTGAAGCTTCCGGACCATCCCTTTCCGCTCCTCCATCCTGTTCCTTGTCCTGGAAGGTTGATGATGACCAGTCAATGCCACTCAAAGCTTCAAATTCAGCTTCATCATCACTAATCCGGTCGGTTCAACTTCAGGGGCGAAGGTATGCTTACGAATTGGAGGGATCAGGCTGATCACTTCATAATGCGGCGTTGGAATCCTCCGATTTCAGCGTCATAACCCGGATGATACTTGCTAAGATCCGTGTCATCAGCAACCAGGGTCGCCACAGGGCGTATTTCCTTAACACAAGTGGTGAAGTCCTCCTATCCAAAAGGTGTGCCGTCCTCCTTTAAGCTTGGATACCTAATGGCGACATCGGCCGGGTTTAGCTCCGGTAGCCACGCCTTGGCCCGACTTAATGCAGCTATGGCTCCGGCTCTCGCAGAAGATCGCCCTAATTCCTTAAACCGCTAAGGTAGCACAGCAAGCCGCTTTAATACATCTGACAGGAGAGTGGGAACTTCATTTGACAGGGCCATTGCGGCTAAAGCACGTTGAGACCCGGTGTAGAGTTGCTCCACCAGCGTATAAACCGCCTTCAGCTTTATCAACATGCTTTGGTTCAGATTGGAACTCCTGGGCTCTGCATTACAATGTTAGGTGAGTTGATAACAATATTATGCTCATTTGACAGACTCACATACCTAACACTAGCATAATAGCTTACCAAAGATTGCTGAGACCATCTGAGATATATGGCGTTTTAAACCGGATAGTTCGACGGTTGCTTCTGCAAGAGCCGCTGCCTTCTCAGCTTGGTTGATCAAGGCGCTCTTTTCATCAGCCTAGGCCTTCTTCTCCACTTCAAAGCCTTTTTCAGTTTTTCTTGCTCAGATACGCTGAACTCGAATTTGGAGTTGGCTTTTTGAGTTTCAATCTCCTGAGCTTCCAGGCGGTTCTTCAAGTCAGATATTTCCAATTCAAATTGACTATTGGTGGCCTGTACAAATACCGGGTCAAAATCAGGATTTTCATGAGGCAATATTAAGTCCCAAGTCTTTTGCAAGCAATAACACTTGGCACTTGGGGACTAATGTATACTGAAGAATTTTTGCTTACGGTGGCGGTTCATGATAGTAAGTCCCAAGCACTTTGCAAGCAAAGATACTTGGCACTTGGGGGCTAATGCATATTGCGATTACAGAGTGTTTCATTTACTTCAAGCATGATAAGGACCGGCTCAAACATATTGCTTAAGCCGGCCCTTGGGGACTACGGAATAAGCCGGGTTTTTTCCGTATCTTAAATTCACATAAGTTACTAATATTTCTAAATTTGTTTCTAAAAGTCTACAACATATTCATCATAAGAAATAAACTTGGGGGCTGGCATGGTAAGGATAAATGAATGTGGAGAAAAGGTTGTACCTCAAATTTCTGATACATTTGCTTCACCATATCAATTTGATTATCACGATCGCATGCACTTGGCTCATATAGCGAAAAAACTTCGCCAATACTCATGTGAGTATACTCGACGCCAAATTTAACCCGCAGCGTTCGTAAGTTCATCTTTGGCAGAACATTTGGCCAGCACGGTTGGTCTCCCCGGCTCAGTAAAGCCGGTCTTGGTGATTTCAACACCAGCATCTTGAGGATCGTCCGTCCTGGCAAGGCTAGGGACTTCCGGGTTTTCAGAACCATCGACAGCTTGCTCGACAGGCGGGTCAGCAGTGGGCGTCGGTATATCATGAGCTGGCTCAGGCGGCGGCTCATGAGTGGAAGCTTCAGGGGCCGTTCCAAGTTCCGGCTCATTTAAGATCGGCTCTTCGGCCGGCTTGTTCTTCTTCGCCCTCTTGTTGGGCTTTGCTTGGCCACTACATAAGATCAAAAGGTCAGTACAAGTGTAGTAAATTGAAATGAATACAGGATAAGCAGGTTATCATTACCCTAGAGCGGTTTTAAAAGCCGGCATATTGGACTGCATTGATTCGCCGGAAGAAGGTGAAGTTTTCTGATAATTTGAGTCAGAAGAATTGAGTGGTTGACGAGTGAGACCCGCCAAAGGATAAAAGGGATATAAATCAGAGGTGACCTCGTTCCGGCGCTTTCTTGGTGCATTGGGTAAGCCGGAGGAGAGTTCCGCATCTTTACTTGTCCGGGTCTGCCTCCGGCTCTCATGAATCTGCCGCTTCAAAAGAAATTGAGGATCGTGATAAGCTAAGGGATGTGAAAATCTTACTTTCCGGGTTACTCTTCGGATTTTCTGTCTTGGCAAAGGCTCTGAGTTAGAAGAAATGGTAGTTACCTCTTCAGCTTTTCCATGACTGGTTCCCGTGTCTTCCTGCTGATAATCAGTGTCAATAAGGTAATTAAAAAAGGAGCCAACAGAGTCAAGGGCTACCTCCGACTCAGAGGTATCTTCTAAATGAAGCAAATCCGAGGCGCTGGGCTTGTTCCCCTTCTTCTTGGCAGCGGCCTTTCGGGCGGCTTTCTTGGCCTTTCTGGCTCTCTTTGCAGCTTCATGATCATACTTGGCCTTCCAAAATTCATCAGTGGCCTGTAAATTACAACAAGAGTTTTGAGTAAGGATAAAACTTTCAAAGGTGAAAGTAAAAATGCTTAAAATTAGCGGCTTACCGCTGGAGCCGGGTTAGCTTTGCAGAAAGGACTTAAGCCTACTTTTCCACAGTCTGCCAGGTTCTCATTCAGGAGTGACTTTGTCATATCATCAATGACGTCTTCAAGTAAATCGTCAGGGCTGTGCCACAAAGGATCATTTTTCTGGCCTGTGTAGTCGCACATCAAACCAGGGCGGCGGCTCAATGGGATAACCCGCCATGCAAGCCAAACCCGGACCAGATCGATGCCAGTTAAGCCATTCCCCAAAAGAGCCTTGACTTTACTCAGGGTGGGGGCAAGTTTTTGGTGTTCAGCAGAGAGCAGCTTTATCCCAGTAGAGGATGGTAGACTCGGCGCAGGCGCGAAAGCCGGGCAGAGGGTTCTCACCAAATGAGAAGTATCTTGACAATAGAACCATGTCCGTTCCATCCTTGGGGTGACTTCGGTGGATCGGCATACGGAAAAATGCGGTCTCTCCGTCATTGGATTGAGATCCCACCAAGTTCCAAGCTAGGCCCGTTGGCACGTTCATTCTGGCGGTTCAAGTAAAATAATTCTCTGAAGAGCAGCAAATTGGGTTCTTCTCCAAGGTACACCTCACAGAACACTTGGAAGTTGCAGATGTTAGACACAGAGTTGGGCCCAATGTCTTCAGGTCGGAGGTCAAAAAAGAGCAGAACGTCTCTAAAAAACTTTGAGCCGGGTGGAGAAAAACCCCGGTTCATGTGATCAGTAAAGACGACGACTTCCCCTTCTTTGGGTTGAGTTTTTTCCTCTGTTGGATCAGGAGCACGGTAGGACATGATTTCCTTCTTTGGCAGATAGCCAGTCTTCACAAAATCAGCAAGTGTGTTTTCCGTGACGATGGATTTGACCCAATTGCATGTAACGGGTGCTTTGGGTGCTTTGGGGGGCATTGTGAAGATGGAAGCCTAACAAAGAGTGAAATTGCCGGTTTAAACTTAAGCCGGAGAACAAGTATTACAATACATATTCAAAGTGGCGGCTTACAAAGGGGTCTAATGGTATAGGCTTATTATGTCAGGTTATTTAAACCGCCATGGGTGGTCAGGATTATCGATTGAGCATTGCCTTTTTAAACCGGTGATAAGAGTCGCCATGGCTAGGTGGATCTAACAAATACAGTTTTTGCCTAAGTGTTTGAAAACAAGTTTCACAGATCGCAATCATTTTTTCGGATCAACGGATGCTCAGAAAAGGAAAAATATTCTAGACCTAACAAACCAATACAAAGGAGTTCATCAGTTCTAAAGAGGCCTTTGTACAAGAAAGGGAGGTCTACTAGCATCTGAAATGGATGTGAAACAGTTACCGCATGAGCTTTATATTTCTTTTAGATCAAAAGAGGGTGCGGTGGAGAAGCTACGAAGAAACTGCGATGAACTATGAAGAACACAGAGGAACTTGAAAACCCTAATGCGGATCTAAGGAGCGGGAAGGCGAAGACTTACAGCTGCAGATCTACCGCGGAGAGTCGCCGCCGTTCTCTGGACTGATTCAGGTTGATGCAGCGGCTGAGGTCGAGGAAGACGAGGTGCTCTATGGCGGCGGCGGAGCTCGAGTGGCAATAGGGTTGTGAGAGAAAGAAGAAGAGGAAAGGGGAGAATGAGGAAGACCTGGTCGTGCCTATTTATAAGGGAAGACTGATAAGTGGGCGCGAAAAACGAGGAGGCCAAAAATATAATTATCCAACTACAAAGACGCCTCGATTCTCGGGATGGTTATTAAGATAAAAGATCTATTGAGATACGTTGGGCAAAACGTGCATTAATGGCAGATGACGTCATGGCGGGTCACCATAAATCCAAAGGATGATGTCATAGCGGGCTACAAAAAATTTATACAAGAGAAGAGCAGAAGATTTTGCTTAAGTATTGAAGATTGACATGAACCAGTTCAAATCAATCTGGGGCCTAATGTTGGGGATATAACTGTTAGGTATGACCCGCCCAGGAGGGGCCGGGTTATACCTACGAAGACTCTCGAAGCCCAAGACCGAGTTTGAAGATGGCGGTTCAGTTAAGGGCCCAAAGCCAACAGGCGACTTGAGGCCCGTAGTGATAAACCGCCGTAATGGTATGACTTGTATTATAAGGCAAGATTAACTAGTCACCGACCCGGACACTGTATATGAGCCGACCGGGACTCTGTAGGCCGCAGGGCATCAACCCGCGTATATAAGGGGACGACCCAGCGGCGGCTTAGGGCAAGTAACATCAAATCGAGAGCTAGGTCAAGCGGATCCGATCCCTGGTTATCGAGACATACATAATCCCACTCAAAACTGGATCGTAGGCTTTTACCTTCACCGCAAGGGGCCAAACCAGTATAAACCTCGTGTCCTTTGTCCCGATTAACCCCTTCTTGCTTCCTAGTTGTGATGGCTCCACGACTAAGTCCTTTCACTAGGACCTCTACCGTAACAATTCCACGACACAAATGATAAGTGCCACACATGTGGCACGAAGCCTCAAGTCTTGACATTTTTTACAACTAAAGTTGCCATCCGAAAAGAAAAAACAAACCCAAAAAAATAAAACCTGACATCCGAAAAGAAGTTGCCATGCTTGACAACTAAATTTGCTATCCTCACGTCACTAAACTTGTCATAGAAAACATTCGGAGTTGCCATGTGTTTGTGGCACATGTGTGATACTTATCAGGGTCCAAAATTTGAGGACAAAAAGTGGGAGTTGTAGCCGCGTCCAGATCGAGAGCCACTTCCATCTTTGTTGCTTGGGCATTTACACGGCTACACCCATTCTCCTAGCACGGGTTGGCCAGTGGTAAACTAATTATCAGAACTTGGTGGTAATTTCCCAAAACTAGGTACTCTGCTTTCTTGGTTTAGTATTTTTCTGGTGTCAAGTTTTAACAAAGAATAAGCAAGTACTGCTAAAAAGTCATGTGATTAATGGCTTAATGCAGGGGTGCCGCTAAAAAGTCAAAATTATAAAAATTCATTTAAATATGTTCTCCAAGATGGTAGTTTCCTTCCAGAACTACACCGCATGTCATGGCTATTGCATATCCTTCCGAAACTAAAATGCAGGTTTTCCTTACCATTGCCTTAACTGGCTTCCTCTGAAGATCATGGATGCAGGACTGAAACACAGGTTTATGATTACGTATATGGTAGTTATCTTTGTAGATCATGATCATATTTACAATTTTCAAGGTGCATCACAACCGTTTCAATTCAGAATCCCGCGTTAAATGAGGTATATGATGTAGGTTTTACAATAATTTAGATTCACTTCCTTAATGCAAATGAACTAAGCAAGCGCAATGCAAGACCTTCTTTTCTGCGAGACATGTAAAAGTTTACTTCATGCATTCTTTGGCCAGCAACATAGAGGTATGAGATCATTTTTCTTAACTATTAATGGAATTACACCATGTAAATCATCTAAAATATGTGACACATTCCTGGTGCTACAACTTGGGTTTGATGCCTAGGGTATCAAGGAAAAAGTCGCCATTCTAAGGTTGTGGACTTGTGAGTTCTGGATTTGCTGGTGCAGTGATACTGAGTAACTATCTTGTGCTACTTAAAAAACTATAACAAGAAACTTTTGAACGTTGTAATAGACGCAATCAAAGGTACAAACAAGATTAAGCCTCATCATATCCAATTATTTTTGGGAATCTCTTGCATTGCACCTGTTATTTTGTTTGATCTCATGATATATCTTACTGTTAGCTCCTGGTTGCTTGCTGCCCCCATGCGACACTAGCCCGCAACCTCCCTCGCAACACTCCTGGTCCGCTAGCTGCAGGACCCCACAGATTCGTAGGCAAGTCTTTAGCTAAAAACACATTGCAAAGTGCATGCTTGCTTCATCATTTAAGGTCAAAATAGGCTGCGCATTAGCAGTTTCAGGAATCAACATATGTTCAGCCTCCATGTAAGTGCTCTTAACAAATGGTGCATGATGTTCTTTTGCCCCAAGAATCATGCCAGGTGAAAGGCACATGCTATTGTCACATGGATGTGCATATGGTGGTTATCGCAGGGATATGGTAGTTTGTTTCGATAGAAGAATTAAAGGAGTAGCATTACCAGAGATATGTGACTAGACTTTGTGAATGCTCAATTACCCATAGTGTACTAAATTTTCTGAAAATGCCAATTGATCATCACGTGATCTGTGGTTAGATTAAGAGGGGATTTAGTTTGTTTTGCTCAAATATGTGCCACCTAATTAGGAGGAATGAGGAAATTATGGTGTATACATGTGTTGCACGTGCACACTTACTATTATTCCGATGGTATAAGTCACATTATCAATCATTCGACAATTATAGTTTCAATATTATAGTTCCATCTCAATCATTCATTTCCGCCTGATCAACCATGAGGTGTGACTACCTTTTTAAATTTTGGACTAAAATAACTGTTTGCATATTCAGGTTAGTGATGCCTTTGCTTGGACCCGACAAACCGGCTAAGATGGCCTGCATGCAGCCCACGCATACCCGGCAGGAGCTATAACTAAGTGTGATATGATAGAGCATTTTTAGATATTTAATTTTGTGTGCTGCATGTAGGCTATTCATCTATGACATGGTTTTCTTTCAAATGGTGTATAATTTGGCCAACTTTTTACACATAAAGATACATGGGTTGATTCACGGGATATAGACTAATCTCTCGAGCGGGGCCACATCAAAGCCGAATGAGCTGCCAGCCCATGCCAGTGCTCTCGATCGAGAAGCTGTGCTGCCGAACGTTTTCTGAACTCTGGTTTTTTGCAACGAGGAGTTGGGCTGAGGAGTTGAGGATCTGACGGAGCTAGAGGGTTACCGAACAGGGCCTAAATGTCTCAAATTTAGTACTTCCTCCATTTCATAATATAGTGCGCCCGCGCTTTTCGAGATCTGAGTTTGACCATAAATTTAACCAACGGGACCAATTGCGGCGGGAACGAAAATTATACCACTGAATTCATATCGAAAATACGAATAGTGAGCTATAACAATCGAGCCTTTTCTTTATATTTTCTTTGTTTTTAGGGAAACTGAGCTTCTCCCCTTTTTTTCCGGCACGATTGCAAAAGCCCGTTTGCACACAAAGCCGAGCCCAGGCGCGCTTGTCTGAGAGAGCGACGAAGACCGCCTGCTCGCCCGACCCACGCACCTCCCGGACCACCACGCCACCATGGCCGCCGCCTCCCTGTCTCGCCTCTCTCGCCGCGCCTCCGCCGCCGCGGCGCCTTCCCTCCGCCGGATCCTCTCCTCCACCGCCACCGCCCCAGCTGTGCCATCGTCCTCACCACCCCACGTCGCAGCCGCGGCGGCAGGTGCGGATCGGGTGCGGTGGGATTACCGCGGGCAGCGGCAGCTAGTACCACTCGGGCAGTGGCTTCCCAAGGTGGCCGTCGACGCGTACGTTGCTCCCGACGCCGTGCTCGCCGGGCAGGTCACCGTCCACGACGGCGCCTCCGTCTGGAGCGGCTCCGTGCTGCGGGGCGACCTCAACAAGATCACTCTTGGGTTCTGCGCCAACGTCCAGGAGCGGTCCGTCCTCCACGCCGCCTGGTCGGCCTCTACAGGTCTTCCCATTCTATATGCGATCTGTTTCTTCTACCTTGTCTAGTACCCAGATCTGACCACTATGCCTGCTTGCGGAATGTTCTCGGATGAATTAGCTAGTATGTGGTGCTGTAGTTGGTATGATTCCGTCCTAATTGGACGAGCGATTGGTTATATCTTAATTAATTGGATAATTTGATCTTTCGTGAAATATAATAATAACTGTACTCCCTCCTATTCATATTTCTTGTGGCTCAACGGATGTATCTAGCACTGAAATATGTCTAGATACATCCGTTTGAGCGACAAGTAATATGGATCTACTACTCCCTCCGTCCCATAATACAAAAATGGTGTAAAAAATGCTCTTATATTATGGGACAGAGGGAGTAATAATAATAGTAATTGGGTAATAATTTGATAATGTCCTGACCCCTTTCTCTAGCATCCTTCTCTAGTGATAAAGTTTGATGATTTGGATTTGGGGTAATTTGACTGGGAGAGCTGAAGGTAATTTACATTTCGGAGGTCTATGCGCGGCATTCTTGAGATGAACACCGTTCTTTATATTTCGTTTGTTGGTGTTGAAACGAGGAGGGGGGCGTACCAGCTTGCTGTCAATTGCCATGGCGGTGCACTCTCTTGTTCTCGTGTCAGTCTCTTTTCCAATACCCTTTGCTTCTCTTCTATTAGGTCAGCCACCATGCGCCTGGGCCACTTGGGTCAGCAATACATGGGCCCCTCATCCAACACCCCCCCTCAAGAGGGGTGATAGATATCTATCATTTCCCTTACCAATCCTCTAGTCACACGCCAGATTGCATTCTTTAGTTACCAATCCTCTAGTCAAGCATTCTGCAATCTCTTGCCCACAACTCACATGCTCAATCTTGATGATCCCAGCGTCAAGCTTTTCTTTGATGAAGAATCTGTCTATTTCCACTTGCTTGGTTGTATCATGCTGCACTGGATTGTGTGCTATGTTGATTGCTGATTTGTTATCACACCACAAATTCATACAACTAGTCTTCAATATCTTCAGTTCTTCTAATAAATCTCTGGTCCACAACATTTCACTTAGCTTCCTCTCCGTCGTGCGATATGCGAGTGCAGCCGTGGTTTAAGGCAACGGCAATGATGTAGATGAGCTATAGAGAGGGTGAATAGGTGAGGGCTCTCAACGCGCTGATCTCGGCTGGGGTGAGAGCGGCGCAGGAGAAGCTGCCTTGATCGATTGCAACCTTGTGGCGGCCGAATGTCCTTAGGCTCAACTTGCCGATTGCTTTCAGGCAAGAACGACTTGATATGCAAAGCTAGCTGCTTGGTACTTTCTACCGGGAGCAAGTCGAGAACGTACCACACGTGAAGCTGCTTATCCCGCAAGCTGATCGACTTCCCTTATGGAACATCGGAGTTGCAGCAAATAGCTAGGTAGTCGTGATCAGTTACTTTAGTTGTTGCTGCCACGAAAAATCAATGGACCTTGTCTAGCTAGCTTTGCACATCTAATTGATTGCTAGTTCCGCTAGCTTACTGCTGGTTGTAGCTGAACCAATTTGATGAGATTCTAGATTTCTAGTACATGCATTGACAAGGATTCTTGAGTACGCCTTGATGCATCCTATCTAGAATCGAGGATAAGAACGGGCGAGGAGCAACTTAAAAACAAGGCAAGGTAATTAGAGAGATAGGGTGATGACACAAAGAGTCGAAAGATGTGATCGATGAAGAAAAGCCATAAACCGGCATGACGTAACCTGAACTGGGTAAAAAAGTTGGATTACGTGATTTATCATCCGGTTCAATTATATTGGGGGGGTTCTTCTATACCTGAAAATAGAGTAGGGGGAATAGTGTCCCAGACCTAATAGTTTAGGGTGCTAAACATACTTATCTCTAATCCCCTCAACTATCTTAAACCAGACAAATCACCCCCTGAGCCCCTATTTATCCAACCAGTAGAAATACCAAACCCTAGCCTAGACACTAGCCACGCCACACCTGAAATGCAACACTCCGGTTGAACTCTAAGCTGCACAGGAAGAAAATTATTCAATCATTTATCCTTATTTGGATTGTGGAGTTCATGCCGATTCTATGCTTTGGTTGGTCAAAGTCACATTCTGATTTTCCCCGGCTGTTGCTTCCTGTGGCCAATTCTACTTTTAGGTTAATCCATGCGTCTACCCTTCAGTGTATTTAGCCAACTCAACTTAGTCAGGTTACCCTATAAAGTGCATTGGCATTTGATCTCTACTTTTTTTGTTTACAAATGCTTGTTCTTATTTTAAATTTCCTTGAATGCTTCTGAGAAGATGAGACGTTTATGTTTTTTTTTCTCTTAGTCGAATTGCTTGAGCGTGAGGCCCGATGGCAGCTCGTAAAACTAGTCAGTTGAGGTTTAGCTTGGATGTGTTGTATCTTGCATCCTGCATTGCTTCTTATTACAAATAGTTGTTACTAGCAAATATGCCCGTGCGTTGCAACGGGAGAAAAAAGAGAAAAAAATGCATGTTCTTAGCCAATAAACATGGTTTTGAAGCGGTGCATTTTTTTGATCTGAAAAGAAACATTTTGGTTTGGGTGTGATTGCAAACATCATGCTTCAAATATGAAATCTTAGAGAAGAACACTCAGAATGCCCATATGTTTAGGATTCATGGAGAAGAAAAGAAACATAACTTACCCGTAGTTGCAAGAATAGGTGTAATGAGCATGTTCGGGGAAGTATGAGGCTGCCGTCACAGCAGCCTGACCGGCCCTAAGCAACATTGCACTGCATCGATTAATTTGAGCGATAATTCGATAACTGTTAGGAGAAAACAACTCAAATTAGTTGTTCGTCCAAAACAACACTGTGGCAGGCATGCTCCCGTCAATCACTAGTGTTAGCGCATGCAAGCACGTCTCGACCCGCTTCATGATTGGACACAAAGGCGTGAGCTGGTAGCCTGAATCCGAATATCATTTTTCCTTCGATTGAAGTAACATCGTGATCTATCGTGCCGGCTTGTCTCTGCGTCACCCTGGGGCCTTCGATTTTAAAGCATGATTGGGTCCTTTTTTTTCTTCGAGGTGTGCTCGTGCCGTAGCCTAGGGCGTTTGATTTTAGTCTCGTAAAGCACGACTAGGTCCTTATTTTAACTCAGAGGCGTGCTCGCGCCGTGTAGCTGCGTGCTTTTCAGTTTTTTCCATTCTATTATTGAGATCTCCCTTTTTCTCCGAGACACCCTCTATGTAGCTGCGTCTTTTTCGTTATTTATTTGGTCGCTTCTCTCCCCTTGGAGGACCTTCCCGCTCAATATTTGCGAGCAAATGAAACACACTTCTTGCCCTCTTATTATTGGTTCTTGAGGCGGTTTACTGATTTCAGATCAGAGAAGTATATAAATCGGTGGAATAAAATGTAGGGAAGCAAGGTGGTACTATTTAATAGGAACGAATCCTCTCTTCTTGACACGAGCATGAGGTGGCTCAGTTGGACGCAGTGGTCGAGACTGCTCCACTGGTCGGGAGTTCGATCCCTGGAACCAACCATTATCTTTTTGCCTCTTCTCCTAGGCATCATGGGCCTGGGCCGCAGTCCTTCACGGACGCAGACGCATGGAGGGCTGGTCTGATGGGCCGCTGCCGCTAGATGGACCACAAAAAATCAGTACCACCTTGGGTAAGAAAAATCTCAAAAAATACAATATGGGTGAAGGGATAAAAAAAAATCGGAGAAATGCACCTTGCTATATATATAGGCTTGCTAAAGTGAGCCAAAGCTTAAAATTATTATTATGCGCGCTGCCTACTGAGCCGTAACCAGATTAGGAAAAAAGTAACTGCATGCACCATTCCGCCGATCCATCCCACCCCACGTGGTACCCAACTTTCTTTTGATCGTAAGTGTCAAGCCACATGTAGTAATTTGCACTCCATGTGTTACTATAGTGTGAAACTTTCAACCTTTACGGTGATTTGCCATGTGAAAATCCCTAATAGTTGTACCCATGATCCATTACTTGAGCAAATACTCTCACTTTACCATTGGAGAACTCTTATTACTACTAATGCTCATTACATTTACTAGGAGCAATTGTCCAGATGGTAACGGTTACGATGGTTGATTACTATATACCATAACTATTTTACGAGCCATGAAAATGGTAGCGGACACTAATAAAACTAGATCATGCAGCAGTAACGTAATAACTTATTTTACTATCTTTCCTCTTGTTCATTACTATGTGGCCTAATTATGTGCGCGGACCGTGAACGAGTGGGAGGCAATAGTAGCAAAATTAGTATGGTTACTAGATTCCCCACTAAATTTACTACTAGGCGGAAGAAAAATATGTGAAGTTTGATGGTTGGTTGATTAGAGAGAAAACTAGATCATGCAGCAGTAACGTAATAAATTCTTTTACTATCTTTCCTCTTGTTCATTACTATGTACCCTAATTATGTGCGCGGCCGGTGAACGATTGGGGGCAACAGTAACAAAATTAATATGGTTACTAGATTCCCCCTAAATTTACTACTAGGCGAAGAAAAATACGTGAAGTTTGATGGTTGGTTGATTAGAGAGGCGAGGGACGGAGGCCGTGGTGCGTGGCAGTCTGACCGGAGCGCACGATTAGCAACTTTGCGCCGCTTTGCGCTCAGGTGCACTTTAGCGCAGCAGTATATATATACTCCCTCCGTCCGAAAAAGCTTGTCCCAAGCTTATCCCTCAAATGGATGTATCTACCACTAACTTGGTGCTAGATACATCCATTTGAGGGACAAGCTTTTTTTCGGACAGAGGGAGAGTATATATACTAAGAAGCACCGATACGGCCAGAACTGCTGATTTGCCGTCCTGATACGGGGGACACAGGGATACGCCCCGGATACGGCTGGATACGCGTATCCCGCAGTATCCCAACTTTTTTGAATTAAAAAAAAGAAATAAAATCGGGATACGGCCTAGATACGGCATGGACACGGTGGGGACTCGGCAACCAGCCTCCAGTGACCATGCTGCTGCCCAGTTCTCCTCCCGATAGCAATCATGGTCGAGCAGGTAACCTCGAGGGCTGCTAGCAAGGAAGGAGATCTTGGTAGAGGAAGATGGCAAGGCGGCTGCTAACAAGGAAGAAGCTCCGGCACGAAGAAAGATGGGGAGTGTGGTGGCCAGCGAGGAAGAAGATTTGGGCAGGGAGAAGATGGGTGATGGAAGCTGCCGATTTGGCGGCGCTGTCGTTTCTTCACTGGCGGCTGGAGAAAGGGATTACGAGAATGGGAAGTTGGGGATGGCTGGAGCGCTACTAGTCTAGGGTTTTCTGGAATTGAGCCTTACATGGGCTCTAAGTGGACGGAGACTTCCATGGGCTTATAAGTGGACGGAGAGCTACATGGGCTCTGAGTGGACTGCTCTCAGTCTTTGATGAATAGAAAGGAGGCAATATATATCCAGTACTAAAAAATTCTCATTAAATCTTTATTCATATTTATTTTTCTAAATACTTTCTTATTTATTTTCCTAAATACTTATATACCCCGCCGTATCCCCGAATGGCTGTTTTTGGAAAATGCCGTATCCCGTATCCCCGTATGCGTATCCCCGTGTTTCCGTCCCCGTATCCATGCTTCTTAGTGTGTGTGTATATATATATATGTATGTATGTATGTATGTATGTATGTATGTATTACAGATATGAGTATGGATTATGGTGGTCAGCAACCAGTTTCCAGTCTATCACCGATAGCTGGAAATTCCTGGTCTGGACAGATATAGTTGAGCAATTTGTAGTATGACCGTGTGCATGAGATACAGATAAAAAAGATAACAAGGGCAATATGACCAGCTCCATTCATTGTTGAATATATGCAACATGAAACTACTTGGCACCCAAAGCTTGTAGCCGGTATGTATGAGTTAGGGCATCCGACAATGTACTTGGTGTGTCGTTGGAGGGAAATGCCGCTGCTCATAGGCCTTGGCGAAGGAGATAACGGTGTGGAGGTCAGATGGCCGCTGAAGCTTGAGGTCAATGAGAAGACCATTGGGCAGCCCTGCTTTCTACTGAAACCGTTGTTGGGACATTGTTAATGGCTAATTGTTGCGGCACATGAGCGCTAGAAATCTGCTGGTGTAGTCGGCGACCGCGGAAGTGAACAGCAGACGTGCCAACTCGCCCAAGGTATTGTGCGGAGTGACAGCCCAAACTGGAAGTGGCAAGCTTCCTTGAACTGCAACTGTGTCGGCATGCTGAAATCGCACTTGAGCTGTAAGTAACAAAACTAAACCTCATTGGTGAGGTGGTAGGCTGCAGTCTAGACTTTGTCAGCCACGTCTGTGCGCTGTCCGTGAAAAAACTGTTCACACCTATTGAGCCAACTAAGAGGATCGACCGAACCATCATACGCCGGGAAGTCAAGCTTTGTGGAACCGAGGCATGCCTGAACCAGAATCTGAACCTCATCCGAGGTGATTGTTTGGTAGGGGCGGAAGGGAGGAGATGGACGGGGTGGATCCATAGATGGGTTGTGGAGGGGGGTGAGGCCATAACGGCATATGAAACCGGTTGGCAGGTGTAGGCATGAAGGTGGTAGAGGCGGCGGTGAAAATCTGCGGCTGCTGCTGTTGCTCATGGTAGGGTTGCTGCTGCCGATGGTACGGCTGCTGCTGGTAGGTGGGTGGCAAATTAGGGGGGGAATTGATGTTAGGGGGTGGCTGTGGCGAGTAAGGAGATGGCTAGAGGTGGTAAAAATGTGTTGGCGGCTGAGAGTGGTTGGCAGTGGTCAGCACAGGGTTTTGTTGCGTGGGGTAGTAGAGGTGAAAGGTAGGAAAGTGAGGGGGTGGTGGGGTGGGCAATCGGCCCAGCGGGTGGAGGTCCGCCGGCGGAGGCGGTGGCGATTACCCCCAATGGAAAAGGGGACACTAGAGGTGCCATTGATGAGGGGAAGCACCAGGGGCGAGTCGTCGTTAGAGGAGGGCCTGGGGCAGAGGTGGCGTCATGGGCGGCTGCTGCAGCTGTGGAATCTGGAGGTGGCGGCAGCGCCGATAGCCGTTGCTCAAGCGACGTCAAGCGCATCCTTGGCTCGTTGGCTTGTGAAGGCCTCCAATTGCTTCCTAATGATCTTCATTTGCTCTACAGCCTTGATCTTGATTTATTTGCCCGCAATCGTAGATGGATCTGATACCAAATTGGA
Organism: Aegilops longissima; assembly: GCA_021605205.1. Classification (NCBI taxonomy): domain Eukaryota; kingdom Viridiplantae; phylum Streptophyta; class Magnoliopsida; order Poales; family Poaceae; genus Aegilops; species Aegilops longissima. Next base: position 275,632,832 of record CM038681.1, read on the forward strand.
AGAATCTACTATTTACCTAACCCTAATTACTGAAAAGTAGATAAAAGTACTGCCTCCGTTTCTAAATATGTCTTTTTAGAGATTCCAATACAAACTACATATGGATGTATATAGACATATTTTAGTGTAGATTCACTCATTTTGCTCCGTATGTAGTCCTTATTGGAATATCTAAAAAGACTTATATTTAGGAATGGAGGGAGTAAACGATAGTATTCTTCTCTAGAAAAGACTTGACCAAAAAGCGGGTAAATCTATTCAAACTCTAACAAGATTTCTACTGACTGGACTCTTTCTCAACAAAGATGCTTAATCAACTAGGACACTAATTAAGGAATAAGACTCCATGTTTTGATGGGTTGGTCCACATAACAGGGTCAAATAAGAAACATATGAACTGAAGAAATCATAGGAACTGGAAAGTTTTGGAGTAGCAAAAGAAAGGAATAGGAACCGGAGGAGACTAGTAGGCGTCCTGTGGACTGTATGAGAACCAAAGGAAAGACTGGCTAGAAAAGGCAGCAGCAGCAACCCACCTTATATTTATTACTCAGGTTGCATGCTGCTGCATGCTGATTTGACAGTAAGTAGCTACATGATCGACTTTTCTATTTGGTACCAAGGCCATCGCCTTGGGCTTTCGGCCAAAAAAATTCTCTCTTTGCATGTTTGTTTTCCTGCAAAATTGAGGTTCCGTGAAATCTTTCCTGCATTTTCGTGTTCATCCATTCCATTGAACGGAACGCTGCTACAGGGAGAAAAACTATAGGATAGCATTCCTTCAAAGTTCCCCTTTGATTTTCCTGTAAACTGAACAGACCCTGAAGTAATAGTGCTACTTTGGGGGGTGTTTGGTTTTTTCCACGTGCCCTTTGTATGTATGTTAACCTATAATGTTTGGTGATACCTTGCGTTAGTTGTTGGTTCTCATTTCTGCTTCGTTCACAGGTCTTCCAGCTGAGACCCTTGTTGACCGGTATGTGACAGTGGGTGCGTACTGTCTTCTGCGCTCATGCACTATTGAACCTGAGTGCATCATCGGTCAGCATTCCATCCTAATGGAAGGCTCATTGGTTGAAACTAACTCAGTCCTTGAAGCTGGCTCCGTCCTGGCCCCAGGGAGGAGGATTCCGACTGGCGAACTCTGGGCTGGCAACCCTGCCAGGTTTGTTAGGAAGCTGACCAACGAAGAGATAATGGAGATTCCAAAGCTCGCTGTGGCCATCAATGATCTTATGCAAAGCCATTTCTCGGAGTTTCTCCCATACTCTAATGCTTATTTGGAGGTAGAGAAGCTGAAGAAGTCGTTTTCAATTCCTTTGTAAGATCATGTTTTCCCTTTCCCAGCAAATGAGTGAGGAAATAAAGCAGCCCGAATACTAGAATCTCTGTATTCAATCTAATTTGTAGCCTGGGTCCATCTGTTACGTTGAATTTTTTGTTCATGGTTGTCAACTGGGGACACCCTGCACAGCAGGAATTGTACCTCGTTGCACCTTTGTTCGGCAGTGCAACGCACATACCTGTTTTCCCCTCACATTGAACATATTTTATGGGTAGAAATTTGCTTTCTGTGCCATGAGGAAACATGTATTTTGACAAATAATGGTGGATAGCTATGAGACAAGGTTTCAGTAGTTGCATTTAAGAGCATCTCCAGCCGTTGGCCCCCCAGGGGGCGTGTAAAATTGCCGCCTGAGGGCGAACCGGTGGTAAACCGCGTGTTGAGGGCGAGATGCTCCCCAGTCGCCGCCCCCACGTTGCATTTTGTTTTTTTTGAAAAACAAAATCCGGCCCCACATTCGCATAAACAAGTCGCAAATTTAACCAAACTTTGGTGAGTTCATCAAATATTTTACAAAAGAAGAAAAAAAAAAAGACACTACTAGAGTAGACCCGACGTCGATCTCGGCGTTCCTTGCCGCCTGCCGCCCTGAAGCTACGGTGAGGGGCCCTCGATGGGGGAGTGGGGTACTCCAGCCTCGGCGCGTTGCCGTCCTCGATGTACTCGAGGACGGACTCCAGTGTGCGGCCGGGCACGCCCCACCATCGGCGGCGCCTGTCGGCGTTGTGCTTCCTGGAGGGCACGATGCCGTTGGTGGCCTCGAGCTGCTCGACGTGGCGACGACGGGAGTATGTCTCCCACAGTAGGCTGTCGGGGGTGTACCTCGGCCCTTCTCTCGCCGCCAGCGGCAGAGTGGAACGGATACGGGCGATCTCCGCACGTCTGGCCGCCCCGGTGGGCGGCGGTGGCACCGGGACCCCGCCGGCGCTTATCCTCCACGCCCTGGGCACCCGCATGTCCGGCGGGACCGGGTACTCGGCCTCATGGAGAAGCCGGGCTTCGTCCTCGTGAAGGTGGCGGCGGCCGAAGCCGTTCGCAGCCCCGTCATAGCCTGGGTAGCGCTCGGCCATTGGGTGAATTGGAAACGGCGAGAAGAGAGGGAGGAACAGGGGCGTCGGCGGTGGAGAGCGAGGTCTATGCGTGACTCGCCGGCGTGGGAGGGGGCGACTTATATAGGCGACGCCCGCGTGGCCGCTGTGTGTACGCGTGGCGGGCAAGGGACGCGCGTCGCCCCGTCTTCACTGCGCTGCCCGTGAGGCATCAATGGAGGAGGTTGACCGGCGCGACAGCTTTGGCATTGATTCCCTCACGGGAACCGAGGCGATGAGGACGACGAAGCAACGAGAAGAGCCGAGTCGCTGCCAAGGAGGGTCCGCCGCTTTTCGCGCCAAAAACGATTCGGCCGACGCCCTCAAGCGCCCCCCAGCGCGCCTGGTTCGGCCTAGGTCCGCCAGCTTCAATTTAGGCCCGAGCCGGCAAAAAAAGGACCTTTGAGGATATGACTAGACCGATTTTTCGGCACCGGCGGCCAAAAAATCGCCTGAGGGGCTTTGTTGGGGTGCGGCTGGAGATGATTAAAAAAGCAATGGAACCAAGGGCAACTTCAACGCCGTGCACTGAACCGGACACACCAAATGTACGTAGACATGTCAGGACATGTTTGTGGATGGTGGTGGTAGGGGAGCTTGCCTGTGGATGGTGGTAGGGGAGCTGACCATTTAACCCGATGCACCATATGTCGGGTATGACCTCTTTCACTTGACATGCGTATGTAGATCAATAACAATTTAGCATTATAAATAGATGCAATCACAACCAAAATGCACTGATGTTCAAGAAGTTTTTACATCAAACCGATATCAAAAGATGGCAGCCCTTTCTATCCTGGCCTGGCTGTCCGTGCCAAATTCATCACTATTCGGTCGGCTCCTCTGAAGCGTATGCCTAGCGCTTCAACACGCTAGCATGATACATTTGCACGATCTTCGTCGCATTAGATCCAAATCTGACATCTTCTTGTTCAACGTTGGCCTTCTTCTCTAGTAGTTTGATCTTCTTGTCTTGTGTCTCCATGAACTTGTCAAACCTCTTTGTCTTTTTTTCATTCACATCATTGCGGCCGTTGTCCTTTATTGCTTTTCCTTATCTCAATTCCTTGTGCGTGTGTGTGTGTGTTTTGAAGCGTTGTTTCCATCAGCGTGGCTCGATGACAGCACTCCAAAGGCCGCATACAGTGGTCAGACCAACCTGAGCCCTTCACTACCCGGGAAGATCTCGAAGAGTCGCGTCAGTGTTTCCCATGAGCACCAGCTTGGGGACAAGTTGCGGGGGGAGGAGAATGTCACTGTCACACCTACATGTGCTGATGACTATGCCGACATCGGTTACCAAGATGAATCCCAACAGGAAGCCCAATTTCTTTTTGAACTCCCAACAGAAAGTCGTCCATGAAGCGTATCAGACATCCCACCCAGGTACGGTTTGTGTGTGTCAAGTGAGCACATATATAGGCAGTGTGTGCATGTTGCATGGAACTTGGCCATTGGTAAACGACACTAGTCATTCGCGTGTAACCCACCTACCTCTAAACAACTAAGCAATTCATGTATTTTAGGCTACTGGCCGTTGGGCGTTGCGAGCCATTTTAGTCCCACCTCGATTATGGAAGAAGGCTAGGACCACCTTATAAGGAAGAGTGCCTCACTCTTTTCAACTTAGTCTTTTGGGATGTAGTGGGCTCTTTGTTTGTCAGTGGTGTGTCCTATGCGCACCGGAAACGATCGAAGGTGTGGAGCTGTCAGTAGCTTATTGCTAACAAAAATGTGTGTGCGTGATTCTAGGTGCTTATCTAATAAAAGGTAAATTGCCATGATGCATAAACTCTATTTGCCATCATCCATAAAACTGAAATTGCTATGGGCACATAAAAGGTAAAATTTTGGAATGCTGCAAAGAAAAGAAAATTTGTCATAATGTAAAATAAAAGGATAATTGTCCATGCCATGTACAAGTTTGGCATGATGGCAAAAAAGAGAGAGTAAATTTGACACGATGCACACGAGATGCTTGTCATTGTGGTTAGAAAGTTGCATTGGTGGGAAAATAAATTTAAGTTTCCATGATGATAAATTTAGTGTAAATTTTCCATAATGTAAAAATTACCATGATACAAACAAAACTAATTCACATGATGCTCAAATAAAAGGCATCAACTAAATTGACATGGTCCAATGTACAAAGTGTCATGGTAACAATAAAATTGCCATGCTTGCAAGAAATGAAAAAAGAAGAAGAACTTTCGCCATCCATAAACTAAAAATTGCCATGGTCCATAAACTAAAATTCGTCATGATCCATAAAATAAAATTTCCATGGATCATAAAGCAAAATTGATATGGTACCAAAAAATGTAACTTTTCCATGCATCTATTTCTCTTTGTTACAAAATTTGTGAAGATAGTAAATATTTTTTGCCATGCTCTATAAGATAATGGCAAAATGTGCATATATGAATTTGCGATGCTATTTTGAAGAAAAAGAGTTTGACATGCGATGTGACGCAAATTTGCCATGGTATATGAATTTTTGAATAACATATTTCATGACAACTAATTTTGCCATGGCAAAAAATGGAGACTTACCAAATGCTATGAATCATTGATGGAAAAATCAGAAAAAATAGTGTGATCTTCACATGGCAATTCAAAAAAAAAAGTGTTCTACATCATATGACAAATGAGTTGGCAGCTCATATACGTGTATGATGGCAAAAGAAACCAAAAACAGTAGATCATGACATAATTTGCCATAGAGAAAAAAATTAAAAATTAGCCATGGACAAAAATTTATCATGCTATGAGCTAACTTGAGTATTTCGTATGGGTTGTTTTCCCAAGGCAAAAACATAATTTGCAATCGTAACAACATGCATTACAACCTATGTGTGACATATGACATTGAACAATTGTATTGTATAAACACAAAAACATGAAGTTTCCATGTGTGGGAAAATGGCATAGACATTTATGTGAATAGTTTGCCCATGTCTTATCGTTATCAATGGTGATTACAATACCAAGAAATAATAAAAAATGCCATAATTCTCTAATCATCTTCTCCTCTAAGCAGCAAAACGTTACTCACATTTCAATCTTAACAAAGCATGATTTGTGCAGCTTTCTCTGCAAGGATAGAACTAGCAGAATGGAGGCAGTAGTGTATGCATATCCTAGTAGGAGGCAGTAGTCGACTAGAGAGCCTAGGTCGTAGCCCTCGAAGCAGCGCCACACCAACTCGATCATAGCACCGACGACCGTCACGTCGTAGGCCGTGAAGTCAAACCCCACCACCATGACTGCCACCACCCCTCCGGCCCCGCAGCGCCTCCTCCGCCGGCTCGACAAGGGTGCCCTTGCCGCCCCATAGGACCAGCCTGTGCACATGCATAGATTTAGACAGAGTAGGAAGAAGAAATGGGGAGAAGAAGGGGAATGGCCGTTGGGTGAGGAAAGAGGTACCTGCAGCCATGCTTGACGAGGCCGACGGCAAACCCCCACGACGCAACCGACTTACTATGATGCAACCATTGTTAGGTTAGTACGCCGTGGGTGAGGCAGGGCGGTCGGATCAGTGGAGGAGGAAAAGACATGGTGCCGCCCTTAGACGGAGACACTCATGCGGCCTCAATTTGGAAGCACAACGCCTGCATTGGCGTCGCTCGCTTCATCGTCCTTGGGGGCGTCCACTGTTGCCTAGACCATCGGCGGGGCGTGCTGCTCGGGGTCCCTGTGAAGGAGGAGGGGGGCTACCTAGGGGCAGCTTCTTACAGCTGGCGGGTGTGGGGGAGGAGGCTAGACTACTGCAACATTGGTGGTGGAGTGCAAGAGGAACAACGATGGATAACACAGGTGGGTTGGAGTGGAGAAGAAAAAAAAAAGCAGCGGGTGTTCATTCCTACGGTCACACAACGCGAATGCCGTCAAATTCATGCAAAATGATGCGATGGTAGAAAGTGTGTTTGTTTTGAGATGCTAAAAGTCTGAGATAAAAAATTTATGATTCATTGAGAGGCGATGAGCAAGAGTTCAAAATTGCTGTGACACCTAGCTCACCATCGCCAACCTATTCTTGTGTTCCAAGGTCATTTTCGTTTTGCCGTCGAGAGTCAATACCATTTGTTGGCTCTGAAATTCTCTAACCATATGTTTTGACCTAATGACACTCTCAATGCTTATATTTAGCACTATTTTATAGGTAAACATTTGATGTGACACTCTATTTAATTATTAGGAAAGAGAAAGAAATCATATCTTAACCTAGACATAGTAGATCTTAGCCTCAACTTGGTGTTCTATTTTCAAACGGTATAATTTTTGTGTTATATAGTTTATATTATGGTGATAAAATTGGCAACCTAGGTATACGCATAGGACTTGTAAACTGAGACGGAAGGAGTATATCTAAACATCTATTTAATATCATTAGATATAGTGCACCTAATGACCCTTTACGAACAAAAATCTGCATTTAACATTGTCTGTCCACATAACATGATGACAACGTTAGGTTGCCGTGCACTAACAGCGACTCAAGCAAAGAAAAAGGTAGTACTACCGATAGTGGCGGTTTGAAAAGGAAACAATAGCACCAGATTAGTAGTAACAGTTTAAAAAACGAGAAATAGCAGATGTCGCTCGGTTTGAACCGTTGTGGCAAGAAGGCAGAGGATCCATAGCGATTGGGACACGGATCTAGCAAAGTCCAAGGACCCTGAACAGAAACAAATATCTTGGCCTAATGATACGATCTAGCGTAGCGCAAGATTCCCGCAATAATCGCCGACCTCTCCGACGTTTGTTAGCTCGTCAGAAGGGCCAACTCAGAGAACTGCTATATGCACGACATATGCGCACGATTTACAGATGACAACCAAATCAGTCCGTTGATGCATGTGAACAGATGGCAGCACAGCTACAGATGGGCGGTTGTGCACTGGTCGTGCGTAGTATTTGTCGTGTGTACAGCAGTTCCGGGGCAACTCATCAATCAAAAAAAAAATTCTTAAAAAATCAATCAAAAAAAAAATTCTTAAAAAAATCAATCAAAAAGAAAAACAACTGGTCAGAAGGGAAGATGATTTTTTTGACAGGATTATGTTTCACGGCGACCACGGTGGCACGTTAGAGCATCTATATACATCCGCCCCCTTCAAACCCATCTGTGTCCCGGGAGGATGGTCTGGTCATTGCTTGGTCATAAAAATTACATGACGGATCCAATGTGTGTGTGTTTTCTGGCCCTCTCCCAACCACAGTCAATATGTGAGGCGAATATGAGACGGTTCAGATGCGTCCAGATGCGTGCACATGCCAGCCCTCCCTGTCTCCACAAATATCCAATCCCGGACCAAACCCTAGACAAAGTACACATTCTCTCGACCGTCCATTTCGACTCCTTGTCTTTTTCCCTTCCCGCTTCCTCCCCTCCCCTCCACCATGTTCAGCTCCAGCAGCTAATTCAGCTCCATCGACTAGGACAGGTTCTTGAAGGACTCCGTAATGAAGCCCCGGATGACAGGGAGCTTGCGCTCCGCATTGCCCTATGTCGGTTGCGGCTGGACGGGGACGGGTAATGGAGCTCGAGCTCCACGTGATCCCAGGTGGTCAAACTTCATGGTCGACCGTGCCGGCTCGTCCTGCTTGGCACCGGCCTGTCATGCTCCGCGGTCGTCCCCTGCGCCTCCTCGAGCTCTGCAGTCGTCCCCTCTAGGATATGCTCCTCCCGCTCGACGGTGCTTGCTAGCCTGCGTTGTCAGCGCCTCCCAAAATTAGAGGCAAGGAGGCTCGTCGCGCTTGGTTGAGGGCGGTGGAGGCCGGATCTAGCCATTCCGGATGCGGGTCCTGCCGGACGGTGCCCTCAGACTCGGAGGACAAGCTCCTCCATGAAGCGGACAGACGCCCGCTGCCAGAGAACTACAAAGGCAGCACAACTGGCCATCGAGGAGTTCTAGTGGCTCACCCATCTAAAGGTCATGGACACGACGAGAGCAAAGCGCCTCGCCAAGGAGCTGTCACGTGCCGTCTGACGTCTCGCCGGCATCCCCTCCTCGCCCTCGTCCAATGACAGCAACACCATAGACGATGACGACCACCCACCGGCCGTGGACGCCTATGCCGAGGCCTTTCGCCACGGCAAGGAAGCGGTGGTACCCGACATCCCTTCCATATCAAGTATGTATCTGTTAGGATAATCTCCTACCGGCCCCGCCTCTAGTTTCCTTGTATGGATGAGGCTGAGAGCTGCCCTTGTACTTATATACGTGCGCTGTGCATCCGAGTAATACATCGAGAGTTGCATTGCCTTCAACATGGTATCAGTTTCCTTCCCGATCCAACCCTAGCTTCCGCTCCTTCCTAGCCGCCGCCGCAGCACCTCCCTGCCACCGCCGCCGTCATCTACCCGCGCCGCCGCCAGACCTAAACCCACCGCGCGTCGCCTCCCAATCCCCTCTCCTCACCCGATCTCCCTCTCCTCCCGAGCCGCCTCCCCACCCGATCTCCCTCTCCACCCGAGCCGCCTCCTTCTCCCGAGCCGCCTCCCCACCCGATCGCCACCACCCAACCGCGCCGCCACCACTTCGGTCGCCGCGCCGCACCAATGGCCTCTCCCCACACCGCCGCATCCCTTCCCTCCAACCCCTTCGAAGGTCCGGCCCCTCCCCCGATGGAAGTCGTTTCACGATCTTGACATCTTCGCCCACGTGCCCGTCATCCTCGACTACGCCACCTCCACCTACTATGCCTAGAAGACTTACTTCTCCCTCGTCTTCCGCAAGTACCACCTCATCGATCACGTTGATGGCTCCATCGACTCCGACCTCATGTTCGTGGACGACGACTGGCTGACCATCGACGCCACCATCACCTGCTGGCTGTATCAAACCATCTCCAAGGACATCTTCCACACCATCGTTTGCGACACCGATGACGCGCAGACGGTGTGGGCGAAGTTGAACGGGCTCTTCCTCGACAACGCCCTCTAGCGCCGCGTGTTCCTTCAGCAAGAGTTTTTTAGCTACCATCAACTTGACTCGTCTATCGACGATTATTGCATGCGCCTTAAGAAACTTGCTGACGAGCTTCGCGACCTCGGGGAGCGGGTCTCCGACGAGCTCCTCCTTAGCATGCTCGCCGCCGGCCTGAACGAAGAGTTCAGCAACACGGCCTCCAACCTCACGTTCCTTCCGGACCGACCTTTCCTCGGGTTGTGGCCTATCTTCGGTTGGAGGAGAGGAGGATGAAGATGGTGAAGTCTCGGGCCATGCACACAGCGCTCGCCGCGGGAACCTCCCACGGCTCCGCAGCCGCCGCTCCTGCCCCTGATCGTCGCCGTGGGGGGCGTTGCGGCAAGAAGCAGCATCAACAACACGGCGGGGGGGGGGGGGGGGAGGGGGGGGGGGGCCACTGCACACAGAAGAATGTCCCCGCCTGGCCATCAAGACTCCAACCCATGGACCGGGGTGGTCCATGACGAGGACATGTATTAGGGGTAGGGTAACAGGCCTGACCTAAAGACCCTACCCATGGACATCGTACACTTTGTACTGGGCCCCTGGGCCAGATCGCCGTCCAGATGTACCGCAACTTGAAAGTCACTCGGACGGCAACAATCACTCGAAGCACGGCACTCCACTCTACGAGCTCATTCCACTCGACCGTATAACTCACTCGGATATGCGAAGACCAATAGTCAACATGACAGTTTTGTAGTGTGCAGGCATTATGGCATTGATGCTCCACCGTGTAACATAAGGGGTGAGGGGGTGGCGCACTCTATATAAGCCACCCCCACCACTAGACTAGGGGGGCTTCCACCTCTCTCTCTTTTCACCATTAGTCTCAGGACTTAGCTCAGGCATGGGGATCCGTTCCTCTCTCTCACACACACATTGTAATCTCCGGATATATATACTCAGATAAAACAAAGCCTCTCCGGAGCAAGAGACGTAGGGTTGTTATCTCCATCGTGAGAGGCCCGAACTTGCTAAAACCACCATGTCACCCATATGCATCTCGATAGATCATGCTCCGTTACCCTATACCTTATTATTGTCGGAATCGTTCCCACGACAGTTGACGCCCACCTTGAGGCATGGCATCTATCGAGCCATGATGCAAATGGTTTTTTCTTCAATCTTCAACAACAAATCAACTACCATCGCTAGAGAAATTGGCCGCTAGAGCTCTGGTCTTTGCGCCATTTGTACAAACAAAAGGACCAAGAGAGTATCCATTCGATCTAGTCTTTTTACAATACATTACCTAGCCATGTGTTTGTCTTTTCCTCCTGTAGGATCAGACACGCCCATGCATGATCGATCATGAAGCAGAGGAGAAGAGAAGAGGACGAGTCGCTACCCATCTTTCTTGCCTTCTCAACGGATCATTATGAATGGCAACCGCCGCAAACGACCACCGGCGCGGTCCGCCACGTCGTCTCCGGCCTCGTCTGCGACGCCGTCAGCGAGCTCTTACAAACTACCACCGGCGGGTCCGTCCCGTCATCTCCGGCCTCGACGCTATCGTCAAGCTCCTGAAAACGGCCAGCGACGGGTTGGTCCCGTCGTCCCCGGCCTCGTCTACGGCTCCACCACCGAGCTCCTACACACAGGCGCCGGCGCAGTCCACCATGTCGTTTCCGCCCTCATCTACGGCGTCGTCGGCGGCGGCCCCTCACGCACGGCACGCCGCAACAGCGTTTGCAGAAATAGTCTGGATCTTCCCGGCGACCATGACCAGCGACCCGACTTCGCGAGAAGACAAGGCATCCGTCGTCTATGCCCGGTCGTAATCTTTCTCTCTTCCTCTAATTAATACTTATCCATACCCATCCATGCATGCATAGTTTTTTCCTCAATCCTCTCGGCTGCAAGTTCATTGGATCGGTTAGGCACCCGTGCCAGTACATAATGCGGCAGCCAATGCATGTCGTAACTGCGACCAGCGCTGAACGCATCCATGCGTACGTAGTTTTTCTTTCGTCGATCCTCTCTGTTGCATGTTCACCGAATCGATTAGGCTCCCACGCCATTAACTGCGTACTTAACGCAGCAGCCGATGCATGCATGCTGTGAATGCAGCCAGTGGTGAATGGGGGCTTAATTTGTGGCATGCAAAACCGAAATGTGCAGTCCGGTGCAGCCATAATTGCATGCTAATACCATTTGCTGTTGCTACTCTTCAAAAGCGCACATAGTTAGTACTCCATGTTACAGTATTAATCTGTTGCCTGAATGTTCGAATAACATGCAGGATTCACTCGGATAGGGCTGGCCGTACCTCCACATGCAGCGCATCTGTCCGTCATAGCCGACACGGTCAGGCTCATCATGCCTGCCACCGCTGCCAAGTCAGTCGACGTGATGCTCCATGTCGATTGCACCATTGGAGACCAAGATGTCAGCAAGATCCACATCCCGAGCTGCTCTCCAGCGCCCGCCGACAGCCTCGTTCACGTCACGTCAAGTCCATCGCCTCGGAAAACTATTGCACTCGGCAGCAACTCCCTCCAGTCGGCATGGTCACTCGGATGGGACTAGCCCACTCGGACCAAACTGGATCACTGGCAATGGGCCGTTCGTGCGCCGCCACTCAGCCACCCGTACATCATCGCTCGACTGGACTGTCCTTAGTCATCCTGCACGAGGTCACGAAGCTGCTCGCGTCATCACCAACTTGCCCGACTCGGAGGCCCGTGCGTCGCCACTCCGTGGGACGCGTCTACAATACTCGGACGCCCCGCACGTCGTCACTTCGCGGCACGCGTCTACATCGCCCGGACGCTCCGCGTGTCGCCACTTCGCGGGACACGTCTACATCACTCGAACGCCCCGCGCATCGCCGCTGCGCGGCATGCGTCTACTTCAGTTGGACGCCCGCGCATCGTCACTCCGCGGGACGCGTCTACTTCAACGGCCGCCCCGCGCGTCGTCATAGGTTGGTCACCTCATAACCACTCGGCCGCCCCGCGCGTCGCCATAGGTTGGTCACCTCATAACCACTCACCGCCCAGCAGCCGCCATAGGTTGGTCACCTCATAACCACTTTCGGTCGCGCCCGCCGCCATAGGTTGGTCACCTCATAACTACTCGGCCGCCCCGCGCGTCGCCACTCGGTTGGTCACCTCATAACCACTCGGCCGCCTCGCGCGTCGGCATAGGTTAGTCACCTCATAACCACTCGGCCGCCCCGCGCGTCGCCACTCGGTTGGTCACCTCATAACCACTCGGCCGCCCCGCGCGTCGCCATCGGTTGGTCACCTCATAACCACTCGGCCGCTCCGCGCGTCGCCACTCGGTTGGTCACCTCATCACCAATCGGCCGCCCCGTGCGTCGCCACTCAGTTGGACACATCTACATCAATCGGTCGTCCTTCGCATTGCCATCGGTTGAACACATCTTCACCACTCGGCCACTCGCGCGCCTTCATACAACTAAGTCATTCTAGCACTACATTCTATTATTTCCCCGTGCCCGAGTATACAGTAATTCACAAATCATGTTCACTCGGAGGCCACGCCACCGAGTGTGCCCCTGCGCACGGTTTCTTATTTTCACATACTTGCTTAGTACTCACTCCTGAGTCCAACTTCCATTTTAATGCATAGGTCATTCACGAACACCATGTGTTCTTCATTTCGAGTTTGCATCAGTCCTCGGGGGCTGCAACTCAGTCGGAACACTACACTTCCGTTTTATTTGAGCCAGCACTCCAACATGTCCAGTTGGATCCTTCACTTCGTCAAGTTCGATTAGATCCTTCACTCTTTTAGAATCTTGTTGGTTTTGAACCAGCAAGCCCCTTGCACTCCTAGTGGGTGTCTATGGGTGTTATTTACACAAATCATTTCAGCATACATCAAATTTCCTCGAGAAATTATTCCGTTGGCTTGTGCCTTTTTTCTTACACAAGTTATGCGATCACTCGATGGCCCTATACACCAACTGCATAGCTGCTCGAACTCAGCCACCATACCAGTCCTAGCGCACCACAACACCGACCTTGTCGCTCTGTTGACTTCAAACACATCCGGCCAACCCCTCTGTGTAATCCTCTTCATCGTATCAATGATATAGACCTCGTCAGGCATGAGACAGAAAGTCCCTTTTATAATCAAATTTCACACTTTACTCTTTTGCGAGTTTGCCTCTTTCGAGCATCACTCGGAAGCTTCTCCTCATATTTACCCAAGTCCGACTCGATGAATTGCAAATCATCCATTCAAAACTATATTTCTCGTATTCCGACATGTCCGTTGTCGGCCTCAGTAATACGCTTCGGGCTACGCCACACTCGGGGGCTGCATCTCATTTGGAATGACACTCTCCTGAGTGGTCTAGTACTTCATCATAGTCAGATCCTTCACTTCAACAAGTGCATTCGATCCGCCACTTTGACAAGTTTTATAATCACCCAGACGCTCTGCACGCCATCTTCATTCCTACTCAGACTCAGTTGTCATGCCGGTCTTGTTGTGTCGCACAAACACTACAACGACCTCGTCGCTACATTAGCTTTGAAAGCATCTGGCTAACTCCTTCAAAGACCATTTCAGCCACTTGGCTGGACACGCTATCTGTCACTCGACCACCCCGCGCATCACCACTTGGCTGGACACGTGGTCATTCACTCGGCCACCTCACGCATCCTCACTCGGCCGCCCCGCGCATTGCCACTCAGTTGTGCACGTCTTCATCATTCGGCCACCTCGAACATCATGACTCGGGCGCTCTGCACATTGCCACTCGGTTGTGCACTTCTTCGCCCCTCGGCCGCCTCACGCGTCACCCCCAACATGGGAACGACTAAGTCACTCAATGATCAAACCTCATATCACACTCTGTAGCAAGCTTACCTCTTTCGAGCATCACTCGGGGGCTACACACAGCCGTTGGCCATGCCGCCCTCAGGGGTTACGCCCATTCAATCAACCCATTGATCACATCAGGAATATCTTTCTGACCAGACATACAAGTGCCACCAAATTTTTCCTTGCAGTCAACATACCCCGATCAGTCGGGAAGCACGTCCACTCGGACAAATACCCCTTTCATGCAAAAGGGTGAAAATGAAGCTCCTCTACAGATACAATGTACTCTTACAAATACCCCTTTCACGCAAAATCTAACGGTCAATATAAGAAGTACTACTGGAACGATTACTCCCTGGAGTGTCCAGCTTTATTCTATAGTTGGCAGTTTCAAAGCCGAATTCATTCACCGTGCCGAGAGCACAAAGATTCACCTGCTTGACCGAGTTCCAGGCTGAAGTTATTCCGTGTCGAGTGCACGAAGATCAGGCCGACTGACTCAGCTCCAGGCTGAGCTTATTTACCATGTCAAGCGTCGGAAGATGCATCCGAGTGACTCAATTTCAGACTAAAAGATGTTTACGGTGTCAACTGCATGGAGGTTTACCAGGAGACTTAAACCCTCCGCCCGACTCATCTTGTCCGATAGAGGTTCGGGGACTACACCCAGTGGGTGCACTCCGCATGCCCCCACTGGAAGAGAACTCAGAAAGAAACATTTTGCTCGAAGCAAAACCAGCGCCAGAATTACTCGACCTCCGAGTCAGAGAAGAACAAGTTCGATCAGTACCAGCTAAGAAGATTTTTAGTTCTCTCAGACCCCCGCCGACTGCTCGCAGTCGATGGTGGTCTCGGGGACTACACCCAGTGGGTGCACTCAGCGTGCCCTCACTGGAGTAATCTCCACTCGGTATGGCCTGACCAGTCCAAGTGATGAACAACAACAAAAAAGACAGGCTCTAAGACTCCCGCTGACTGCCCGCAGTCAACGGCAGTCTCGGGAACTACACCCAGTGGGTGCACTCAGCGTGCCCCCACTGGAATGGTATCCACTCAGAACGGTCCGCCCGGTCCGAGTGACGGCAAAACAACAACAAAAAATACATGTTCCAGGCATGAAGAAATTCCGAGTAATCAATTACTCGATGCAGGACCAGCTCCAAATCACTCCCAAAAAAAATTGCTATAAGGTGAGTTCAACGCTCCTCCGCCGACCCGCTTGAGCTCATTTCACTCGGACACCATGCAGTCTGGAATCCGTCAAGGCAACATGCGGAGATAAGACCGCCAGGTGACCAGAGGAAGTTCATAAGTGCCTCCGTAGCACTCGACTCATCTGGGAATTCACCTCGACTCGACCCGCTCAACCTCGACCGATTCGGGGGCTAATGACGAGGACATGTATTAGGGGTAGGGTAACAGGCCTGACCTAAAGACCCTACCCATGGACACCGTACACTTTGTACTGGGCCCTGGGCGGATCGCCGTCGAGATGTACAAAGAGCTTGAAAGTCACTCGGACGGCAACAACCACTCGAGCACGGCACTCCACTCGACGAGCTCATTCCACTCGATCGTAACTCACTCGGATATGCACGAAGACCAATAGTCAAGATGACAGTTTTGTAGTGTGCGAGCATTATGGCATTGATGCTCCACCGTGTAACATAAGGGGTGAGGGGTGGCGACTCTATATAAGCCACCCCACCACTAGACTAGGGGCTTCCCCTCTCTCTTTCACCATTAGTCTCGTGACTTAGCTCGGGCATGGGGATTCGCTCTCTCTCACACACACATTGTAATCTCCGGATATATATACTCAGATAAAACAAAGCCTCTCCGGAGCACGAGACGTAGGGTTGTTATCTCCATCGTGAGAGGCCCGAACTCGCTAAAACCACCGTGTCACCCATATGCATCTCGATAGATCATGCTCCGTTACCCCATACCTTATTATTGTCGGAATCATTCCCACGGCAGTCCACGCGTACACGATGCCCGTGCCGCGGGCCGCCGTCCCGGCTGGGATCCTCGGCCCCCGCCCCGACACCCATCAGGCGATGTTCGCCGCCTCGGCTACTACCCGCCGCCAGATAAGTCGACGCTGCCCGGGCGGCTACCCCGCGGCCATGCCCGCCTACCCCGCCGTGCCCCTGCCGCGGTCGCCGCACTCCCGCCGGCTCCCTGGGATCCGGCCCTTCTCGTGACACTTCACTCCGCCCTACACCCAACACATACACCGGAGGCGGCGACTGGTCTATGGACATCGGGGCTACCGCCCACATGACTTCCAACCCTGGTAACCTCAACTCCGCATATCCAGCTTTCTCGCATGTCGATCCTTTGTTGGGGACGGGTCATCCCTTCCCATTACTCATGTCGGTCATGGTTCTTTTCCGTCTACCTCCATGCCTATACATATGTCTAATGTCTTAGTTTCACCTGAGTTAGTCACCAATCTATTTTCCGTTCATTCTCTTACACATGAAAATCCTATAACTATTGAATTTGACGAAGTGGGTTTTTCTGTCAAGGACGCACGTACCCGGATGGTGCTCCATCGATGTGACAGCCCGGACGGCCTATATCCGGTGCACTCCACCGACACCTCCACATCCGCTCCGGTCTCTCTCTCTCCGCCACGGTGTACCTTTGGCATGCTCGGCTGGGACATCTTAGGACTTTTTCATTCACGTGTAATAAAACCGATGATCATACTTGTCATGCTTGCCGTCTTGGCAAGCACGCCCGCCTTCCATTTAGTGCGTCCTCATCGGTGCCGTCGTATCCATTTGAGTTGATTCATAGTGACTTAAGGACATCTTCTGTTGCCAGTAATACAGGTTTTTATATTATCTTGTCATACTTGATGATTTTTCGCACTATGTGTGGACTTTCCCGTTGCGGAGAAAATCTGATGCACTCTCCGTTCTCACTACCTTTTACTCCTATGTCGCTACGCAGTTTGGGCGTCCCATTCATGCCTTGCAGACTGACAACGGGAAGGAGTTCGACAACGCCGGGGTTCGCACCCTTCTTGCCACACATGGCACGATTCTTCGTCTCACTTGCCCGTATACCTCGCAACAAAATGGTCGCGCCGAACGGATCCTTCGCACCCTCAATGATTGTGTGTGTACTCTTCTCTTCGACGCTAACGTCCAGCCCCGGTTTTGGCCGGACGCCCTCTCCACCGCCTCTCTCCTCATCAACATTCGTCCGAGTCGTGCTCGTGGGAACTTTGCACCACATCATCTCCTCTTTGGTAGCACCCCCTCCTACGACGACCTTCGTATTTTTGGGTGTGTCTGTTATCCTAGCATCGCCTCCACTACTCCTCATAAACTCGCACCTCGCTCCGTGGCATGCATCTTTCTCGGATACCCACCAAACACCAAAGGTTATCGTTGCTATGATCCGGTTTCCCGCCGAGTTTTCACTTCACGACACGTTTACTTTGATGATAGGACTTTTCCCTTTCACCAGGTACCGCTGCCGGTCAACTCGCCATCGTCACCCGCGCCCCCTGGAGCTCCTCGCGGAGGCCGTTCACTTGCACTCGGGCCCCCTGCAGCGTGTGGGCCTCCCCCCGGCTTCGGCGCCCCCGGAGCGCCTGGGCCCTTGTCTGGGTCCGCGGCGCCGGACCCGGACCCTTCACCCGCCACCCCAGGCTCTCCTGCCGGCCCTGCTGCATCCTCGCCGGCAGCCACGACGCCCACGACTCCCGTTGAGTCCGTAGCCCGGTCACCGAGCGCATCCCATGCGCCTGACCCTGGCTCCTCGACGGCTTCACAGGTGATCCGGCTGGGCTCTTCGTCGACCTCGCCCTTGGTAGACCCCCCCTCACCGGCCTCGCCGGCCTCGTCGCCGGCTTCATCCTCGCCGGCCCCGCCGGCCGCCCCAGACACCCGCATGGTCACCCGTGCTCGCGCCGGTATTCACCGACCCAGCACGCTCTATTCCGCGGATGAGTACCTCCTCCCTGCCTCGACGTCTGCACCGTCACCCCTCCCGTCGTCAGCTCGAGCCACGTTTCGCGATCCGCATTGGCTCGCTGTGATGCAGGAGGAGTTCCACGCGCTGGTGCGTAACCACACCTCGCAGCTTGTCCCGCGCCCCCCCATGCCCACGTCATCACGGGCAAGTGGGTCTTCCGGCATAAGACTCGTCCTGATGGGTCTCTCGAGCGCTATAAGGCTCGGTGGGTGGTCCGCGGGTTCCGACAGCGTGCTGGAGTCGACTTCACCGACACCTTCGCCCTGGTTGTCAAACCGGGCATGATTCGCGCAGTTCTTCAGCTCGCGGTCTCTCCCGCCTGGCCGGTGCATCAGATGGATGTGTCGAATGTGTTCTTGCATGGCCATCTCTCGGAGAAGATCTTCTGTCAGCAGCCCACTGGCTTCGTCGACGCGGCTCATTCTGACCACGCGTGCTTGCTCTCCCGCTCCTTATACGGGTTGAAGCAGGCCCCTCGAGCCTAGTACCAGCGCATCGCCGGCTTTCTGCAGCAGCTTGGGTTCCGAGCTACTCGCTCCGACGCCTCGCTGTTTGTTTACCACCAGGCCCCGGCGACTGCTTACCTGCTCCTCTACATCGACGACATCATTCTGACGGCTTCCTCGCCAGAGCTCCTTCGCCAGCATACTGCTCGCCTCAGCGCCGAGTTCGCCATTAAGGACCTCGGCCCGTTGCACTACTTCCTTGGTGTTGAGGTGGTACGACGCGCCGACGGGTTCTTTCTTCACCAGTAGCAGTATGCGCATGACCTCCTTGAGTGGGCAGGCATGCTTAACTGCAAGCCTGTCCCCACGCCTATCAACACGAAGGCCAAGGTCTCTGCGCTCGACGGCTCACCCGCCCCGGATGCGGCGTTCTACCGCTCCATCGTCGGCGCCCTTCAGTACTTGACGCTCACTCGGCCGGACCTGCAGTACGCCGTCCAGCAGGTGTGTCTCCACATGCACGCCCCTGGTGACACTCACTGGAACCTGGTGAAGCGGATCCTTCGGTACATCCACGGCACCACGACTCTGGGTCTTATGTTGACGGCCTCGCCCTCGACCGACCTTGTTGCCTACAGTGACGCCGATTGGGCTGGCTGTCCGACACACGTCACTCCACTTCGAGCTCTGCGTCTACACCGGGTCCTCGCTCATATCATCGCTGCCTAAACGACAACCCACCAGATCCCGCCCAAAGGCCGAGGCTGAGTATCGTCTTTGTGGCCAATGCCGCCGCCGAGTGCTCGTGGCTTTCGGCGGCTTCTCGAGTTGCTCCTTGACGTCCCGAAGGCCACCATTGTTCATCGCGACAATGTCTCTACGGTCTACCTCTCCGCCAACCCGCTCATCATCGCCGCACGAAGCACATTGAGCTCGACATTCACTTCGTGCGAGCGGTGGCTCTTGGCGCATCCGCGTTCTTCATGTTCCCACCGCCGCGGCTTTGCCGATGTTATGACCAAGGGGTTACCGACGCCACATTTGAGGAGTTCGGTCCGATCTATGCGTCCATCGGTGACGTGCTCGACTCTGCTGGGGGGTGTTGAACATATTATGTGCATGTATCTGTTAGGATAATCTCCTACCGGCCCCGTCTCTAGTTTTCTTGAATAGATGAGGCCGAGGGCTGTCCTTGTACTTATATACATGCGCTGTGCACCCGAGTAATACATCGAGAGTTGCATTGCCTTCAATAGCTATCATCTTTTGCTTTATAAGTTATGACGAACTTGTCTATTGAACTCGTTTATGTCTACATTTTGTTTTTCATGTTCCATGCATTGCACGGAATTGAAGGTTGCATATGGGAGACACGGCCGTGAACGTGCATTTAAGAGGTGACTGGACGCTATCCATGAACGTGCCGGATGCGTCCGCAGATGTATAGAAGCTCATGTTAGTGACGTGTCGTTGTAGATGCGCTTAATCTACATTTTTGATACGCCCGTCCGGCCCAGGCGATGCAACGACAGTGTACGTCAGCTCTAAGAAAAAAAAGAACAGTGTATGTGTGAACGTGTCGCGGCAGCAGCAGCAAATCGCAAGGAGCAGAGTGTCCACATGTCGGATTGTCCATTTGAGGCTGCCTGGTTCCGGATGCAAGATGCACCTGTTCGACGTGGTGGTAGCACCGCCGGCCCACTCCAAGTCTTCGTTGTGCAATTCAATTATTGCCTTGAGAGCAAGATTCTGTACTGGGTTGCCACAGCTGACGGCAGCAAGATCTGAATGGTCCAGCATCCCGTGCACCGTCGTTTTCTCTCACATCCCGATCATTCTCTTCCGTCTCAATTATGCCCCCCACCAAAGTTAAAAATAATAATACGATTCTCCTTCTCGCCACCCTTCACGATCGTGGAAATATCTGGGAGCACCACCGATGGAAACACGTACGCTCCTTCTAGCTCCCGCTTTCGATCCGTGAGTCGTGCGTGGCCAAGGAAAGAGAGGTTGCCGCCTTCGATCAGCTAGGAGAGTGATCGGCATCAAATCCTGACGTGCGTTTCTTTCTCTTTGGTGGTGGAGAAAGCTCGCCCGCACCATCATCGTTGGTAAGGCTACGCGTTCGGGAGAGCAAGCGGGCCCATCCATCCATTGGTATCATGTTTGCAAATAATTTGTATGAAGGCTACAATTATGACATGTGTAGCGTCTGTTTTATTTATGTACATGATTTGACTTTATGTGAAATCTGGTTCTTCAATGTGTGTTCCGCATGCATCAGTTTTGTTGTAGCCATCACCTTTTATTTATCTTATTTTATCGGCAAAAAAACGCTCGAGCAGAATGACACTACATTCCGTGTTGTTTTTTAAAGGACAACGCTAATGCCCACACGTGTGGTGGGAGCCAAACCCGCCCACATGCCCTGTAGCACACACACTACGTCATGTCACCGCATGCATGCAGTGAAAATCTTTTTAGATTTTATCTCTTAAATGAAAATTCCGATTGAAGATCCGTTTTCACGGGCAAATCCCTCGCGATGACATCTTCGAAACTAGATCTCATATCTATATATTTTGACGATTTTTTTCGCTAAAAGTTACCGTGTCTATTGCACATAAATTATCATGATGTTTACACTGAAGTTGCCATGATATGTTTCAACTATTTTCTTCTACATTTAAAGTAAATTTTGACATATTATAAAAAGGGAATTAAGAAACTAGACTTGTCATACAAAAAAATATTTTCATGGTCAAAGTACTGGAATTGCCATCATCGAAAAACTAAAATTGCCATGATCTACAAACTAAAATTGCCACATGGCAACTTTAGTTTAAGCACTATGACAACTACAGTGTAAACATCATGGCAACTTTTTGGCAAAAGATAATTTCGTCGAAACATATCAACATGGGTTCTAGTTTTGAAGATCTCGTCGAGACGGATTTAATGGTGAAAACGGATTTTTAATTCGCTTTTTAATTAGGAGATAAAACATTTTTAAGCCGAAAACCAAAAAGATTTCTGCTGATGTCATCTGTTCATACGTAGCAAAATGAGTGATGATGGAGGCGTGTGGACGATGTGCAAACGCCCACACGTGTGGGCGTTAGTTTTTCCGTTTTTGAACTACATTGCATTTCTATATATAACTAGAATACAGTCCCCCCTTTTGGCTGACTTCTTTTTTCCGTTGTTACCTTTTTATTTGTGATTTCATGTTTTTTAGTTCTAGCGTTTGCATGATGGAATGGAGTAGAAAATGAACCGCACCGCTCCCGTCAAGCAAGCGCACTGTCGCGTTAGCGCGAGGCCGAGCTAGAAACGAGCCGCAACAGCCGACGATTGGGCGTGCCGCCTCGTCGCATGCGGAGGCGAGTCCGTCACATCCGTGGCCCCACTATCTATCTTAGGGGTGTTGGGGTGCGGTTATTTGGGGGGAGGGGGGAAGAGAATAACCGCACTGCATTGTCAAGCAAGTGCACTGCCGCGTTAGTGCTCGGCCTCACCGAGGGTGGGGTGGGGGTTGGGACCCCCTCCCCCACCCCCGGCGAGGTCGAGCAAGGAACGAGCCGGAGCAGGCAACGACGCGGCGTGCCGCGGCGTCTGATACGTCTCCGTCGTATCTACTTTTTCAAACACGTTTGCTCTTGTTTTGGACTCTAATTTGCATGATTTGAATGAAACTAATTCGGACTGACCTGTTTTCAGCAGAACAGCCATAGTGTTGTTTTTGTGCAGAAATAAAAGTTCTCAAAATTGGACCAAACTTTTTAGAGATTTGTTTTGAAATAAAAGAAAAATATTGGATCAAAGACCAACTAGGCACCAGGACGCGCCACCCCCCTCTCGCGCGCCCTGGTGGGTAGTGGGCCCCTCGAGGCTCCGCTGACCCTAATCTGGATACTATAAATTTCTATTTCCCGAGAAAAAATCAGGGAGGAAGCTTCATCATGTTTTATGATACGGAACCATCGTCACCTCTTGTTCTTCATCTGGAGGCCAGATCTGGAGTCCGTTCGGGGCTTCGGAGAGGGGGATCTTCCCCCTTCGTCATGATCAACCATCCTCCACCACCAATTTGATGATGCTCACTTTCGGGAGCGAGTAATTTCTTCATAGGCTTGTTGGACGGTGATGGGTTGGATGAGATTCATCATGTAATCGAGTTAGTCTTGTTAGGGCTTGATCCCTAGTATCCACTATGTTCTAGCATTGATGTTGCTATGCTTAATGCTTGTCACTAGGGCTCGAGTGCCATGATTTTCGATCTAAACCATTTATGTTTTCACCAATATATTTGTGTTGTTGATCCGATCTTGCAAGTTGTATGCACCTGCTATGTGTTATGATCTGAATACCCCAATGTGACAATAATTGGGATTCTTTCGGTGATTACTGTAGTTTGAGGAGTTCATGTATTCACTATGTGTTAATGCCTTGTTCCGGTTCTCTATTAAAAGGAGGCCTTAATATCCCGTAGTTTTCTTATGGACCCCGCTGCCACAAGAGGGTAGGACAAAGATGATATGCAAGTTCTTTTCCATAAGCATGCATGACTATTTATGAAATACATGCCTACATTACATTGATGAATTGGAGCTAGTTTGGTGTCGCCCTAGGTTATGACTATTTTATGATGAATATTCTCCAACGTTATCATCGATCCAATGCCTACGAGTTATTCACATATTGTTCTTGCTAAGTTACTACTGTTGCAACCGCTACAAAACTATTGCTACTACTGTTACTATTACTGCTACTATCATTGCTACTGCTATCAAACTATCATACTACTGTGCTACTGATCACGCTACTGCATATATTTCGTCTTCAAGTGTGGTTGAATTGACAACTCAACTACTAATACTTACAAGTATTCTTTGGCTCCCCTTGTGTCGAATCAATAAATTTGGGTTGAATACTCTACCCTCAAAAATTGTTGCGGTCCCCTATACTTGCGGGTTATCAAAACCTTTTTCTGGCGCTGTTGCCAGTGAGCATAGCTATATTTGTTGAGTCACTTGGGGTTTATATCTGTTGATCATTATGAAGAATCTTAAGGATGGTAGAACTAAGATCATTCCCTCTAAGATGAGGGGAGGTAAGGAACTGTTATCTACCTCTGCACTTGATTCACTTTCTGTTTTGGGTAAGCTTGCAACACAACCACCTACTATTAATCCTTATATGTCACAAGTTATTGATGGTACTACTTCTGCTATGAATGATGCTATTGATGATGCTAGTATTTTGCTTGATAAGAATGTACCACTAGGTGAATTTCTTTATGAACAACTTGCTAGAGCTAAAGAAAATTGAGAATGCTGAAACCAATGAGATTACTAAACCTGATGAAGTTATTGAAACTGAATATTATGAAACGCCTGTTAGACCTAGCTCTTTTAGATATGAATTGCCTAAGATACCCGAGGGTTATGAGAGGTAGCTAGAGACCTTCTTGCTTGTAAGGATGGAGATGATCTTAAGAAATTACTATGCAAATTGAAAGAAAAATATCTGAATGCTAGAATGAAATATGATCCTAAGTTTGCTACTTCACCTATCTTTATTACTGATAAGGATTATGAATTATCTGTCTACCCAGAGTTAATTACTTTGGTTGAATCTGATCCTTTCCATGGCTATGAAACTGAAACTATTGTGGCACATCTTACTAAATTAAATGATATAGCCACCGTATTTGCTCATGATGAAAAAAATTGCTATTACTATATTCTCAAGTTATTTACTTTCTCGTTAAAGGGTGATGCTAAGATATGGTATAATACTCTTGCTCCTGGTTGTGTGCGTAATCTCTAGGATATGATTTATTACTTCTCTGAAAAATATTTTCATGCTCATAAGAAACAAGCTGCCATACTGGAAATATTTAACTTTGTGCAAATTTAAGGAGAGAGTCTCCCACAAGCTTGGGGAGGCTTCTCCAATTACTTAATGCTCTTCCTGATCATCCTCTTACGAAAAATGAAATACTTGATATCTTCTATAATGGACTAACCGGTGCTTCTAGGGACTACCTACATAGTTGTGCTGGTTGTGTTTTCAGGGAACGAACTATTGAACAAGCTGAGGAACTATTGAATAATATATTAAAGAATTACGATGATTGGACACTTCCTGAACCACCGCCTAAACCCACTCTGAAGAAGAGGGCTATTTTATTTCTTAGTCCTGAAGATATGCAAGAAGCAAAGAAAGAAAAAGGTATTAAAGTTGAAGATGTTAAGAATTTGCCACCTATTGAAGAAATACATGGTCTTGACACACCACCACAGGTGGTAGAGGCAAATTCTCATATAAGTCTGATGATGGTGACATTCCCTACAATAAAATCTCCTAGTCAATGCTTGTGCGAATTTGACAATTACATTATTAAGCAAGATCGTTTTAATGCAAATGTTATGAAACAGTTGAAACGAAATGCATACACGATTGATTGCTTGAGTGACTTGTTGTTTAGAATTGTTAATGATGTCAAAGGTGTTAGTAAACATGCTTCTATGGTCCAAACTCAGTTAGAACAAGTTGCTAAATCTCAGGGTGAATTGCTCAATGAAATGAATAATAATATGAATGATCATGTTGTTAGAGTAATGACTAGAGGAGGTAGAATGACTCAGGAGCCACTTTATCCTGAAGGTCACCCTAAAACAATTGAACATGACTCTCAAAGAATTAATGTTGATGCACCTAGTCCTTCTAAAAAGAAAAAGAAAAAGAAAAATTATAGAACTTTGCATACTTCTAGTGAACCTGAGGTAAAACAACCTTCTGAGGATGATAATGATGTTTCTATTTCTGATGCCGAAACTCAATCTGGTAATGAACATTCACCTACTGATAATGATAGTGACAATGATGATGTTCATATAGATGCTTAACCATATATTGACAAAGAACCAGAGAATGATGTTGAAATAGAACCTGTTGTTGATCTTGATAACCCACCTACTAAAAATAAATGTTATGATAAGAGAGACTTTGTTGCTAGAAAACATGGTAAAGAAAGAGAACCATGGGTTTAGAAACCCATGCCCTTTCCACCTAAACCATCTAAGAAAAATGATGAGGAAGAATTTGAATGCTTTGATGAAATGCTTAGGCCAATATTTTTGCATACTCATTTGACTGATATTTCAAAGATGGCCGCTTATGCAAAATATATGAAAGATATTGCCACTAATAATAGAAAAATACCTGAAACTGAAATATCCACCATGCTTGCAAACTATTCTTTTAAAGATGGAGTACCTAAGAATTTAGGAGATCCAGGAATACCAACTACATCATGCTCTATTAAAAGAAATTATGTCAAAACTGCTTTATGTGATTTAGGAGCTGGTGTTAGTGTTATGCCTTTCTCTTTATACAAAAGACTTGATTTGAATAAACTCACACCCACTAAAATATCATTGCAAATGGCTGACAAATCAACTGCCATACCTATCGGTGTGTGTGAGGATGTGACCGTTCTGGTTGCATATGTTACTGTTTTAACAGACTTAGTTATACTTGATATGCCCGAGGACGACAACATGTCGATTATCCTTGGTAGACCCTTTTTGAATACTGCAGGGGTTGTCATTAATTCCAACAAAAGAAAGGTCACTTTTCATGTCAATGGTAATGAGCATACGGTGCATTTTCAAAAGAAACAATTTCAAGTGAATGGTATTAATGTTATTGAAAAGACTCTGACAATTACCGTTGGAAGTTTTCAAATTCCTCTTCCTATTGTCAAAAAGAAGTATGAAACATTTATTGTTGAGGAGATGCTTATCCTTGTTAAGGTAACTTAGTGTTTTACGAAGATTCTCCGGGTTCATGCTAATCGAAAATGGTGTTTAATAAGACTTGATCAACCTTATTAATGGATTATTTTTCAGAGGCATGTGGTCGATGAATATAGTAGGCACAACCTTCTGTAATCATTTTATATTTCCTGTTATTTTTAGTTAAATACAATAAAATGATATGAATATCCTGTTTTCTGAATTATCCATGCAATAAAAAAGTGCCAAAAATGAAAGTGCTCAAAATGACCTAAAATTAACACGATTTTTTTCTGAATATTTGAGAATTTCTGGCGCTGAAAACACCACAGGGGGTGCTGCAGGTACCCACTAGGCACCAGGGCACGCCACAGCCCTCTGGCGCACCCTGGTGGGTAGTGAGCCCAAAAGGACCCCCACTTACTCCCTTAGCTCACATCCTCACTCACCTTCAGAAAAAAAATCCCTGTAGCTCTCTCTCTCTCTCTCTCTCTCTCTCTCTCGTGTTCTTGCTACCAAACCTGAGATTTTCGATCTCTTTGCTTGGAGCTCCGTTCTCCAATTAGTTTTTGCTTTAGTGATTTATATTTTTAGTAATTAGCTACTCATGGTGCTACTAAAAATGAGCTTGCATGTTGAATTTTGTGAGTTCCAAGTAGTTTGAATGCTTGATATTTAGCCTCTATACATCCATATGAGTAGTTGTTATCAGTTTTGTGAAGTTTTATCGATATTATTTTGTGACCCAAAAATTTCAGAAATTTGTTCGTACAAAAATGAACCTCTTTAGGAGGAGTTCTTCAAGGAGGAGGTCCTCGGAGGCATCTTCGAGTGAGAGCTCGATACGACAAGCTTATGTTGAGTCAAGAGCAAGCTCAGTATGAGATGCGATGCCAAATCGTGCCTCTGGCCATGTGATGAGTTCATGATAGGTGCGGGATTAAAGAAGGATTTGATCAGTACGTTCATAACACTGAGCTCTCTCCCTTCATCACAGATAAGTGTATTCAACATCACAATCTCATCCAATCGTTCACCAAAAAATTTAAGTACCATTCTCGTGATTCTAGAGTCTCATTTTGCCTTTATGATAGAGCCTATGTTATGCCTTTAGAAGAATTCTGTGATGCATGCAAAATTCCGTGTTGGGGTTCGCTAGACGAACCATCAAAATTTGATTATGAGATGTTCCTGAGTAGCCTCTGTTGTGGTGAGAATAGAGGAGTTACACAAGCTAGGATAAAAAGTATACAATTTCCCTCCGTCCGTTACTTTGTGCTTTTTAATGGTAAATGCATTGTAGGCAAATAAGACTCTAGTTCACTCTGTGCCCCGGACTTGAGCCTCATACATACTGCTCTAACAGGCATTAAATGTTATAATCTAGGAGCAATTGTTGCACGAAGGCTACAACGCAATGCTGATAGTGCTCATTTTTATGAAGGAATTTATGCCTCTCGCGTAGCTGCAAGGCTAGGGGTTTCACCTTTGCCTAATGATCCTATTTTACCTAACCAATATCTAGACTTTGATGCGATGCAACGCCACGAGTTTATTATAACTTGATGTTTGATAAAAAAAAACCATTGTACTATTTTTCCTGCACCTGCTCTCTTTGATATTCAGGGTAAAGGAAGATATTAAATTTATCAGAGCGAAGCACATGAGTACAACGTGGCAGTAGAAGCTACTCGCCAGGCATAGGAGGATGCACCAAGATCCTGCACGAGCTACCACTTTGATTATTACCTAGATCAGCGATGATGATTACCAAGCTAGGCAAAAGCCTAAGCTTGGGGGAGTACGTATTTCCCACCGACATTACATTCATGTTCACACATTTCATTCCGGTTGTTGGTGTTCATCCTCTTTCCTTGTATAATCCATATTAGTTTTTTTTCTCGCTTTCTTCTTGTGTGTTTGAAAAACTTTGAGAAAATCCAAAAAATATTTCTCGGTTCTTTTCAATTTTTCTTTCTAGTTTAATTTATTGTAGTATTAAAAGAAAACCCAAAAAGATTTACCGTTTCTTCTTTTGCTTGTTGGGAGATTTCATGTGTAAATGGTTCTCGTCTTTTTTGTTCTTTTAATTGCTTCCTTAAAAAAATTTAAAACTCCAAAAATATTTCAGTGTGTTTCTCTGAAATTCTTTTCTTTTGTTGAGTCAGTATGAGGAGAAGACCACGATGAAAATGTTGAGTGGCTCTCATTTGCGTTATTGTTGATCTAACAAAGAGCCCATATTATTTTGTCTTCTCATTTGAATAAAATGTTTACAAATTCTAGCTTACACTGGTACAGCGAGGTGCTACACAAACGGTTTTTAACCCCTTTCCGCGACGGCGTTCGGAACCGTCACCTAGTGAGTGACTGCGATAGGGGGGTCCTTCCCACACGACCAGAAACCGTCGGGGATATGCCCTCCTGGCACACACGCTCAGCAAAATGAGGTCGTGTGCGACCGGCAAGCGACCAAATACAGTTACACATATAGTAGTGCCAAAAAAATACAATTATACATGCGAAATCGTTTCCGGTCATAAGTAAATCCCACACATTCAGTCCTTGCTAAACGTTTCCGTTCATATATACATCCCACACATTCACTCCAAGGAAAACGTTTGCGCAAGGTGGCGTAACGCAAACAGTTTTCAAGAGAATGTCGTGTGTGATTGTTCATTGGTCCAACACGGTTTGTTCCTAGAAACTATCTGCGTTGCCTGAGGTCATTGCCCACAGTGTTTTCTCAATAACCGTTTGCAATAGGAAAACCCAATTAGCAGGCTAATTGACCTATTATTAATAATCCATTTATTAATCTAATTGACATTCATATTAAGCACATAATATATTTCATTTCCATATTAAGGAAGCAGGATTTCATAATTGAAATACATCCGAGTACAACATGATATAGCTTCAGCACTCAGCTACCCCATTACACAACTGCACGAGCACCAAGTTTCACATGCAACATCTAGAACCTTTCGAAATTAGCATCATAGATAGTACATAGGCAGATGCATCTCATCTAGAAAACTGATGAAGCGGAAGGCAAATATTGAGCCTTCATTCATGTTGAAGGTCTTTGCAACTTTAGACCAGTGCCTGTGGATGATTGACTGTCCATCCTTCATCCTCTTCAGGAACACTTCAATATTGAACCGTGGGTGTTGTATGAAAACTTTCCTCACCTCCTAACCATAGAGGTGGTTTGAGAGGTAATCATCAGTGAACTGCTTTGGAAAGGCCTGAAAACAAGGATGTGCATAAATATCTTCTCTATATTGGAAATGGGGCAAAGGAATAAAAAAAGGCAAGGTATAATAGTTAGTACCATCTTGTAGTGAATTGATGTCTTCTTCATTGTGCAGACAAAGATTTTATTTTTTTGCCGCTAATTTCTTTATCCTAACAATCTTTCTGAGTTTCTTGACTTGATTGATATTCATGGACAACCCATTCCCCATATGCAAAAAGGGTCGAACAGTGGGTCAAAACCTCTGGCAGCAGGACCTACATGTGCAAGACTAAATTGTTAAAAACCTAAATATTAGAATGGTTCCTGCAATTGCACAATAATGTGCTATTAGACAATGGACCATGCACGTGCTAAGCTCGACTGTAAACCTCAGTGCTTCCCATTGTTTCCCTGCAACACATATAAGGTAGTTAGTCATCAGGTCAAGTAAGGGTTCCCATGCTATCAGTAAAATATTTTGATGAAAAATAAGCACATTGCAGATTCATCAGATTAATTCAAGCCACATGGAAAACCCGTTTATCCAAACCAAGCATGATTAAGAACTAGGAAATATAACACTTGTATATGTTTCTCATGTATTAAGTGCAGCCAAATTCGATTTATTCCTCACATGGTATACAATAACAGAATGTAGCCACAACAACTGAACATCGCATTGCAGAATTGAACCAAGCAGTTAACTAAACACCACAACAGATGAACCAAATGTTAACTGAGCACCACATTGCACAATATAACATACTCCTAATAGAAGATCAGACAGTTAACCAAACCAAGCATGCTTAACAACTTGGAAATATAGCAATTGTATTTGTTTCTCGTGTATTTAGTACAGCCAAATTCGATTTATTTCTCACATGGTATACAATAACAGAATGCAGCCACAACAATTGAACATTGCATTGCAGAATTGAACCAAGCAGTTAACTAAACACCACAACAAATGAACCAAACGTTAACTGAGCACCACATTGCACAATATAACATACTCCTAATAGAAGATCAGACAGTTAACCAAACCAAGCATGCTTAACAACTTGGAAATATAGCAATTATATTTGTTTCTCATGTATTTAGTACAGCCAAATTCGATTTATTTCTCACATGGTATACAATAACATAATGCACCCACAACAATTGAACATCGCATTGCAGAATTGAACCAAACAGTTAACTAAACACCACAACAAATGAACCAAACGTTAACTGAGCACCACATTGCACAATATAACATACTCCTAATAGAAGATTAGACAGTTAACCAAACCAAGCATGTTTGACAACTTGGAAAATTGCACCCTGAAGAATTGAACATCACATTTGCAGAATTGAACCAAACAGATAACTGAACACCACATTGCACAACATATAGAACATATACACTAGAGTAGAAGATTGCATGGTAAAAGTAGATAGCACAATTCACTAGAATTTGTTAAGGAAAGGCAGTAGCTAGCAAACTGAACATGGGTCCTTATAGTGAGCTAATAAGACAAGCTACTCCTCATTGTTGGAGATATCGATGACGATTGGCTCCTTGGACATGGAAGAGGGCGAGGCCTCCGCATCGTGGGTGCCCTCGTCATAGTGGTGAGTTGCCTGAGCCGCTCCGGGCACCAACCTTCTGGCTCTCGAGATGAGGTAAGCACGTGCACGCTGAGAAAACACCTCGTAGTCTTCGTCGAAGGCACCGACGGTGGCCTCGAAAAAATGCCACGAATTATCGTTTAAAGCAGCCAACCGCGTCGCGACGTTGGCGCGCGAGGTATCAATGGCGGCCTCGATGGCGAGGTGCTCCTCCAAGACCTGGGGGGCACGAATGGCAGCCATCGTGACCTCATCCGCGCGTGCGGCCGCGATTTGCTTCTCCGCTGCCAAATGCTCCTTGAGATCCTGGCTATACTGCATGCACCATGGCTTAGGGCGGCGCTTATTTGGTGGAGTGGTCGGTGATTTGGGTGAGAGATGTCGCGCCAGCGGTCGGGGCATGCGTGATGTGGAAGGAGGAGGAGAATGGGGGTCGGGTGTGGATTACCTGCCTGGATAGGCGAGGCTGAGCAGCGTGAAGGTGGGTCGCCGATGAGGAGGCGGCGCTGCAAGCAAGGAGTGAAGGTTTCAACTTGGAAAGGAAGGTGGAAACATGGGAAATGTGGCTTTTGGTAAGGGAGAGGGGACGGGGAGATAGATATTTCCGCGGAAGCCGAAAATTTGGAATCGCTTCAGCGAAGAAACTGGCGCGCAAAGTGTCATCCGACACAGTCCCTTATTCAGAGCGGGCTATGGACTGTAGCTGTCGCACCTTCTTGCGTAAGCCGTATGCGTACTATACTCCGGCGGTGCTCCAAGATATTTTGTGTTGCATCTCACACGGTTGGTTATAATAAACTGTGTGGGATTTACTTGATTTTTTGTCTTGATTTGAATTACATAATGGGGTCACAGCGGCAATGGATAGTGTTTGAATTGCTAGACCTTTTATCTGTAGTGAACATGCAACTATATGTGTGTCGTAAAAGAATTGGAATTATTCAGGGTTCGTTTGGACATTTTATACATTAAATTGGTTTTCTAGCCATTTCAGGTGCACAATTCAAAATTAAACTACATGCACATGCTCGGGTGCACCAACATGGGTTGTAAAATAATATATGTGTCCATGGGTCTATGCTTATGTCCCATGCAAGGAATGGGGATGAATTTTGAACACCACGACACCGTGGCTCTCCGGCAAACATTGACGTACTTGCTTTTGTAATTCTAGTAAATCCAAAATTCGTCCGAAATTCATGAAACTTGGTATGCTATCATGGAGCGGCATCGACATGCCGTGGTAAAATTTTTGTCCCGGGGCAGGTTTGGGTATAAGAGCTTCTCACAACAAGTGTGATGGTTTCGGTAGGGAACATTTCACCTTTCTAGACGAAACGATATCCATTGCCTCTTCTCGATTTCAGTTTTTTTCCTAGTGTCAACATAGAACAACAGGAGTGTTGTGTCAATTTTTGGGATTTTTCGGGGGCCGCTTGGACATTTTTATACATTAAGTGAGTTTTCTATGAATTCATGTGCATAATTCAAATTTGAACTACAGGCACATGCTCTAATGCATATAAATTGGTTGAAAATTCAAATCCGTGTCCTTGGTTGCATGCTTAGGTCCCATGCAAGAAATTGGAATGAATGTCAACCTTGTAACACTGTGAATTGTAATATGAAACTGAAAATCACTAGCAGTATCTAATTTTTGCAACTAAATTTCAGTAATTAAGCATAGATGGAGGCGAGAAGGCGTGTTCAGCTGGGCGTGCAGTGGGCGGCGCAGTACTATTCGATTTGACAACGGGCGGCATAGTTCCCGATACGGCTTTAATGCAGACGAGGGAGAGGGTAGCGGTTCCCGAAATGTTGAACGACCAATGATGCATCCTCCTTCAATTAGCATCGTGAATGCATGAGGGAAGTAATGGGAGGAGGACCGGGAAAAGAGGCAACACGATGTGAATGCAACGCAGTTTGCACTCATATAAAGGCACACCTCCATTCCAATGCATCTACCACATTGTACGCACCTAAGCATTTGCCTAAGCACCTACACTAAGCGCAAAAGTGCTCACTCCAGACCCATGGCAGCGATGCACGCGAGTAGCCAGCGGCTGTGCCAGATGGTCCATGACGCCGGCCTACGGCATGGCACCAAGGATCGTCTCTAGATGGTGATGGCGACCGGCTGGTGGATGGCTGCCATCGACGCCAGCTACGCCTCTCAGTTGGACCAGATGATCGTTCCCACCACCAACATGTTCACCGTCGTCAAGAAGCTCACGGACGATATCACTGTACTCCTCCGGCCCGCGCGCCCGGGCTCCTCATTTCCAGCCACCCTAATCGGCCTCCATGGTCGGAACCTCTTTCAAGCACTGGTGGCCCTGCGACTGCCCGCCGACGCCACGAATAATGTCCACTTGGAGGTCACACTCGCCGTGAGGCGCCTCGCCCTGCAAGAATTCGTCAACCTACACATCCACGTGTACGAGAAAATCATGTACATATGTATGTACAAGGCCAGTGAGGACGCTATGACGTTGGCCTTCCTCAACCGGCTGGAAGCCTTGGATGCCTTTGCTGAGAAGCACCTTGACCTCGCCACAAAAGCCATCGCTCCTTAGCCGCCGGTGGGTTGCCCGGCACACTGAGTTGAGGAGGAGGAGGTCATACGTTGATGGATGCATCTTTCTTCTTTCCTCCTGTAACCACCACTGCGATCACATCATCGTGGCCTTAATTCTTATTGTGCTATTGCATTCTCGTTCCAGTCAATACAGACATGTGTGATCCCTTTGCTTAATTATATGCATCACTATAACTAGTACTCCATCCATCAATTTATAAGTTGTGCTGCCAGTGTTTGGGGCCGGTGCATGATCACGCACGTTTGTGTGCATGCGGTTGCGCCGGGCGTGGCGCGACGATGCAATTACCCGCTGTAAAAACTGCCATGCAGACGTGCAGAGAATCCAGGCCGCCCAGCCCCCATTTATTCCTACGGCCATTTATCTTCATCTCTCGCGTCACATGACACAATAAGCACACCCACGACGACACATACAGAGAGGACATCCAGCGGTTCCAATGTCGATCCCCGTGGCTCCAATGGCGCTCCCAGCGGCCGCCGACGACAACGGTGGGCAGTTCACCACGCATCACGTAGTGGACATCCACGTGAGGACAAGTACCAAGTGGTCGACTTCGACCTCGAGTACACCATCGGTCGTGCCGGGCACATTCACGGGGGACGTGGCATTAACCATTGGGCAGCAACAGTCGGTCATTTGGGTGCCCAATAAAGGATGCAAAGAGGGATCCTACAGCAGCAAGGACCAGCTTCCCTACCGATAGCTCATCTAACAGAACTCCCAAGTTAAGTGTGCTGAGGCTTGAGTAGTCACCAGATGGGTGGCCGGACGAGAAGTGGCCTCGATGTTAAATTATCTGATGTGATGAGTAAATGTAAACATTTAATTGCGTTGAATGTATATAGTGATCCATCATATTAGTTGAATTAACCTCGAGGTCCTTGTTTTGTAATTTTTGACATTTTTTGTTTTTTGTACACATGTTGATTGGCTTGAAGAAGGTCTATCTCGTTACTTTTTGATAATTTTTGTTTTTTGAACACATGTTGATTGGATTGAATGAAGGTCTACCCCGTTACTTTACGACATGTTTCCAAAACATGGATCTCAAGGTTAATTCAACTAATAGGACGGAGCACTATATACATTCAACGCAATTAAATGTTTTCCAAAAAAAGTGATATGATTTATGTGAAACTTATAAGTCATGTATGTCAAATTAACCTATGTGTACTTGTTCTCAAATTAACCTCCAGGCCTTTTTGCCGCGTATCACACACATCTTGTTAAGTTGAACCGTTTATGTTCTCTTCCCTAATCGAAAACAGTTCATTCGACTGAACCGTATGCCATATATCACACACACCTTGATCTGGCTGACCGTTTCTGTTGCTTTCCCTAAGCAAACAGTTCATCGGAGCGAACTGTATGCCGTATATCGCACACACATTGATATGGCCGCCCGTTTCTGTTGTTCTATCTAATCGCAAATAGTTCGTGTGGATCAATCGTATGCCCTGCTTCGTACACGCAACTAAAATCTGAACCATGTTTGATGCATCCGTCAGCGCAAACGTTTTGCACCTTTTTTGACGGTTTTTACACCACCGTTTGCGATTATTGTATCGCACACAGTTTCTTCAAAGGGTCTCTGATCGTAGTGTCGCGTTAGCAGCATCCTGAGGTAGTGTTAGTCCACGACACTCTTGCACTATTATTATTTTCATATCATTCAGTCGTGCAAGTGAAAGGCAATAATGATGATATTTGATGAAGTGACTGTGGCAAGGAAAAGCCGGTATGAAATCTACTTGTTTTTGTTTTTGTAAATATGTTTAAATTAGTATCCATGATTCAACAAATTATGATCAAACATGTTTATGATGACAATTAGATATTATAGTTTCTCATGCCATGCTTATGTAGCTAGGAGTGGATAATGATTTATCTTGGGTGTCAACATGCATTAAAATGATTGTGATGTAGTATGATGATATGGTATCCTCCTCTGAATGTTTGAAGTGGCTTGACTTGGCACATGTTCACGCATGTAGTTGATTCAAAACCAACATATCCTCAACGATATTTATGTTAATGGTGATTATATCCTACTCATGCTAGTATTCAATGTTAATTATTCATAATGCATGATTATGACCGTTTTCGCTCTCTAGTTGGTCACTTCTCAACCTATTTGCTAGCCTTCGCTTGTACTAAGCGGTAATACTACTGGTGCATCGAAATCCTTAAACCAAAGTTATTCCAGATGAGTCCACTATATCTACCTATATGCGATATAACTATGCCACTCCAAGTAAATTTGCATGTGCCACTGATACGTCTCCAACGTATCTATAATTTTTGATTGCTCCATGCTACTTTATCTATTGTTTTGGACTATAATGGGCTTTATTTTCCACTTTTATATTACTTTTGGGACTAACCTATTAACCGGAGGCCCAGCCTGAAATTGTCAGTTTTTGCCTTTTTCAGGTGTTTCGAAGAAACAGAATATCAAACGGAGTCCAAACGGAATGAAACTTTCGGAAACGTGATTTTCTCACCGAACATGATCCAGGAGACTTGGACCCTACGCCAAGGAACATCAGAGGCGGTCACGAGGGTGGGGGGCGCGCCCCCCTAGGGCGCGCCCCCTGCCTCGTGGGCCCCCTGATGCTCCACCGACGTACTCCTTCCTCCTACATATACCTACGCACTTCAAACGATCGAACAGGAGCCAAAACCTAATTCCACCGCCGCAACTTCCTCAGATCCACGAGATCCCATCTTGGGGCCTGTTCGAGCTCACGGAGGGGGCATCCACCATGGAGGGCTTCTACATCAACACCATAGCCTCTCCGATGAAGTGTGAGTAGTTTACTTCAGGCCTTCGGGTCCATAGCTAGTAGCTAGATGGCTTCTTCTCTCTTTTTGGATCTCAATACAATGTTCTCCCCCTCTCTCGTGGAGATCTATTCGATGTAATCTTCATTTTGCGGTGTGTTTGTTGAGACCGATGAATTATGGGTTTATGATCTAGCTTATCTATGAATAATATTTGAATCTTCTCTGAATTCTTTTATGTATGATTGAGTTATCTTTGCAAGTCTCTTCGAATTATCCGTTTGGTTTGGCCAACTAGATTGGTAGTTCTTGCAATGGGAGAAGTTCATGGCTTTGGGTTCAATCTTGCGTGTCCTTACCTAGTGATGAAAAGGGTTGCAAGGCACGTATTGTATTGTTGCCATCGAGGATAACAAGATGGGGTATTTATCATATTGCATGAATTTATTCCTCTACATCATGTCATCTTGCTTAAGGCGTTACTCTGTTTTTAACTTAATACTCTAGATGCATGCTGGATAGCGGTCGATGAGTGGAGTAATAGTAGTAGATGCAGAATCGTTTCGGTCTACTTGTCTCGGACGTGATGCCTATATACATGATCATACCTAGATATACTCATAACTATGCTCAATTCTGTCAATTGCTCAACAGTAATTTGTTCACCCACCGTAGAATACTTATGCTCTTGAGAGAAGCCACTAGTTAAACCTATGGCCCCCGGGTCTATTCTCATCATATCAACCTCCATCACTTTAATACTTGCTTTGTTTTTTTACTTTGCTTTTACTTTTTGCTTTGCATCTTTATACCAAAAATACCAAAAATATTATCTCTATCAGATCTCACTCTCGTAAGTGACCTGAAGGGATTGACAACCCCTAATCGCATTGGTTGCGAGTAGCTATTGTTTTGTGCAGGTACGAGGGACTTGTGCGTGGCCTCCTACTGGATTGATACCTTGGTTCTCAAAAACTGAGGGAAATACTTACGCTACTGTGCTGCATCATCCTCTCCTCTTCGGGGCAAACCAACGCAAGCTCAAGACGTAGCAAGAAGGATTTCTGGCGCCGTCGCCGGGGAGTCTACGCAAAAGTCAACATACCAAGTACCCATCACAATCCCTATCTCTCGCATTACATTATTTGCCATTTGCCTCTCGTTTTCCTCTCCCCCACTTCACCCTTGCCGTTTTATTCACCCTCTCTTTCCCAATCCCCTCCTCTTTTTCCCTTTGCCTTTTCCTCGTCCGTCTGTTTGCTCGTGTGTTGGTTTGCTTGTTTGTCGCAATGGCTCAAGATGCTACCAAATTGTGTGACTTCACCAATACCAATAATAATGATTTCCTTAGCACTCGATTGCTCCTCTTGCCAATCTGAATCTTGTGAAATCAATACTGCTTTGTTGAATCTTGTTATGAAAGATCAATTCGCCGGCCTTCCTAGTGAAGATGCCGCTACTTATCTGAATAGCTTCATTGATTTATGTGATATGCAAAAGGAAAAAGATGTCGATAATGATGTCGTTAAATTGAAGCTATTTCCTTTTTCGCTTAGAGATCGTGCTAAAGCGTGGTTTTCATCTTTGCCTAAAAATAGTACTGATTCTTGGAACAAGTGCAAAGATGCTTTTATCTCTAAGTATTTTCCTCCCGCTAAGATTATCTCTCTTAGAAACGATATTACGAATTTTAAGCAACTTGATCATGAACATGTTGCACAAGCTTGAGAGAGAATGAAATTAATGATACGTAATTGTCCTACTCATGGTTTGAACTTATGGATGATTATACAAAAAATTTATGCTGGATTGAATTTTGCTTCTAGAAATCTTTTAGATTCGGCCGCGGGAGGCACTTTTATGGAAATCACTCTAGGAGATGCTACTAAACTTCTAGATAATATTATGGTTAATTATTCTCAATGGCATACTGAAAGATCTACTAATAAAAAAGTGCATGCTATATAAGAAATCAATGTTTTGAGTGGAAAGATGGATGAACTTATGAAATTATTTGCTACTAAGAGTGTTTCTTCTGATCCTAATGATATGCCTTTGTCTACCTCGATTAAGAGTAATAATGAATCTATGGATGTGAATTTTGTTGGTAGGAATAATTTTGGTAACAACGTGTATAGAGGGAATTTTAATCCTAGGCCTTATCCTAGTAATCCTTCTAATAATTACGGAAATTCCTGCAACAACTCTTATGGAAATTTTAATAAGATGCCCTCTGAATTTGAGAATAGTGTTAAAGAGTTTATGAATTCACAAAAGAATTTTAATGCTTTGCTTGAAGAGAAATTGCTTAAAGTTGATGATTTGGCTAGGAACGTTGATAGAATTTCTCTTGAGGTTGATTCTTTAAAGCTTAGATCTATTCCTCCTAAGCATGATATCAATGAGTCTCTCAAAGCTATGAGAATTTCCATTGATGAGTGCAAAGAAATAACCGCTAGGATGCGTGCTTCCAAAGATGCCTTTATTAAAGCGTGTTCTTCTAATTCCTACGAAAATCAAGATGAAGATCTAAAAGTTATTGATGCGTCCCCTATTAAATCTTTGTTTTGCAATATGAATCTTGATGAAACTGAATATGATCTTCCTTTACCTAGAAGGCGTTCTAAGAATTCAGAGTTTTTAGATCTTGATGATGAAATTGATAAAAGTGGGATTGAAAGAAATAAAAATCTAGATGTTGCTAAACCCACTATATTGGATCTCAAGGAATTTAATTATGAAAATTGCTCTTTAATTGATTGTATTTCCTTGTTGCAATCCGTGCTAAATTCTCCTCATGCTTATAGTCAAAATAAGGCCTTTACCGAACACATTGTTGATGCCTTGATGCAATCTTATGAAGAAAAACTTGAGTTGAAAGTTTCTATCCCTAGAAAACTCTATGATGAGTGGGAACCTACTATCAAAATTAAAATTAAAGATCATGAGTTTAATGCTTCGTGTGATTTGGGTGCTAGTGTCTCTACTATTCCCAAAACTTTATGTTATTTGCTAGATTTCCATGACTTTGATGATTGCTCTCTAAACTTGCATCTTGCGGATTCCACTATTAAAAAGCCTATGGGAAGAATTAATGACGTTATTATTGTTGCAAATAGGAATTATGTGCCCGTAGATTTTATCGTTCTTGATATAGATTGCAATCCTTCATGTCCTATTATTCTTGGTAGACCTTTCCTTAGAACGATTGGTGCGATTATTGATATGAAGGAAGGAAATATTAGATTCCAATTTCCATCAAAGAAAGGCATGGAACACTTTCCTAGAAAGAAAATAAAATTACCATATGAATCTATCATGAGAGCCACTTATGGATTGCCTACCAAAGATGGCAACACCTAGATCTATCCTTGCTTTTATGCCTAGCTAGGGGCGTTAAACGATAGCGCTTGTTGGGAGGCAACCCAATTTTATTTTTATTTTTTTGTTTTTGCTTCTGTTTAGGAACAAATAATCCATCTAGCCTTTGTTTATATGTGGCTTTATCTTTTAATTAGTGTTTGTGCCAAGTTAAACCTATTGGATCTTCTTGGATGATAGTTATTTGATCTTGCTGTAATTTCCAGAAACTTTGCGCTCAGTGCCCGAATTGTTAAAAATCACCAGTACGTGATAAAATACTGATTCCAATTGATGATGATCAATAAACAAATTTTACAGGCCGTATAATTTTGGTAGAATTTTTTGAGTTCCAGAAGTTTGCGTTAGTTACAGATTACTACAGACTGTTCTGTTTTCGACAGATTCTGTTTTGCGTGTGTTGTTTGCTTATTTTGATGAATCTATGGCTAGTAAAATAGTTTATAATCCATAAAGAAGTTGGAATACAGTAGGTTTAACACAATATAAATAAATAATGAGTTCATTACAGTACCTTAAAGTAGACTTTTGTTTTCTTTCTCTAACGGAGCTCACAAGATTTCTATTGAGTTTTGTGTTGTGAAATTTTCAAGTTTTGGGTGAATTCTTTTGATGGATTATGGAACAAGGAGTGGCAAGAGCCTAAGATTGGGGATGCCCATGGCACCCCGAAGATAATCCAAGGACACCAAAAAGTCAAAGCTTGGGGATGCCCCGGAAGGCATCCCCTCTTTCGTCCACTTTCATCGGTAATTTACTTGGAGCTATATTTTTATTCACCACATGATAAGTGTTTTGCTTGGAGCGTCTTGTATTATTTGTGTCTTTGCTTGTTAGTTTACCACAATCATCCTTGCTGTACACACCTTCTGAGGGAGTCATACATGAATTGGAATTTGATAGAATACTCTATGTGCTTCACTTATATCTTTTGAGCTTGCTAGTTTTGCTCATAGTGCTTCACTTATATCTTTTGAGCGTGATAATTTTTGCTCTAGTGCTTCACTTAGATCTTTTAGAGCACGGTTGTGGAATTGTTTTAAATAAACTTGATCTCTCATGCTTCACTTAGATTATTTTGAGAGTCGTTAATAGCATGGTAATTTGCTTAATGTTAATATACTTGGTATTCAAGATATGTGAAACTTTCTTTTGAGTGCGTTGAATACTAAGATAAGTTTGATGCTTGATAATTGTTTTGAGATATGAAGATAGTGATATTAGAGTCATGCTAGTTGATTAGTTGTGAATTTAAAGAATACTTGTGTTGAAGTTTGTGATTCCCGTAGCATGCACGTATGGTGAACTGTTATGTGATGAACTCGGAGCATGATTTATTTATTGATTGTCTTCCTTATGAGTGGCGGTCGGGGACGAGCGATGGTCTTTTCCTACCAATCTATCCCCCTAGGAGCATGCGCGTAATACTTTGCTTTGATAACTTCTAGATTTTTGCAATAAGTATATGAGTTCTTTATGACTAATGTTGAGTCCATGGATTATACGCACTTTTCCCATCCTTCCACCATTGCTAGCCTCTCTAATACCGCGCACCTTTCGCCGGTATCATACACCCACCATATATCTTCCTCAAAACATCCACCATACCTACCTATCATGGCATTTTCATAGCCATTCCGAGATATATTGCCATGCAACTTTGCACCGTTCCGTTTATTATGACACGCTCCATCATTGTCATATTGCTAGCATGATCGTGTAGTTGACATCGTATTTGTGGCAAAGCCACCATTCATAATTCTTTCATACATGTCACTCATGAATCATTGCATATCCCGGTACACCGCCGGAGGCATTCATATAGAGACATATTTTTTTCTAAGTATCGAGTTGTAATTGTTGAGTTGTAAGAAAAATAAAAGTGTGATGATCATCATTATTAGAGCATTGTCCCAAGTGAGGAAAGGATGATGGAGACTATGATTCCCCCACAAGTCGGGATGAGACTCCGGACGAAAAATAAAAATAAAAAATAAAAAAAGAGGCCATAAAAAGGAGAAAAGGCCCAAATAAAAAAATGAGAGAAAAAGAGAGAAGGGACAACGTTACTATCCTCTTACCACACTTGTGCTTCAAAGTAGCACCATGATCTTCATGATAGAAAGTCTCTCATTTTGTCACTTTCATATACTAGTGGGAATTTTTCATTATAGAACTTGGCTTGTATATTCCAATGATGGGCTTCCTCAAATGCCCTAGGTCTTCGTGAGCAAGCGAGTTGGATGCACACCCACTTAGTTCCTTTTGTTGAGCTTTCATATACTTATAGCTCTAGTGCATCCGTTGCATGGCAATCCCTACTCACTCACATTGATATCTATTGATGGGCATCTCCATAGCCCGTTGATACGCCTAGTTAATGTGAGACTATCTTCCCTCTTTTTGTCTTCTCCACAACCACCGTTCTATTCCACATATAGTGCTATACCCATGGCTCACGCTCATGTATTGCGTGAAGATTGAAAACGTTTTGAAAATGTTAAAGTATGAAACAATTGCTTGGCTTGTCATCGGGGTTGTGCATGATTTAAATACTTTGTGTGGGGAAGATGGATCATAGCCAGACTATATGATTTTGTAGGGATAACTTTCTTTGGCCATATTATTTTGAGAAGACATAATTGCTTAGTTAGTATGCTTGAAGTATTATTACTTTTATGTCAATATGAACTTCTGTTTTGAATCTTTCGGATCTGAATATTCATACCACGATTAAGAAGATTTACATTGAAATTATGCCAAAGTATCACTCCGCATCAAAAATTCTCTTTTTATCATTTACCTACTCGAGGACGAGCATGAATTAAGCTTGGGGATGCCTGATACGTCTCCAACGTATCTATAATTTTTGATTGCTCCATGCTACTTTATCTATTGTTTTGGACTATAATGGGATTATTTTCCACTTTTATATTACTTTTGGGACTAACCTATTAACCGGAGGCCCAGCCCAGAATTGTTGTTTTTTGCCTTTTTCAGTGTTTCGAAGAAACAGAATATCAAACGGAGTCCAAACGGCATGAAACCTTCGAAAACGTGATTTTCTCACCGAACGTGATCCACGAGACTTGGACCCTACACCAAGGAACATCGAAGGCGGTCACGAGGGTGGGGGGCGCGCCCCCCTGCCTCGTGGCCCCCCTGATGCTCCACCGATGTACTCCTTCCTCCTATATATACCTACGTACCCCCACATGATCAGAACAGGAGCCAAAACCTAATTCCACCGCCGCAACTTCCTGTATCCACGAGATCCCATCTTGGGGCCTGTTCCGGAGCTCCACCGGAGGGGGCATCCACCACGGAGGGCTTCCACATCAACACCGTAGCCTCTCCAATGAAGTGTGAGTAGTTTACTTCAGACCTTCGGGTCCATAGCTAGTAGCTAGATGGCTTCTTCTCTCTTTTTGGATCTCAATACAATGTTCTCCCCCTCTCTCGTGAAGATCTATTCGATGTAATCTTCATTTTGCGGTGTGTTTGTTGAGACCGATGAATTGTGGGTTTATGATCCAGCTTATCTATGAATAATATTTGAACCTTTTCTGAATTCTTTTATGTATGATTGAGTTATCTTTGCAAGTCTCTTCGAGTTATCTTTGGTTTGGTAGTTCTTGCAATGGGAGAAGTGCATGGCTTTGGGTTCAATCTTGCAGTGTCCTTACCTAGTGACAGAAAGGGTTGCAAGGCACGTATTGCATTGTTGCCATTGAGGATAACAAGATGGGGTATTTATCATATTGCATGAATTTATTCCTCTACATCATGTCATCTTGCTTAAGGCGTTACTCTGTTTTTAACTTAATGCTCTAGATGCATGCTGGATAGCGGTCGATGAGTGGAGTAATAGTAGTAGATGCAGAATCGTTTCGGTCTACTTGTCTCGGACGTGATGCCTATATACACGATCATACCTGGATATACTCATAACTATGCTCAATCCTGTCAATTGCTCAACAGTAATTTGTTCACCCATCGTAGAATACTTATGCTCTTGAGAGAAGCCACTAGTGAAACCTATGGCCCCCGGGTCTATTCTCATCATATCAATCTCCATCACTTTAATACTTGCTTTGTTTTTACTTTGCTTTTACTTTTTGCTTTGCATCTTTATACCAAAAATACCAAAAATATTATCTCTATCAGATCTCACTCTAAGTAAGTGACCGTGAAGGATTGACAACCCCTAATCGCGTTGGTTGCGAGTAG
The DNA here is from genome assembly GCA_021605205.1 of Aegilops longissima. Taxonomy (NCBI): domain Eukaryota; kingdom Viridiplantae; phylum Streptophyta; class Magnoliopsida; order Poales; family Poaceae; genus Aegilops; species Aegilops longissima. The sequence goes on from CM038681.1 coordinate 275,677,145, forward strand.
CTATCTTTTGTGCGGTATGAGGGACTTGTGTGTGGCCTCCTCTTTGGATTGATACCTTGGTTCTCAAAAACTGAGGGAAATACTTACGCTACTGTGCTGCATCATCCTCTCCTCTTCGGGGCAAACCAACGCAAGCTCAAGACGTTGCATCCACCTCTAAATATTCAAATGAACATCTGTTTTGTGTGCCCATACCACTCATGAAGTGACAGGGGGCGGTTAGTATCTTCCATGCTAAGCGGGATATTGTAATGATGAGTGTTTATTCATTCATCTTTGCACAAGAGGGGCCAGTAATCTGGATGCCGAATCCCATGATCAAAATTGCAATAAATAAAACAAACTCCCCCGAACTGTTGTTGGTATGGAGGGCACCTGAGGATTTGGCTAGCCATGGCTTGTGTTTGTTGGTGGAGGGGGAGTAAACTTTACTTTTACAGCTTGGGAACCGCCTCTAACTTGTTTAGCATGGAATATATTGATAACTCTTGGTCATAACAATGATAGGAAAGGTATACCTCCCAAAATTATATTTATCTCTGATTTAAGCTTCGGGCTTTGGCACCTCTGCAAATCCCTGCTTCCCTCTGCAAAGGGCCTATCTATTTACTTTTATGTTATTTTACTTTTATTGTTGAGTCACCACCTTCTAAAAAAAGCACCAGTCCTGAGAGCAATATTGCCATTCTCATGCATTGTGTATAGTTAATGTTGTGTGCATCATGACTGGATCTCTTCTACCATGAATTACAATGTTTAGTCACTACTTAAACTTTGGAGATGCTCTGCATTTATGTTTTGCGTTCTCAGAAAGGGCTAGTGAGATACCATTATTGTCATATTATATCATGATTGTTTTGACGAAGTGTTGGCATTTGAGATATTTTATTATTGCTCGCTAGTTGATTATGCCATTAATACGAGTGAATATAATTTCTAAGAGTTATCGTTTGTGTGGTCAGTCACGATCTTTGCTGAAAACTTGGGTATTATTTAAGCATATATATGGACACAAGAAAAAGTTTTTCTTTATCACTTTCAGTTTGTCAACTGAATTGCTTGAGGACAAGAATTGAATTAAGCTTGGGGGAGTTGATACGTCTTTGTCGTATCTACTTTTCCAAACACTTTTGCTCTTGTTTTGGACTCTAATTTGCATGATTGGAATGAAACTAACCCGGACTGATGCTGTCTTCAGCAGAACTACCATGGTGTTGTTTTTGTGCAGAAATAAAAGTTCTCGGAATTCGATGAAACTTTTTGGAGATTTATTTTGGAATAAAGAAAAATATTGGAGCAAAGACCCACTGGAGGGGGGCCCTGCTGCCCACTAGGCACCAGGGAGCGCCACCCCCCTCTAGCACTCCCTGGTGGGTAGTGGGTCCCTTGAGGCTCTGCTGACCCTAATCTGGATACTATAAATTCCTTCCCGAGAAAAAAATCAAGGAGGAAGTTTCATTGTGTTTTACGATACAGAGCCGCCACCACCTCTTATTCTTCACCGGGAGGCCAAATCTGGAGTCCATTCGGGGCTCCAGAGAGGGGGATCTTTCGTCTTTGTCATTATCAACCATCCTCCATCACCAATTTCATGATGCTCACCGCCGGGAGTGAGTAATTTCTTCGTAGGCTTGCTGGACGGTGATGGGTTGGATGAGATTCATCATGTAATCGAGTTAGTTTTTTAGGGCTTGATCCCTAGTATCCACTATGTTATGAGATTTATGTTGCTATGACTGTCCTGAGTGCTATGATTTCAATCTGAACCATTTATGTTCTCGCAAATATATTTGTGCTCTTGATATGATCTTGTAAGTTGTATACACCTGCTATGTGTTATGATCCGCATACCCCAAGCTGGCAATAATTGGGATTCCGGTGATTACTGTAATTTGAGCAGTTCATGTATCCATTGTGTGTTAATGCTTTATTCTAGTTCTCTATTAAAAGAATGCCTTAATATCCCTAAGTTTCTTTATGGACCCCACTGCCACGGGAGGGTAGGACAAAAGATGTCATGCAAGTTCTTTTCGATAAGCACATATGACTATTTACAGTATACAAGCCTACATTACATTCATGAATTGGAGTTAGTTTTATGTCGCCCTGGGTTATGACTGATGATGAATATTATCCAACTTTATCACTGATCCAATGCCTATGAGTTTTTCACATATTGTTCTTGCTAATTTACTACTGTTGTTACTACTGTTACAACTGCTACAAAACTACTGCTACTACTGTTACTGTTACTGCTACTATCATTGCTGCTGCTATCAAACTATCATACTATTGTGCTATTGATCACGCTACTGCAGATATTTAGTCTCCAAGTATGGTTGAATTGACAACTCAACTGCTAATACTTACAAGTATTCTTTGGCTCCCCTTGTGTCGAATCTTTGGGTTGAATACTCTACCCTCGAAAACTGTTGTGATCCCCTATACTTGTGGGTTATCAGCATCGCATGCGGATGCAAGTCCATCACAAACATGACCCCACTATCTATCTTAGGGGTGTTGGGGGTGAGATTGTTTAGGAGTGAAAACAAAATAACCGCACTACACGTGTCAAGCAAGCGCACTGCTGCATTAGCGCGAGGCCGAGATGGGGGTCGGGACCCCCCCTCTCCCACCCCCGGCGAGGCTGGGCCAGGAACGAGCCAGAACAGGGGACAAAGCGGCATGTCGTGGCGTCGCATGCGGAGGCGAGTTCGTCACATCCGTGACCCCACTATCTATCTTAGGGGTGTTGGGGGGTGCGGTTGTTTGGGTGGGGAGTGGCAGAATAACCGCACTACGCCTATCAAGCAAGCGCACTGCCATGTTAGCGGAGCCCGAGCCAGGGACGAGGATGAGCCAGGAACGAGACAGAGCAGGCGATGACGCGGCGTGCCGCAGCATCGCATGGAGAGGCGAGTCTGTCACATCTGTGACCCCACTATTTATCTTAGGGGTGTTGGGGGGTGTTAGAGGGCACGGATAACCGCACTGCGCCTATCAAGCAAGCGCACTGCCGTGTTAGCGCGAGGCGAGTGCGCGTAAGCGTGAGGTTTGACTATTAAAGTTAGGAACAAGTAGCAGTAAGGGTGTTTGTTATGTTACTTGTGACTGAAAGTGTAGTGTTAGTTTTAATTTTTTGGGCACTTACTATTATTATTTTCTAAGAATTTTGTAATTAATTTTGAATAATTTATCTAAGTTATTTAATTGTACCTTTGTGATAGTATTGATTGAACTGATTGTCTTTATTTTTTATTTTTTACGTACTATTTCAGTTGTTGTTTTTAAATATATTTAATTAATATTATTATGTTTAGTAGCTTCCCTGAGATCGTGGGATTTGGCCATTTTCTCTCTCAAATAGTGGGCTTTGGGCGTTTGGTTTTCTTTCAATCTCCTCTTAACTTCCCCTCCTCTCCACTTCCCTCTACTGTCTCGTCTGTAGTGAAAGTTGTTTCTTTTTCCTTCCCCCTCCTCTTCGCCACAGGAACCTACTTCTCCAATGTCGCCACATGAGCATCGTCTGGCGGCTGGAACTTCAGGAGAAGCTTTGTGTAGCTTGTTGTTTCCTTTCCTCTCCCCTCCAGTCCCCTCTCCTTCCCACCGACTCTTGATTTTGCTAGCTTCTAACTTTCCCTTCCCGGCATTCTTGTTAGTCTTCGCGAGGAGACATTTCTTGTGTTGTGGTTTTTCCCGGCGAGGGGTGCGCGGGTATCTTGGTTCGGTGGTGGATTTCCTGCTTGGTGGTAAGATTTTTGCTTGTTCGGTGTGCTTGCTTTCTAATCTGTAAGAACCCTAAGTTTTCCTCGTGTGATTTGCAGGTCTGGATCTGCGGTTGGCTGGTTTGTAGATCTCGATGGGTACACCATCGAGTCACAAGAATGTGGATGCAGGTAATTAGTTATGCTGAGCCCAAGTTTTCTTTTTGTTAGGTGCTTGGTCTTTGCTAGATCTGGTGTATAATAGGTTTTTGTCCTATGATTCATATAGTTGTTGTATGGATATTACTAGTTGTTGATTTTGCCCTGGATTGTGTGGTATGTGTATTTTTAGGTCGTTTTAACCTCCACCTATACTTGTAGTACTGAACATCATGTACAATTTGAACTGACTAGTGCCATCTGAATAGTTTTTACCAGTTTGAGAAGAACTGCTAGCATGTTGAAATGGTGCATATTTTCAACTAGGTTGTGCCAGTTGTGCTATTGTATGATTTAGTATTTGCTGGTCATGTTCATGAACTGACGTAATGTCATTTTTGTGCACTGGTAGGGTTCATAGTATTGAAATGAGTGCTTGATCGTATTTTCGCATACTAGTTTTTTTGCTGACTATTATGTTGTTGTAGATGTTGGAGTGCCAGTACCTCCTGATTCTGACAAGTCATATCCCTTCAAGATCTTGTCTATTTATGAGAAACCAAATACTCTAGAAGAACTTGCGAGTGTTGCTAGTCTTACTCTGTTATTTGCTCTTTTCAATAGCGTTGTTTACATAAATGTTTTGAGTCACATCAGTTATTCCTTTTGTTTGCGTGTGTTGTCATGCATATTATGTATTTGTTCCTATAGTGTTGTTTGTATTATTTTATTTTTGTGTGCTTATGTTATTTGATTGATGCAGTGAATGATAGCCATTGTGCTCCTGAGGACATTAGTGATGTTGTCAAATATATTAATGATGGGATTTATTCTCTAAATTTTGGTGATGGATGAAACGCCCCCGATGCGGCTATATCTCCCACGTGTCGAGGCACGACTTAGAGGCATAACCGCATTGAAAGCAATGTCGCAAGTGAGGTAATCTTCACACAACCCATGTAATAAATAAGGGAAAGGGATACATAGTTGGCTTACAGTCGCCACTTCACACAGTACATGAGTAAAGCATCCATCATTCAGAGTACACTCAAGGTCCGACTACGGAACCAAAATAAAAGAAGACTACCCCAAATGCTACACAGATCCCCGATCGTCCCAACTGGGCTCCACTACTGATCAACTGAAACGAAACAACACAATGAACAAGATCTTCATCAAGCTCCTCCTTGAGCTCGGGTGCGTCACCTGCACGGTTTCATCGGCACCTGCAAACTGGTTTTGAAGTATCTGTGAGTCACAGGACTCAGCAATCTCACACCATGAGATCAAGACTATTTAAGCTTAAAGGTAGGACAGGGTAGTGAGGTGGAGCTGCAGCAGCGACTAGCATATATGGTGGCTAACATACGCAAAGAGAGCGAGAAGAGAAGCAAGCACGGTCGAACAACTATGATCAAGAAGTGATCCTGAAACTACTTACGCCAAACATAAGTCCAACACCGTGTTCACTTCCGGACTCCGAGAAGAGACCATCACGTTACACACGCGTTGGTGTATTTTAATTAAGATCAACTTCGGGTTTACTACAACCGACATTAACAAATTCCCATCTGCCACATAACCGCGGGCACGGCTTTGAAAGATAATACCTGCAGGGTGTCCCAACTTAGCCCATGATAAGCTCTCACGGTCAACGAAGGATATTCCTTCTACCGGAAGACCCGATCAGTCTCGAATCCCGGACTACAAGACATTTCGACAGCAATAAAACAAGACCAGCAAGACCACCACCAGCCGACAAATCCCAATAGGAGCTGCACATATCTTGTTCTCGTGGCACACCGGATAAGCTAAGCGTCACAGGTACCGACGTAATCCAAGTTGCCAAGGAATGGTCCCAAGACGGTGCTCTAGTTTGGACCAACACTCGAGGAGCACCGCCCGGGGTTTAAAATAAAGATGACCCTTGAGTCTGCAGAACCCAAGGGAAAAAGGCTTAGGTGGCAAATGGTAAAACCAATGTTGGGCCTTGCCGAGCAGTCTTATTCAAAGCAAACTGTCAAGGGGGTCCCATAAATCACCCAACCGTAAGGAACGCAAAATCCGGGAACATAATACCGATATGACGGAAAACTAGGGCGGCAAGAGTGGAACAAAACACTGCATAAGGCCGAGCCTTCCACCCTTTACCAAGTATATAGATGCATTAATTAAATAAGATATATTGTGATATCCCAACAAATAAGCATGTTCCAACAAGGAACAACATCTCCATGTTCCAACAAGGAACAAACTTCATCTTCGCCTGCAACTAACAACGCTATAAGAGGGGCTGAGCAAAGCGGTAACATAGCCAATCAACGGTTTGCTAGGAGAGGATGGTTAGAGGTTTGACATGGCAATGTGGGAGGCATGATATAGCAAGTGGTAGGCATCGCAGCATAGGCATAGCAAAAGAGCGAGCATCTAGCGAGCAAAGATAGAAGTGATTTCGAGGGTATGGTCATCTTGCCTGAAATCCCGCAAGGAAGAAGAACGAGTCCATGAAGAAGACAAACGGACGAAGTCGAATGAATCCTCACCACTCCGGAACGAAACCGAAGCTAACGAGGGAAGCAACCCGGAAAGAAACAAACAACATAGTAAACAACCATCACATAAACATGGCATGATGCGCAAACAAGTATGATGCATGTCCGGTTTAATGAGGCATGGCATGGCAATATGCACAAACAAAACTACAAGTTAGGTGGAGCTCAATATGCAACGGGTTGCATATTGACAAAACACCACAACACTTATTTAGTTCTCTCCCGATTAGGTACTCAACAATATTAAATGTTATTAAACATGGCAAGAGGTGAAGCATAATAAAACAAACTATTTAGGCAAATTTAAATGAGGCCGGAAATAACAAACAACAATTCCGGAAATCCCCATATGCATATTTCGAATTTGCTACTGTTCTGCCCTAACACAATTTTAATGTTATTAAGCAGCAAAATAAAGTGCACCAAGTTAATCTATGCATTTTTCTACCCCATTTACATATATAATTTATTTAAAACCGAGCTACGGTTATTTAGTTATGAAATAAATCATTTTAGCATGGCATTTATGCAAAATATTACAAACAACAATTTTAAACATTTTAATTGTTGTTATCATGATGCGGATGACATGTGCAAGTTTTATGCAATTTTATGAAAATGTTGACAAGAGCATTATGAAGCATTGTGTCACCGTGGTGGAAGAAAGGGGTGCCACGGCAACGAATCCGAAAATGGTGCCACGGCAACATATCGGTTCCGACAGCTCATCGAGATGTCGGTGCAAAAGAAAGCGTGCGGATGCGTGCACGGATGGTGGGGTGATCCCGGATTCCGGGTTCCCACGGGTCGACGGCATGGCAAACGAGGAACGTGCAAAGACCTCTCGGGCACGGTGCAAACGTAGGGTGCAACTCATACAACATGCATTCGTTCACGGGTAACGTCTCGGGGTTATACCTTCGAAGCGAGCAATCGGACGGGTCGAGTTTCAGAGAGGAAGTACACGCTCACGGGTCGCCGAGGGAAGTAGAGGAAGTAGTCGTTCTCGCGATGTAGTGGAAGTAGTCGTACACGGCGACGGTAGTTGTACCCGGTTCAGAGATGTTCGGTCGGCAGAGTGGAAGTAGTGGTACACATATCGTAGAGGAACTTGATGAATCCAGCCTCCGGGTCGTCGCGGTACTTGTAACTCGTGTAACTCCACCGCTCGTTGTGTAATCGCATATGGGTCTCGAGTCTTGGTCCTGAACTTGAGGAGGTCAATGGTCGGTGACCCACGCGAGCACTTCAAGACGGGCAAGAGAGCGGGCGAACAGAGACGCGTCCTCTACCCCGCTCGAACGAGGCAGAGGCGGGGCAGGGGCTCATCTGGTTCCCGGCCGGGTCCAGGCCGGTGGGACTCCATGGGGCGGCGGCCATGGCGTCGGGCAGGGCTTCCCGAGGTGGTGCAGGTGGCCCCTGGAGAGGTGCAGCAGGATAGATCCTGGCGTTGGAGGAGGACGGGCGGTGGCTCCTGCTGGCGCGAAGGCGGAGAGGAGGCTCCAGCTTGGCGTGGCCTCGTCGGCCGGCGGGTTGGAGCTCCGACGGTGGCACTCGCCCGCACGGCGCCGGAGATGGCAAGGGCGACGAAGAGCTGAAGGACGGCGAGGACGAGGGAGCTCCTGGTTCCCAAGCGGAGAGGAGCTCAGCAGGCCGAGGCGGCGGCAGGGAGGGCCCCAGTGCGCAGCCTGATCCGGCGGCGGCGGCGGGCTCTGGCCGGCCGGTGGTGGTCTGAAGGCAAGGCCTCTGACGGGAGGCGGGGCGAACGATGACGGGGTGTAGGAGGCCGAGGGAGAGATGGGATCGAGAGAGGAGAGATGGGGCGCAGAGGAGGGAGATGGGATCGAGAGAAGGTGGCGGCGGCCAGAGGGAGAGATCGAGAGGGAGAGATGGGATCGGGAGATCGAGCCGAAGTGCTTCCTGGCGGCGCAAGCGAGGGGAACGAGGAGGAGGAGAGAGCGCTCGGGCTAGGGTTAGAGTTGGTTAGGTGGGCTGGTGCCTTAGAGGCCGGCCCGGGTAGGGAAGAAAATGGCCAGAGGCCTGGCTGGGATCTCTTCTCTCTCTCCTTTCTACTCTTTTATTTTCCAAAATAGAAAATACCAAAGAGGAAAAGAAGAGGAAAGGAAGTGTTTGGGAATGGAGTTAATTTTCTCAGACTCAGAAAAATGAGTTTAATCCAAGAAAATAGGAGTGGGCATGGGTGCAAGTTTTAGATTCAAAAACATTTGAATTTAATTCAAATGGGTGAATAGGAAGTGGAAGTTTGGAAGGCCCAAAAATGTTGAGAATTTTAGAGGAGCCACAATAAAAGGGAAAAGAAATGTTGGCAAAGTTTGGGGACCAAACTTGAAGTAGAAAGGGCATGGGAATTTGCAAGTGTGTTATGGTGAATTCCAAATTAATGGAATATTTATATATAGCTCCCTAATATTGGGACAATATGTTATAAAGAGAAGTCAACCTTGTGAATCCCCTCGATTTAAATGGATCGAAGATCCATACAATTTATTTAGAAGAGTTATAAAAATTAATGATATGATGGCATGATGAGATGATGCAATGCAAGAGATGACATAATGAATGCACAAACAAAACAAATCACATGGCAAAACTCGGAAACCCTGGAAGGCAACTGAAGCTCCGGTCTTGGGGCGTCACAATGGAGATGGGAGTTTGCATTTGTCAGTTACTCAGTATCAAAGTGTGGCTGGCACTGAGCCTGTTACTCAAGATGATGATGTTGTTCTGCAACTACAGTTTGAGGATCAAAGGGTAAGAAAGAAAAAGAGTGGTTTTCTTAAGAGAAAGGAGTTGGAACAGCGTCAAAAGGCTGCTTGCGTCCATCCACATGCCGACGATGGCGCAGAAGCTGGGCATGATGAAGGTGTTGTCGAGGCTGGTGGTACTGGTCATCCTGGGGCTGGTGGAACTAAGATGCCTGCTGATACGTCCATTTTGCATCATGCTTTTATGTTGATATTTATTGCATTACGGGCTGTTATTTCACATTATGTACAATACGTATGCTTTTTCTCTCTTATTTTACAAGATTTACATGAAGAGGGAGAATGCCGACAGCTGGAACTAATTATGGACCGGAAAGGAGCAAATATGAGATATCTATTCTGCACAACTCCAAATGTCCTGAAACATCACACGGAGAATTATTTTGGAATATATAAAAAATATTGGGCAAAGAAACAACAGAAGGGGACCCACCAGGAGGCCACAAGACTGGGGGCGCGCCCTACCCACCAGGGCTTGTGGGCCCCCTGGCCATTGTCCGGTGCCCATCTGTAACGCCCCAAGACCGGAGCTTCAGTTGCCTTCCAGGGTTTCCGAGTTTTGTCGTGTGATTTGTTTTGTTTGTTGCATTCTTCATGTCATCTCTTGTATTGCATCATCTCATCATGCCATCATCTCATTAATTTTTAAAACTCTTCTAAATAAATTGTATGGATTTTTCGATCCATTTAAATCGAGGGAATCCACTTGTGACTTCTCTTTATAACATATTCTCCCAATATTATGGAGCTATATAAATTATTCCATTTATTTGGAATTGATCATAACACACTTGCAAATATAATCCCATGCCTTTTCTACTCCGAGTTGACCTCAAAACCTTGCCAATATTTCTTTCATCATTTTCCGGAGCTCCACCAAAAATCCGAACATTTTTGGACCTTCCCAAACCCTCACTTCCATTCAAATCATTTGAATTTAAATTCAAATGAATTTGAATTCAAATCTTCAATTTTGGCCTTTCTATTTTTCTTGGAACGAGCATATTTTTGCGAGTCCGGAAAAATTACCCTCATACCCTAATTCTTGTCCACTCATTTATTTTCTCTCCCTTTCTTTCTTTGCGTTTCTGTTTTTTTTGAAGAGTTTAAAGAGGAGAGAGGAGCCAGCCCAGCCGGCCCCTGGCCATTCTCCTCCCGCGCCGGCCTCTATGGCCCAAGGCCTCCCAAGGCCCAATTAACCCTCTAACCCTAGCCCTCGCTCAGCCCGATCCACTCCCCTTCTTCTCCCTCGATCCCTTCCTCCAGCGCCGCCATCTCCTCGCTCATCCCGATCCCCATCTCACTCTCTCCCTCTCGATCCCGCGCCTCCTCGCCAAACCCTCGTCGCCCGAGCGCTTGAGGAGAGGAGCTCCTCGAGCACCTGCGCCCGATCCCCTCGTCACCTCCACCGGCGCCAGGCCCCATCTTCCTCCCCTGCCTCGCCTCCTCCTCGCCTTGAGCCCGTGCCGGTCCCGTCCATCCTGCCCCTCGTCCCTCGGTAGCTCCTCCGTCGCCCGCCTCATTCGCCGACCCCAGCGGTTGCATCCACGCCCGAGGCCCTGCCGCTCGCCGACGCTGTCGGCGACTAGCAGCAGGAGGCCGACGCTGCTCGCTGAAGTTACGCCGTCGTGTTCCTGCCCCGTTCGCCTCGTGTCCTTCTGGTTCCGGAGAAAGCCGTGCCCCTCCATGGCCTTCTACCCGAGCCACCAACCCGCCGCGCCTCCATGCGTCTGCGCCGGCGACCTTCGCCTCCGTCCGCGACGTCGCCTCCCCATGGCGCCGCGCCCGGATGCTCCTCCTGCCGCGTCCGCAGCCTGCCTCCTCTCCAGCGCCCCCCTCAAGTTCGCCGCCGCGCCATGGGCGCCTCCCTCCAAGTCCAGCGGCCGCTGCCCTCCACGGAGCCCAAGTCGCGCCGCCGAGACGCCAAGTACCAGTTCACCGAGGAGCACCAAGTTTTGCCTCTGTACACTCATCAGGGTTGACCGTGGACTTGTGCCTGGTGTTACTTGGATTCGTCAAGGAGGCCAAGACCCGAGGTTTCGGTGTTGCTTTGTTTTGGAACGCCAAGTACCACTACGACCGATGCCCCGAGGAAACCGAGTACGACTACACCCGGTGATGTGACAAGTACCCCTTCGGATGCGCCTAGTTCGGCTACGAGGACCGCCAAGTTCGTCTTCTGCAGTTTCCGAATTCACCAAGTACCACGACGACCGCCGATGAACGTTTTGGACCGCCAAGTTCGGCTACGATCCTCGAGACCATCGTGTTGCAAGCTAACATGAGTACGACCCGACGACCACCGAACCGGAAACGACAAGTACCCCTACGGAAACCTGAATCGCCAAGACCGGACCCGTCGAGTACCCCTTCGGATTCGTCAAGACCCTCATGAACAACTACTTCCACTACAATATGTACCTCTACCGTCGCCACGTGATCAACTACTTCCACTACCACGTGTACCACTACTTCCACTACGACCCGAGAACGTCTACTTCCATCTACTTCCCTCGACGACTCGAACCGCTCCGAAAACGCATGCTTCGAAGGTATAACCCGAGACGACCGTCGTGGACCGAACGAATGTGTGTTGTATGAGATGCTCGTGTTTGCACCGTGCCCGTTAGTCCTTGCGATGCCCCTCTGTTGCCATGCCACCGTCCCGTGGGAACCCGGAATCCGGGAGCACCCCACCATCCTTGCATGACACGCTCACGCCTCCTTTTGCACCGGTATCTCCGTGAGCTACCGGAACCGAAATGTTGCCGTGGCATCATTTTCGGATTTGTTGCCGTGGCACCCCTTTCTTCCACCACGGTGACACAATGCTTCATAATGCTCTTGTCAACATTTTCATAAAAATTGCATAAAACTTGCACATGTCATCCGCATCATGATAACAACAATTAAAATGTTTAAAATTGTTGTTTGCAATAATTTGCTTAAATGCCATGCTAAAATGATTTATTTCATAACTAAATAACCGTAGCTCGGTTTTAAATAAATTATATATGTAAATGGGGTAGAAAAATGCATGGATTAACATGGTAGCATTACTTTGCATGTTTAACAACTCTAAAATATGCTTTAGGTCAGAACAGTACCAAATTCGAATATGGACATGAGGTTTTCCGGAATTATCGTTTGTTGTTTCCGGCCTCATTTAAATTTGCCTAAATAGTTAGTTTACTTATGCCTCACCTCTTGCCATGTTTAACAACATTTAATATTGTTTGGTAACCTAACCGAGAGAGAACTAAATATTTGAATGTGGTGTTTTGTCAATATGCAACCCGTTGCATATTGAGCTCCACTTAACTTGTAGTGTTGTTTGTGCATATTGCCATGCCATGCCTCCTTAAACCGGACATGCATCATACTTGGTTGTGCATCATGCCATGTTTGTGCTTGTTGGTTTACCATGTTGTTTGTTTCTTTCCGGGTTGCTTCTCTCGTTAGCTTCGGTTCCGTTCCGGAGTTGTGAGGATTCGTTCGACTTCATCCTTTTGTCTTCTTCATGGACTCGTTCTTCTTCCTTGCGGGATTTCAGGCAAGATGACCATACCCTCGAAATCACTTCTATCTTTGCTTGCTAGATGCTCGCTCTTTTGCTATGCCTATGCTATGATGCCTACCACTTGCTATATCATGCCACCCATATTGCCATGTCAAGCACCTAACCATCCTTTCCTAGCAAACCGTTGTTTGGCTATGTTACCGCTTTGCTCAGCCCCTCTTATAGCGTTGTTAGTTGCAGGTGAAGATGAAGTTTGTTCCTTGTTGGAACATGGAGATGTTGTTCCTTGTTGGAACATGTTTACTTGTTGGGATATCACAATATATCTTATTTAATTAATGCATCTATATACTTGGTAAAGGGTGGAAGGCTCGCCATATGCCCGGTGTTTTGTTCCACTCTTGCCGCCCTAGTTTCCGTCCATACCGGTGTTATGTTCCCGGATTTTATGCTCCTTACACGGTTGGGTGATTTATGGGACCCCTTGACAGTTCGCTTTGAATAAGACTCTCCAGCAAGGCCCAACATTGGTTTTACCATTTGCCACCTAAGCCTTTTTCCCTTGGGTTCTGCAGACTCAAGGGTCATCTTTATTTTAACCCCGGCCGTTCTCCTCCGAGTGCTGGTCCAAACTAGAGCCACTTGCGGTGCCGCCCGAGGCAACTTGGGGTATCGTCGGTTGCCGTCGACGTAGTGTTCATCCGGTGTGCCACGAGACCGAGATATGTGCAGCTCCTATCAGATTTGTCGGCACATCCGGGCGGCTTTGCTGGTCTTGTTTTTCTTGCTGTCGAAATGTCTTGTAGTCCGGGATTCGAGACTGATCGGTCTTCCCGTAGAAGGAATATCCTTCGTTGACCGTGAGAGCTTATAATGGGCTAAGTTGGGACACCCTGCAGGGTATTATCTTTCAAAGCCGTGCCCGCGTTATGAGGCAGATGGGAATTTGTTAATGTCCGTTGTAGAAAACCCGGTTGATCTTAACTAAAATACACCAACGCGTGTGTAACCGTGATGGTCTCTTCTCGTGGAGTCCGGAAGTGAACACGATGTTGGAGTTATGCTTGCCGTAGGTTGTTTTAGGATCACTTCTTGATCATAGTTTTTCGACCGTGCTTGGCCTCCTCTTCTCGCTCTCTTTTGCGTATGATAGCCACCATATATGCTAGTCGCTGCTGCAGCTCCACCTCACTACCCTGTCCTACCTTTAAGCTTAAATAGTCTTGATCTCGCTGGTGTGAGATTGCTGAGTCCCGTGACTCACGATACTTCAAAACCAGTTTGCGGTGCCGATGAAACCGTGCAGGTGGCCTTTGAGCTCAAGGAGGAGCTCGATGAAGATCTTGTTCTTTGTGCTGTTTCGTTTCAGCTTGATCAAGAGTGGAGCCAGTTGGGACGATCGGGGATCTGTAGCTTTTGGGGTAGTCTTCTTTTATTTTGGTTCCGTAGTCGGACCTTGATTGTATCTGTATGATGTAATGTTTTACTCATGTATTGTGTGAAGTGGCGATTGTAAGCCAACTATGTATCTCTTTCCTTATGTATTACATGGGTTGTGTGAAGATTACCTCACTTGCGACATTGCTTTCAATGCGGTTATGCCTCTAAGTCGTGCCTCGACACGTGGGAGATATAGCCGCATCGAGGGCGCTAGTTGGTAATCGAGCCTTCCCGACTTAGGAGCCCCTACATGATTGTTTGTTTGGCGTTGTTGAGTCTAGAACGGAAAATGTTTTGAGTCTTAGGATTATATATATCGGAGAGTAGGATTATTTTACTCCTCGGTCCCTTCGTCGCTCTGGTGAGGTATCCCGGCGTAGAGTTTTGACTTTTCTCTCCTCAAATTTCACTAAAATTTTTTTTAGGATCACGCTGGTATCTTGGAATCGTTCGATGGTTTTGTGACGAGAACATTGTTCTTGGTGCCTCGACATTTAGGGGTTGTGGCGGTGTCCGGGAGTTGAGCTCCGAGGTGTTGTCGTCACAATTTTATCGTTGCGATTCGAATACCTGAGTTTTGCCGACATCGAAATCTCTTTTGTGCGATTGTTGGTGAGATAACCCGATAGCCCGATCTCGAGGCGAGTCGGGAGTATTGCCATGACTTGTATAACGGATGTTTTTCAAGGTCGAGGTACACGATTTCGAGGATTTCTTGGTTATATGTTGACGGATGGATACAATTGGATCTAGGTATTGTTAGTTTGGGTGATATATTTTGTGTCCCTGCATCCCCAACACCAGATTGCATAACCGAAAGTTTCGGAGTTTATAGGTGGGAATTCTAGTAGCTTACGGGATATTCTTTCCGACGGATGTATGATTTGAGATTGGGGTTCAACGCGTCTAGTGGTCCGCCCATTCACGGTCGATTCTGATGGTCGCGAGGCGTCTTAAAGAATCCTTGGCTATGCTGATTCGGGGACGTCTTGTTTGTCATTCGTGACGTCCGCTATACGTCGTGTTCGTGTGGGCCCCACCACGAACACTTTGGGCGAAATCTCTATCATGTGTTTGTTCCGGCTCATTCTTGAAGCAAATCCTTTGTTTTTGTTCCGTTTTGTGGTATTCAAGTTGCTTCAATGTCAAGTATTGATTCCATACCTTTCCTAAATGGTGTTCTCATATTGCTATGTGAATAGTAATCCTTCTTGATCACTGAGCTTGTCATGTCAATTCTTTTCTCAACCGGTGTGCTTCTCTTCAAGTGGATCCGATCATTCCAACATTCGCAAGATCAATTCCAAGCTTTTTCTCAACGGTGTTCGTTTCATCCGACCCAAGTTGTTTTGATTTCCCGCCCTCCCACCCCTTTTTTATTCAAGGACTCAGATTTCTTAATCAAGTATCCATTTTATTGAGTGAAGTTTCTTCATTCTTTTCCTTTAATGTTTTATCCGGTGATTTCTCATGAAGACGCTAAGGAAGCTTTAACCTTATCATTGTTCCTTTCTAATTTTCTTTTCCGGTGGATTTAAGTCAAGTTTTCAGTGTTGATCGTATTCTTTTCATCGTTTCAAATGCTTTCTCATGTCGGTGCATCTCTTAATCATCCACTTCTCGCTATTCAATTGTTCCGAGTGTTAAAGATATCTCAGAAGATTCTAGTTCCCATTCTCAACTCACTCAAGTTCTTTTGAGGATGCTATCTCATTCAAGCCATTTAATTCTACCGGTGCAATATCTGTTTCAAACAATTGTTCAACGGTGGTTCTTTTGAGTGGGCCCTAACCCACGTGTCTTTTCCTGTGGTCTTACGACTCTTCTAATTTATCCCGGAGCTATTCCCAAATTCTTTTCGAAGCTTGACGTAAGAATGAATTGTCATCAGTCATATGTCTTTCTCCAAGATCTTTCACATTCTTTTCATTGTTGGCTCAACATCTTTGCTTTTCATTCTCCCGGAGTATCTCAGTAATTCATGGTGATGTTTCTCATCGTCATTCTCAACATTTGAAGACCGAAGAAGAGTTTCTCTTTAATCTTGGTCCATTCTATTGAAGATTCATGGTTCTTGCTTCGTGCCATCCTCATAGTTGTGAGAATTCTTTTCACCCATCCCTAGCAATTCAGGAGTCTTTTCAGTTTGATTCTTCTGAGCCCGTCATCTCAGAATTATTCATTCCAGCTTTCAGCTCTTGTTCCCCAAATCTTACCGGTGCATCATTCAAGTATTCTACAATCAGCTCGTCATCTATTCGTTCATTTGTATCAAAATCCTCTCAAGTATCTTCGTTCATTTTCCAATTCTTCCCGGTGATTCGTTCTCTTTTCTTCATTCATTCTCAATTATTACGGTGGTTCGTTCAAGAGTTCTCTTCCTTCGTTATCATATAGATTCTTTCGTTCTTTTCAGTCCTACCGGTGGTTCGATGAAGACCTTCCCAAGTTGAGAAGTATCTCTCTTCAATCCTTTCTACGAGAATAAGTAGTATGCCAAATCCGTTGCTTGCCATCAATTTTATTGGTGAAGGATCAGCATAATGTAATTCTTATTCTTGTTTCATCGAGTAAGTTCAATTCCTTATTCCGGAGGTTCATCAAAATTCTTGATTTCATTGGTTCATCTTTCTTTCCGGAGTTCAAAGTTTTCTCATTATATCATTTCAAAGCTTCATCTTGTCACTGCAAGGCTTCACCTTGTGTCTTCAACTTCTCTTTCTTTCTATCACCCTTTTGTTTATCGGAGTTCATCATGGAGGCTCTACATGGTGCTTCATCAAGGATTCTTTTCATTCTTTAATTGTTCTTCAAGATTTTTCTCTCGGAGTTAAGATCCGCCAAGCTATACTCTAAAATAAGCATGGTGTTCAACACATGTTTTGTTTGAGGAGCTCAAGTATTCTTCATCTTGCATTCCGAAGTGCAATTCTTTCGATCTTATCTTTTGAGGTGGTGTTATGTCATTCTCGAAAATTTGAGTTCGTGTTTCATGATTGGTCAAGAATGATATATTTTAAATCCATCAATCTCTTCATTGGAGTTGTCTTGGGCTATATTTCACCTAAAGCTTCCCCTAAGGGAATTTGCTATTATGGTGCTTATCAATGATCCAAGTTTTCTCCTATTCTCTGGGGGAAAGAAGATTTCATCTTCTTGTTGATCTTAATCCAATCAATTGTTTTCGTTAGTGGCAGAATTTCACCTCATAATTTTGAGTTGTTTCCATAAGCCCACTACAAGTTTATTCTTTTCATTGTTGATTTTTCAAACAACTCCATTCTATCCTTCTTTTAAGGGTGCTTTCCAAACTCATTTGTGGTAGAAGTTGTCATTTTTCTTCTCCATTCCTTTATTCCTATGATCTATCTTCTATTATTTCTTCCAGAGGCATGGTGATGTTGCTCTCTTCGACCCATCGTCTCGTTTTGCCAAGATCATGTTCTTTTCTTGCTTATCCTTTTAACCGGAGGTTGTGTCATCTCTTCAAGTTCTTTTCATCTTATCAAGTTTTCCTTCTTCTTTTAGTCGGAGTGCTGTCCAAATTATATCAATCTTATTCTTTGTCTATCTAGTTTTAACCGGAGTGGTTTCAGTATCTATCTTATCACTAAACCTCTTGGTTTTCGTCGTATCCCTTGTTCCTCTTTTCTAACAGAGTGTTTTCAACCTCCTTCATCTTCGTTGTTTTCTTTCTTTCATTTTGTTCAACCTCTCAAGGTTCTTTGGTTTCACTCGTTTGTCGAAGAAGCAACTTTGTTTTACCTCTTCCTCTTCCGTTTTTCTATCCGGTGCCATCCTAGATCTCGGGACGAGATCCTCTCGTAGTGGTGGAGTGTTGTAACGCCCCAAGACCGGAGCTTCAGTTGCCTTCCAGGGTTTCCGAGTTTTGTCGTGTGATTTGTTTTGTTTGTTGCATTCTTCATGTCATCTCTTGTATTGCATCATCTCATCATGCCATCATCTCATTAATTTTTAAAACTCTTCTAAATAAATTGTATGGATTTTTCGATCCATTTAAATCGAGGGAATCCACTTGTGACTTCTCTTTATAACATATTCTCCCAATATTATGGAGCTATATAAATTATTCCATTTATTTGGAATTGATCATAACACACTTGCAAATATAATCCCATGCCTTTTCGCTCGAGTTGACCTCAAAACCTTGCCAATATTTCTTTCATCATTTTCCGAGCTCCACCAAAAATCCGAACATTTTTGGACCTTCCCAAACCCTCACTTCCATTCAAATCATTTGAATTTAAATTCAAATGAATTTGAATTCAAATCTTCAATTTTGGCCTTTCTATTTTTCTTGGAACGAGCATATTTTTGCGAGTCCGGAAAAATTACCCTCATACCCTAATTCTTGTCCACTCATTTATTTTCTCTCCCTTTCTTTCTTTGCGTTTCTGTTTTTTTTGAAGAGTTTAAAGAGGAAAGAGGAGCCAGCCCAGCCGGCCCCTGGCCATTCTCCTCCCGCGCCGGCCTCTATGGCCCAAGGCCTCCCAAGGCCCAATTAACCCTCTAACCCTAGCCCTAGCTCAGCCCGATCCACTCCCCCCGCTTCTCTCCCTCGATCCCTTCCTCCAGCGCCGCCATCTCCCTCGCTCATCCCGATCCCCATCTCACTCTCTCCCTCTCGATCCCACGCCTCCTCGCCAAACCCTCGTCGCCTGAAGGCCGAGGAGAGGAGCTCCTCGAGCACCTGCGCCCGATCCCCTCGTCACCTCCACCGGTGCCAGGCCCCATCTTCCTCCCCTGCCTCGCCTCCTCCTCGCCTTGGAGCCCCGTGCCCGGTCCCGTCCATCCCGGCCCCCTCGTCCCTCGGTAGCTCCTCCGTCGTCCGCCTCCATTCGCCGACCCCAAGCGGTTGCATCCACGCCCGAGGCCCTGCCGCTCGCCCGACGACGTCGTCGGCGACTAGCAGCAGGAGGCCGACGCTGCTCTGCGAGTTACGCCGTCGTGCTCCTGCCCGTTCGCCCGTGTCCTTCGGTTCCGGAGAAAGCCGTGCCCTCCATGGCCTTCTACCGAGCCACCAACCCGCCAAGCCTCCATGCGTCTGCGCGGCGACCTTCGCCTCCGTCGCGTCGTCGCCTCCCCATGGCGCCCGCCCGGATGCTCCTCCCGCGTCCGCAGCCTGCCTCCTCTCCAGCGCCCCCCTCAAGTTCGCCGCCGCGCCATGGGCGCCTCCTCAAGTCCAGCGCCGCTGCCCTCCACGGAGCCCAAATCGCGCCGCCGAGATGCCAAGTACCAGTTCACCGAGGAGCACCAAGTTTTGCCTCTGTACACTCATCAGGGTTGACTGTGGACTTGTGCCTGGTGTTACTTGGATTCGTCAAGGAGGCCAAGACCCGAGGTTTCGGTGTTGCTTTGTTTTGGAACGCCAAGTACCACTCGACCGATGCCCCGAGAAACCGAGTACGACTACACCGGTGATGTGACAAGTACCCTTCGGATGCGCCTAGTTCGCTCACGAGGACCGCCAAGTTAAATCTTCTGCGGTTTCGAATTCACCAAGTACCACGACGACCGCCGATGAGCGTTTTGGACCGCCAAGTTCGGCTACGATCCTCGAGACCATCGTGTTGCAAGCTAACATGAGTACGACCCGACGACCACCGAACCGGAAACGACAAGTACCCCTACGGAAACCTGAATCGCCAAGACCGGACCCGTCGAGTACCCCTTCGGATTCGTCAAGACCCTCATGAACAACTACTTCCACTACAATATGTACCTCTACCGTCGCCACGTGATCAACTACTTCCACTACCACGTGTACCACTACTTCCACTACGACCCGAGAACGTCTACTTCCATCTACTTCCCTCGACGACTCGAACCGCTCCGAAAACGCATGCTTCGAAGGTATAACCCGAGACGACCGTCGTGGACCGAACGAATGTGTGTTGTATGAGATGCTCGTGTTTGCACCGTGCCCGTTAGTCCTTGCGATGCCCCTCTGTTGCCATGCCACCGTCCGTGGGAACCGGAACCGGAGCACCCCACCATCCTTGCATGACACGCTCACGCCTCCTTTTGCACCGGTATCTCCGTGAGCTACCGGAACCGAAATGTTGCCGTGGCATCATTTTCGGATTTGTTGCCGTGGCACCCCTTTCTTCCACCACGGTGACACAATGCTTCATAATGCTCTTGTCAACATTTTCATAAAAATTGCATAAAACTTGCACATGTCATCCGCATCATGATAACAACAATTAAAATGTTTAAAATTGTTGTTTGCAATAATTTGCTTAAATGCCATGCTAAAATGATTTATTTCATAACTAAATAACCGTAGCTCGGTTTTAAATAAATTATATATGTAAATGGGGTAGAAAAATGCATGGATTAACATGGTAGCATTACTTTGCATGTTTAACAACTCTAAAATATGCTTTAGGTCAGAACAGTACCAAATTCGAATATGGACATGAGGTTTTCCGGAATTATCGTTTGTTGTTTCCGGCCTCATTTAAATTTGCCTAAATAGTTAGTTTACTTATGCCTCACCTCTTGCCATGTTTAACAACATTTAATATTGTTTGGTAACCTAACCGAGAGAGAACTAAATATTTGAATGTGGTGTTTTGTCAATATGCAACCCGTTGCATATTGAGCTCCACTAACTTGTAGTGTTGTTTGTGCATATTGCCATGCCATGCCTCCTTAAACCGGACATGCATCATACTTGGTTGTGCATCATGCCATGTTTGTGCTTGTTGGTTTACCATGTTGTTTGTTTCTTTCCGGTTGCTTCTCTCGTTAGCTTCGGTTCCGTTCGGAGTTGTGAGGATTCGCTTCGACTTCATCCTTTTGTCTTCTTCATGGACTCGTTCTTCTTCCTTGCGGGATTTCGGCAAGATGACCATACCCTCGAAATCACTTCTATCTTTGCTTGCTAGATGCTCGCTCTTTTGCTATGCCTATGCTATGATGCCTACCACTTGCTATATCATGCCACCCATATTGCCATGTCAAGCCCCTAACCATCCTTTCCTAGCAAACCGTTGTTTGGCTATGTTACCGCTTTGCTCAGCCCCTCTTATAGCGTTGTTAGTTGCAGGTGAAGATGAAGTTTGTTCCTTGTTGGAACATGGAGATGTTGTTCCTTGTTGGAACATGTTTACTTGTTGGGATATCACAATATATCTTATTTAATTAATGCATCTATATACTTGGTAAAGGGTGGAAGGCTCGGCCTTATGCACAGTGTTTTGTTCCACTCTTGCCGCCTAGTTTCCGTCATACCGGTGTTATGTTCCCGGATTTTGCGTTCCTTACGGTTGGGTGATTTATGGGACCCCTTGACAGTTCGCTTTGAATAAGACTCCTCCAAAGCAAGGCCCAACATTGGTTTTACCATTTGCCACCTAAGCCTTTTTCCCTTGGGTTCTGCAGACTCAAGGGTCATCTTTATTTAACCCGGGCCAGTTCTCCTCCGAGTGCTGGTCCAAACTAAACCACTTGCGGTGCCGCCCGAGGCAACTTGGGGTATCGTCGGTTGCCGTCGTAGTGTTCATCCGGTGTGCCACGAGACCGAGATATGTGCAGCTCCTATCAGATTTGTCGGCACATCCGGGCGGCTTTGCTGGTCTTGTTTTATTCTGTCGAAATGTCTTGTAGTCCGGGATTCCGAGACTGATCGGGTCTTCGGTAGAAGGAATATCCTTCGTTGACCGTGAGAGCTTATAATGGGCTAAGTTGGGACACCCTGCAGGTATTATCTTTCAAAGCCGTGCCCGCGGTTATGAGGCAGATGGGAATTTGTTAATGTCCGGTTGTAGAAAACCCGAAGTTGATCTTAACTAAAATACACCAACCGCGTGTGTAACCGTGATGGTCTCTTCTCGGCGGAGTCCGGGAAGTGAACACGGTGTTGGAGTTATGCTTGCCGTAGGTTGTTTTAGGATCACTTCTTGATCATAGTTTTTCGACCGTGCTTGGCCTCCTCTTCTCGCTCTCTTTTGCGTATGATAGCCACCATATATGCTAGTCGCTTGCTGCAGCTCCACCTCACTACCCTGTCCTACCTTTAAGCTTAAATAGTCTTGATCTCGCGGGTGTGAGATTGCTGAGTCCCCGTGACTCACGAGATACTTCAAAACCAGTTTGCAGGTGCCGATGAAACCGTGCGGTGGCCTTTGAGCTCAAGGAGGAGCTCGATGAAGATCTTGTTCTTTGTGCTGTTTCGTTTGATTGATCGATGAGTGGAGCCAGTTGGGACGATCGGGGATCTGTGTAGCTTTGGGGTAGTCTTCTTTTATTTTGGTTCCGTAGTCGGACCTTGATTGTATCTGTATGATGTAATGTTTTACTCATGTATTGTGTGAAGTGGCGATTGTAAGCCAACTATGTATCTCTTTCCCTTATGTATTACATGGGTTGTGTGAAGATTACCTCACTTGCGACATTGCTTTCAATGCGGTTATGCCTCTAAGTCGTGCCTCGACACGTGGGAGATATAGCCGCATCGAGGGCGTTACACCATCTTCTGCTATATGGAGGGTTTTGACCTAGAAAAGAAAGAAGAGAGCTTTCGAGACGAAGCGCCGCCTTCTCGAGGCGGAACCTGGGCAGAAGCAATCTAGGGCTCCGGCGGAGCTATTTTGTTGGGGAAACTTCCCTCCGGGAGGGGGAAATCAAAGCCATTTTCATCACCAATGATTCTCTCATCGAGGGAGGGTCAATATTCATCAACATCTTCACCAACATCATCTCCTCTCAAACCCTAGTTCATATTTTGTATTCAATCTTTGCCTCAAAACCTCAGATTGGTACCTGTGGGTTGCTAGTAGTGTTGATTACTCTTCGTAGTTGATGCTAGTTGGCTTATTTGGTGGAAGATCATATGTTCAGATCCTTAATGATATTCAATAACCCTCTAATCTTGAACATTAACATGCTTTGTGAATAGTTAGATTTGTTCCTGAGGACATGGGAGAAGTCTTGTAATAACTAATCATGTGAATTTGGTATTCGTTCGATATTTTGATGAGATGTATGTTGTCTTTCCTCTAGTGGTGTTATGTGAACATCGACTACATGACACTTCACCATGATTTGGCCTAGGGGAAGGCATTGGGAAGTAATAAGTAGATGATGGGATGCTAGAGTGACAGAAGCTTAAACCCTAGTTTATGCGTTGCTTCGTAAGGGGATGATTTGGATCCATATGTTTCATGCTATGGTTAGATTTATCTTAATTCTTATTTCGTAGTTGCGGATGCTTGCGAGAGGGGTTAATCATAAGTGGGAGGCTTGTCCAAGTAAGGATTGCACCCAAGCACCGGTCCACCCACATATCAAATTATCAAAGTAACGAACGCGAATCATATGAGCATGATGAAAACTAACTTGACAGTAATTCCCATGTGTCCTCGGGAGCGCTTTGCTTTACATAAGAGTTTGTCCAGGCTTGTCCTTCGCTAAAAATGATTGGGCCACCTTGCTGCACCTTTGCTACACTTGTTACTTGTTACCTGTTACAACTATCTTATCACAAAGTTATCTTGTCGGTGTACTAGAGTAGGGGTACCCTAGTATCCCGAACTCGTGCACGGGCAGTTGCAACACCCCGCGGTAGGGCTGCCTAGTGACTGCCAAGGTCCTCGGTGGTTCCTTTGGAGCCATTCAAGAACAAAGTATTCAAGGCCCGGCAAGAGGAGCTTGCCGGGAAGGCCACTCAGAGGCACGAAGAAACAAGACCCGGCAAGAGGAGCTTGCGGGAAGGCTTGGTGGCGACAAGCTCCGGCGCGACAAGGATTCAGCAGCGGCAAGGTGCTTGCAGCGGCAGAAAACTCTCTTCATCTCCGCTCCAGCTCATCCACCAACATGTCGCCATGGAGCCATTCGGCGTGCGTGTCAAGAGGCATGCAGCCAGCGAGGAGCAGCGATAAGTGGCGCCGACGAGCTTACCATCGTGGCGAGCGGTGGCGCTTTGACGGTCCTGTTGCACTATTTAGGCGACATGGGCGGGCATTTAATCTTTTGTCCCTTGGCGTCGAGTTAGGTAGAATACACTTGTACAAAGTAGCTGTACCAACGCAACTCATTTTCCCATTTTGCCCTCGTCTCGTTGCCACTGTGGTGACCCCTTGAGCCTATAAAAGGAGGCCCATGTGCAGCGTAGAAAGGGTTGGCTGGTTCGACTCATTCGAGACTAGAGACACTCAAGCTAGGTTTTGTAGCTCTCATTGCTCTCTAGCAAGAACACAAGATAATCGGACAAGCAGCGGTAGGAGTATTATCTCTCGGAGAGCTCGAAGCTGGGTAAAACTGCTCGTGTGCATCGCCTCGATCTGCTCTTCGTGCAATCTCCGCCCCCCACCGAACCAAAAGGGACTCGGTCCGCCAGGTCCCATAGGTGTTCGTGGGTCACGATCAGCTTCCCCGACATCTTTGGCGCGCCAGGTAGGGGGCGTCGAGGCTGTGTGAACCTGATCCGGCGTTCACACGAGCAACATCTTCATCATCTGCATCAACATGGCATCGAAGAAGAAGGCTTTGGCGCAGCAGAGCCGTCCGCGGCAAACCCACCACCACCGGAGTTAACAAGTGGTGGGGAAGACGCCGGCGGAAGAACGGGCGCCGGCGAGGGAGCTCATGATGCTGCCAAGTCCAAGGACAAGGCGGCGCAAACCTCGGCGTCCGTACACGTATCACGTCCATCTCAGGAGGCGCGAGACCGACAGCGTCATGGTGCTCGCAGCGCCATACGTTCGTTGGGCCAAGATCGAGCTGGTGGATCCAGAGACGCTCAAGAGCAGCTCGCGCGCCAACAGGCTGGTGCGGCGGGGGCGCGATCGCTGGGCGGGATATCTGCTCCTTCTAATATATTTAGAAGTCCGAGCATGTCCGTTCCTCGCCGTTCGCCATTGCCGCCCACCACTCAGCGGAAGCTTTGGCGCGAGCTCAATCGCTCTGGATTACCCTCCAGCGGTGACAAGGTCGGCGAATGGAGGCCACCATTCAAAGTCTCGCCGGCTTTGCCAACGGCGGCGTTCGCGGCAACCAAGCACGTCCTTTGCCCGGCGGCGAGCGACAAGGCGCGAGCGGTGGCAACGAGACCTATGGGGTGCAACCACCATGCACTCTCCATCCGAAGGCCAAGATCGCCGACTCGTCGGATCCACCTCGGCAGCGACTCCACGCGTCGCCGGATCCACGAGCTTCGCCGTGATCAGCGCCAAGTTCTTCAAACGACAACAAGAAGGCGCTCGAACCGCGCCGGCGCCAAAGAAGCGCGTCGGTCCGACCAGCGCGCTGGGCCCTCTGTTGGCGTGCATGCGCCCGAGAGAACCAGGTGACTTGCCGTGCGCGGTAGGTTGCCCTGCGTTCACTCGTGAGCTGCGGCAAGTCGGTGGCCCGACAAGAAAAATTTCAAGACAGATGTGCGGAGAAGTATGATGGCGGGGCGCATCCATCGGAGTTCCTCGGCATCTACACCATCGCGGTGCAGGCTGCGGGGGCGAGGCGACAAGATCCTCGCCAACTACTTCCCACCGGTACTCAAGCCCAATGTCGGTCTTGGCTCATGCACTTGCGGATAGTTCCATATCCTCTTGGGCAGATCTATGCCATCGGTTTGTCGGCGCCTTCACGGTGCCACAAACCTCATGGCCAAGAGAGTGACCTTCACCTGCTTCGCCCGAAGGAGGGAGAGTCCTGCGCAAGTTTATCCGGAGATTCAGCGCGTGCACTACAACATCGGATGTTCACCCTGCTGCGGTGATCAGCGCGTTCATCAAAGCGTCGGAACCGCGAGATGAGGAAGAGATGGCGATGTGCAAAGTCAAGGATGTCGATGAGCTGTATGCCTTGGCCGACAAGTGTGCGTCTTGAGGAAGGAAGAAGACTCCGGGAGAGAATGCGAAGCAGGATCGGCGGTGAGAGACCGCCCGGCAAAGAAGAGTCGGCGGCGGAACAACCGAAGGAAGAAGAGCAAAGAGGTACTAGTTGTCGAGCAGTCCGGCAACGGTGGCGCCGCCAAGAAGGCCAAAGTTGGTGCCTCCGGCAAGGAGGTTGCCGCTGGCGCCGATTGCAAGCTGTGTGGCGACGCCGACAAGCGAGACAGCTCAACAAGCGATCTTGCAAGATTCACCGCACCAAGGGCCACGACCTCGAGCTGCAAGAAGGTCGAGCAGCTTGTTGAACAGCGAAGGCTGAGTCTGGCGACGAGACAAGGAGAAGGCCGGAAGGTCTTTGGAGCAACTAGCAAGAAGCGACCGGCGGGGAGGGCGCCAAGGCAAGGCCAAGCAGCGGCAAGGAGACAGACCTCCAGCGGCGCGACAAGGATGAAGACGGCGATGATGATGAAGATATGGAAGGCGATGAAGGCGATGAGCAGGATTTTGAGAAAGCCACGGAGGTTCTCTGCGTTGGCGGTGGTGCTTCTCGCATACCTCACACCGCCAGCTCAAGCAATGGATGCGGGAGGTTAATGCAGCGAACCATGCGTGAAGTCACGCAGCCTTTGAAATGGTCCAGCACGCCTATCATCTTTGATATTGAGGACCACCCGATCGCATAACGCGGTCGGTGCTTGCGATGTTGGTCTCACCAACTATCCGCAACCTCAAGGTCACCAAGGTGCTAGTTGGGCGGGGCGGCAAACCTGATCTCATCCGCGGTGCTCGAAGTTTGAGATCCACGACAACAGCTCGAAGAGGCGGCACTTTCCAAGGAATCAACCCAGGAAGGAGTAAGCCGAAAGGGAAGATCATGTTGCCGGTAACATTTGGCAGCGAGCTAAACTTCAGGACTGAGAGGGTCATGTTCGACGTCGCTGATTTTCCATTGCCCTACAATGGAATACTTGGCCGTCCGGCACTCGCCAAGTTCATGGCAGCCTCTCATTATGCATACAACTTACTCAAGATGCCCGGCCCGATAAGTGTCATTTCTGTCCACGGCGACAAGAAGGACGCTCTTATCTGCGCCGACAAGATGTACCGGGAGGCAGCAGCTGCAACAGATAGCAAATCACTTGCCGCTGAAGCTCCCGGGGGGAAGAAGAAGACCAAGTCCGGCAAGATCTCTGATGCCCACTCCGGCAAGCGCACCTCTTCGGAGTGCTGCGCTACCGTCGAGGACGCACCATCGAGCTCCACCGGAAAGTGCAAGAAGATGATGGCAGCTCCACCGAAGACCAAGAGGGTGCCCGCCAAGGAGGACGAGACTGGTGGTACCTTCACCATCAGTGCCACTCTCGACCCTAAATAGGAAGCGCGCTCGTTGCTTTCTGCGCGAATGTCGGCGTGTTTGCATGGCAACCGTCGACATCCCAGTGTTCCCGGAAAGTAATTGAGCATCACCGGCTGTCTGTCCTCATCGCGCGGCCCGTCAAGCAAAAAGTCGAAAAACAAGCGGTGGGCGCCAGAATTCATAGCGAAGAGATCAAGAAGTTGGAAGCAGCGGGCCTTGTTAGAGGAGTGCTCCATCCCGTGGTTGGCCAATCCGGTAGTTGTCGAAGGCAAATGGGAAATGGAGACTCAGTATCGACTTCACGGATGTTAATAAAGCTTGTCCCAAAGACCCATTTCCCTTGCAGCGTATCGACTAGATTGTTGACTCCACGGCTGGATGCGATTGCTTTCATTTCTTGATGCATATTCAGGATATCATCGGATCTTCATGGCAGAAGAGGATGAGGAAAACGCATTCATCACCCCATGTGGCACATCTTGCTTTATCGGATGCCTTTTGGGCTAAAGAATGCTGGTTCAACGTTTGCAAGAGTAGTCCATGGCGCTTTTGAGCATAAATGCATAGAAATGTAGAAGCTTACATGGATGACATAGTGGTCAAGAGCAAGGACAAAGCAACTCTGGTTCAAGATTTAGATGAGACCTTTGCAAATCTGCGCAAGATCAACCTCAAGCTCAACCCGAGAAGTGCGTGTTGAGTCCCTTCCGGCAAGCTTCTCGGGTTCTTCGTCTCTCGGCGGGGAATTGAAGCCAATCCCGACAAGATCAAGGCCATTGAGCAAATTGAAGCACCAAAGCGCGTCAAGGATGTCACGAAGACTTGCGGTTGCGTGGCTGCTCTCGGCAGGTTTATCTCTAGATCTGCTGAGGCGCCCTGCCATTTTCAAGATTTTGAAAAGGCAGGTCAATGAAATGGACTCGAAGCGGAGGCTGCGCTGCAGACTTAAAGAGGTACTGTCCTCCACTCCAATACTTATCGCACCTAGGCCACAAGAGAAGTTGTTGCTATATATAGCGGCAACTAATCAAGTGGTTAGTGCTGCGTTAATAGCGGAAAGGAGGCCGATGATGAGCCGCAACCAAGGCAGGTACATCCAGCGACAAGCGGGGGCTTCGCCGACAAGCTCTGGTCCCGACAAGGACGGATCTGCGAGGATTGCGAGAAGATGCGAAAAAGGATGGTGCAGCGCCAGTCTACTTTGTCGAGTTCCCTTCTCTGAGGGCTAGGTCAAGGTACTACGGTGTGCAGAAATTGCTTTTCGGCCTCCTCATGGCCTCGAAAAGCTGCGCCATTACTTCCAAGCACATGAGATAACGATCGTCACTCGCTTTCCGCTGAAGAGAATCTTGCAAAATCCGAAGCAACAGGCAGGATTGTCGGTGGGCCTTTGGAACTATCAAGCTTTGGCCTCAAGTTTGAAAGCACTTCAACTATCGAGCGAGCATTGGCAGAATTTATAGCGAGTGGGCGTCGACACAAGATGAAGAAATTCGAGCGAGCATCCCGTCAAGGAGGCAAGTAAAGAGTGGCTGATGTACTTTGATGGTGCCTTCTCGCTGCAAAGGCGCCGGTGCGGCGTGCTGCTTATCGCACCCACGGAGAGCACCTCAAGTACATAGTCCAAATGCACTTTCCCAAGGAGCAAGCGACAAATAATCTGCGGAGTATGAGGGTTTGCTTGCGGTCTCGAATTGCAGTGAACCTTGGGATCAAGAAGCTCATTGTCGGGGTGACTCACAGCTTGTCGTCCGCCAAGTAAACAAAGATTATCGAGTCCATTGATGGAAGCCTCGTTGATGAAGTGAGAAAGCTAGAAGAACACTTTGACGGCCTACAAATGGAACATGTTCCAAGAGCTCGAGAATGATGTTGCCGATGGCTGTCAAAGTCGCCGCCTCAAGTTACACTGTGGAACCAGGAATCTTCGTGCTCAAGCTGACTCAACCGACCGTAACGCCATCAAGCTGGACAGAACAAGAAGAGGAATTTGATTTCGGTGACTACTTCTGGCGAGCTTCCCGAAGCCGCCGCCTTGAGTCCCCGGGTTCAACACGAAAGTCTTTGAGGAAGCGATCTGCTCCGACGAACCCCGAGGTTTGTTTCGTTGAAGTAGGCGCTCCGACAAGTTTTGCTCCGGCAAGCTTGCGGGAACATCAAGCTCGGTGAGCCGCGAGTTCTTGCCGTGGAAGCTGATGTTCCCGCGGCGAGATGTGCCTTTAGTCCTTGTTGTCGAGCCGCAAGCTCCGGCATGGGCGCAGCAGATCGTCCATTTCCTTGAGACGGAGAACTTCCGAAGAGCAAGAAGAAGCGGAAAGAGTAGCCCGACAGTCAAGTATGTACCGGTTTGTCGACAACACATGCAGAAGAAGACTCAGCGGAGTGAAATTGAAGTGTATTCACGGGAAGATGGACAAAAGCTGTTGGCGAGAGATACATGGAGGCATATGTGGTCACCACATTGGCGCCAAAACACTTGCCGGCAAAGCTTTCCGGCAAGGTTTCTTCGGCGACATCCCTCCGGATGCAACTGCACAAGTAACCAAGTGTGAAGCGTGCGGTTCCATTCCAGCGAGATACACCAGCCAGCTCAAGCTCTCCAGGGCGATCCCTTTATCCTGGCCCTTTTTGGTGCAGGGGCTCGACATCCTCGGCCCCTTTCCCGAGCTGTCGGGGCTTTGAGTACTTATGCGTTGCAATTGACAAGTTCACAAAGTGGCGGAAGTGGAAGCGATGAGGAAGGTGATAGCACGATCGGCGATCAAGTTCTTGGTCAATTGTTTGCCGTTTTGGGATTCCTAACGGATCATCACCGACAACGGCACACAGTTCACGAGCCGCACCTTCATGCGATCGTCCAAGATCTTGGCGCCAAGGTCTGCTTAACTTCATTGCTCACCGAGAAGCAGCGGTCAGCGGAGAGGGCAAATCTGAAGTGCTGCGAGGCCTCAAGACCAGAACTTTCGACGGGCTGCACAAGTGCGGAAGAAACTGGATTGAGGAGCTGCGGTGGTTCTTTGGTCGTCGGGGCGACACCGTCGAGCCATTGGCGGACACCTTCGCTCTAGTCTATGGAGCAGAGGCAGTTCTCCCCATGGAACTCATATCACGGGTCACCTCGAGTGCTCGCTTATGATGAGCTTGAGCAAAGCAGCTGCAACAAGATGACGCTGCTGCTCCTTGAGGAGGATCGTCTTGAGCTGCTCTCTGAGCTGCTCGTTACCGACAAGCTTTGCGCCGCTACCATAACCGCAAAGTTAGTGCGAAGTTTCGAGGAAGGCGACCTTGTTCTTGGTGGGTTCAGTCCGCCAAGAATTCCAACAAGTTGGCGCCAAAGTGGGAAGGCCCTTATCGGGTGAAGCGAGTCACTAGGCTGGCGCTGTCATGCTTTGAGACCGAAGATGGCGTTCGGTGAGCAAATCTGGAACATAGAGCATCTTCGTAAGTTTTACCCATAGAGGCGCGGTTGCGGAACCCGTTCGGCAACCACCCTATACAAGTCTTGCCGATGTTGCATGTAATCCTTTGTACAAAGCGGGCGCGGACCCGTGCATCGATAAAGCTCATGTGTTGCGCACAACTTGTCAATTCCATGCTTTCATAATCAATTTGCATGTGTTATCGACATCTTGTGCAGCATCCACACCGATAGCGATAACGAGCCACGAGGCTCCATAACCTTATTTTCTCTTCTTTCTTCTCAAAAGAAAGGAAGGTTCCTTCGCCCACAAGTTAGCGGGGAAGGAGAAGATAATGGTGTGGACCGTAGCGTCGCTCGAGGAAGTTTAAGCCTTACCGGAAGCAAGCGACAGAAAAGCTAAGTTACCTAAGCTTGAGCAATCAGCTTTTAAATTTTTAAGTTATCTTCCTCGAACGATAGTACTTTGTGTGGAAAACCTGTGCGCCGAGGAACCGACTCGTAGCTAGTTTGCGCCCTTACTTAGTTTCGAGTCCTCTCAACAACTTAAGTGAGCTGCAACTAGTTGCGATAAGGTTGCTTGTCGGAGGCGGCACCGCCAGCGGGCTGCCGATATTCCGCACTCAGCGCTCGCGGCAAAGGTGCCCGCGCTGACAAGTTCCCTAAAAAGCGTAGGGCACAAACATACAAAGGAAGGAGTCAAGTAAAGGAAATAACATTGCAATCGTTGCCTAAGATAGAGTATATTACAAAGTAACTTGTCGCAGATCTAATAGATTGTTCTCCTAAACATGATCAACAGCGACAAAGGAAAGATAAATTTGGCGGCCTAGTCTACGCGGTCGCCATCGACCCTCTTGACCCCGCTCACCCTGTCCACAATGGGTGCGACAAGGGCCTTGAGCGCTTCAACGTCGGCGATCGGCGGCAGGACTTGAGGGCGTTGGCGGCCAGCGCTGGATTGCGGAAGGCCGCCTTCATCGGCACCTTACGAAGAGCCCGCATGAAGAAAAGCGCGAAGAAGGATACCCGACGAAACCTTCTCGGATGCGGTGGCGGAGATCACCCTCGTCTTGGAGTGCGCCGCGTCTCCGTCGACGAAAGAGGTAGTACCCTCCCTCGGCTCCTTTGCGTCGAGTGGGGTCAAAATAACCCGCTCCTTCGCGGCGCCCGCGAGCAGCTGCGCCTCGGCTGACTTCACGCCCTTCCCTTGTCGGCTTCCGGAGCCATGGCGGAGGTGGTGGAGGAGTCCGGCGGCGTTGATGGCGCCCGGTGGCAATGAAGCGGGCGTCGCTCTCTTCGGACTTGAGAAGAAGGGGAGGCGGCGGTGGTTTTGAATGTGACAGCAATGGCAAGGTGGGCGTCCTGCCTGTTTCCCCTTATAAGGAGGAGAGAGGCGGACGTTCCTTTCAATTAAAAGCCCCCACGATCTCTCCCACGCGCCACGTTCGGTAGCGTCTGTTAAATGGGGGCGTGGTGGGTCCGAGAAATGCGGCGTGATCTGGGCAGCGTGCCCGTGCCTTTTTTGGGCCTGGCCCAACAGCGCTTCGGCACCGTGTGTAGCCCAGGCGGGGCTCTGTCCGGTGTACTAGAGTAGGGGTACCCTAGTATCCCGAACTTCGTGCACGGGCGATTACAGCACCCAGCGGCGGGGCTGCCTCTTGACCGCCAAGGTCCTCCGTGGTTCCTTTGGAGCCATTCAAGAACAAAGTATTCAAGGCCCGGCAAGAGGAGCTTGCGGGAAGGCCTCGAGGCACGAAGAAACAAGACCCGGCAAGAGGAGCTTGCGGGAAGGCTAATGGCGACAAGCTCCCGGCGCGACAAGGATTCAGCAGCGGCAAGGTGCTTGCCACGGCGAGCAACCTCTCTTCATCTCGCTCCAGCTCATCCACCAGCGTGTCGCCATGGAGCCATTCGGCGTCGCGTGTCAAGAGGCTGTGCAGCCAGCGAGGAGCAGCGATAAGCGGCGTTAGCGAGCTTACCATCGTGGCGAGCGGTGGCGCTTTTGACGGTCCTGTTGCACTATTTAGGCGACATGGGCGGGCATTTAATGCTTTGTCCCTTGCCGTCGAGTTAGGTAGAATACCTTTGTACAAAGTAGCTGTACCAACCGCAACTCATTTTCCCATTTTGCCCTCGTCTCGTTGCCACTGTGGTGACCCTTGAGCCTATAAAGGAGGCCCATGTGCAGCGTAGAAAGGGTTCGGCTGGTTCGACTCATTGAGACTAGAGACACTCAAGCTAGGTTTTGTAGCTCTCATTGCTCTCTAGCAAGAACACAAGATAATCGGACAAGCAGCGGTGGGAGTATTATCTCTCGGAGAGCTCGAAGCTGGGTAAAACTGCTCGTGTGCATCGCCTCGATCTGCTCTTCGTGCAATCTCCGCCCCCCACCGAACCAAAAGGGACTCGGTCCGCCAGGTCCCATAGGTGTGCGTGGGTCACGATCAGCTTCCCCGACATATCTGTTATTGATAATTTAAGTGCCTGCAGAAAATACCTTGTTGAAAACCAGTTGTCATTTCCTTCTGCTCCTCGTTGGGTTCGACACTCTTACTTATCTAAAGGACTATGATTGATCCCCTATACTTGTGGGTCATCAAGACTCTTTTCTGGCGCCGTTGCTGGGGAGTGAAGCACTTTTGGTAAGGAAACATTTATATTACGTGCTGAAATATTTTGTCACTTGTCACTATGTAAAATAATCCTTTGAGGGGCTTGTTCAGGGTATCTTTACCCCGACCGGAAGAGCAAAGAGTCGCTCCTCAACCTACTGCACCTACTGAAAATATTTATTATGAAATTCCTTTAGGTATCATAGAGAAACTGCTAGCTAATCCTTATGCAGGAGATGGAACATTACATCCGGATTTGCATCTAATCTATGTGGATGAAGTTTGTGGATTATTTAAGCTTGCAGGTTTACCTCTAGATGTTGTCAAGAAGAAGGTCTTCTGTTTATCTTTGAAGGGAAAGGCATTGGCATGGTATAGGCTATGTGATGATATTGGAGCTTGGCATTACTACCGGTTGAAATTGGAATTTCATCAGAAGTTTTATGCTATGCATCTGGTTCATCGTGATAGGAATTATATATATAACTTTTGGCTTCGTGAAGGAGAAAGTATCGCTCAAGCTTGGGGGAGGCTTAAGTCAATGTTATATTCATGCCCCAATCATGAGCTCTCAAGAGAAATTATTATACATAATTTTTATGCTCAGCTTTCTAGTAATGATCAATCCATGCTCGATACTTCTTGTACTGGTTATTTTAGGAAGAAGACTATTGAATTCAAATGGGATCTCTTGGAAATAATTAAACATAACTCTAAATATTGGGAGCTCGACGAATGTAAAGAGTCAGGTATAAACCTTGAGTTTGATTGTGTTAAATCTTTTATGGATACCGATGTTTTTCATGAATTTAGCACTAAATATGGACTTGACTCTGAGATAGTAGCTTCTTTTTGTGAATCTTTTGCTACTCATGTTGATCACCCTAAGGAGAAGTGGTTTAAATACCATCCTCCCATTGAAGTAAAAGTAGTAGAACCCGTTAAAGCTAAAGAAGAAACCATTACTTATAATGTTGATCCAGTCATTCCTACTGCTTATGTTGTGAAACCACATTTTCCTGTTAGGATAAAAGAACATGCTAAAGATTCAGATGTTGTTTGTAAGAGTTATATAAGAACACCTACACCCTCTAAAAAAATAAATAAAGTTGAACCTAATGTTTCTACGGTTAAAGATCTCTTGGGTGAAAATATTGATGGGCATGTTATTTATTTCTGTGATGAAGCTACTAGAATTGGTAAACCCAATGAAAAAGATAAACATAGACATGTTGTTGGCATGCCTGTTGTTCTGTTAAAATAGGAGATCATTGTTATCAAGGTTTATGTGATTTGGGTGCTAGTGTGAGTGCAATCCCTTTTACTTTATATAAAGGAATTATGAATGATATTGCACCTGCTGAAATAGAAGATATTGATGTTATTATTAAGCTTGCTAATAGAGATATTGTCACACCACTTGGGATTAGAGATGTTGAAGTCTTTTGTGGGAAAATTAAATACCCTACTGATTTTCTAGTTCTGGGTTCCCCACAAGATGACTTTTGTCCCATTATATTTGGTAGACCTTTCTTGAACACTGTTAATGCTAAGATAGATTGTGAGAAAGAAACTGTTAGTGTAAGTTTCGGGGATGTATCTCATGAGTTTAATTTCTCCAAATTCCGTAGACAACATCGTGATAAAGAATTGCCTAGTAAAGATGAATTTATTGGTCTTTCTTCTATTGCCATGCCTCCTACTGATCCTTTAGAACAATATTTGCTAGACCATGAAAATGATTTGTTTATGAATGAAAGAAACGAAATATATGAGATATTCTTTAAACAAATGCCAGTTTTGAAACACAATTTGCCTGTTGAGACTCTTGGAGATCCTCTTCCACCCAAGAGTGATCCTGTGCTCGATCTTAAACAATTACCTGATACTCTGAAATATGCTTATCTTGATGAAAGGAAGATATATCCTGTTACTATTAGTGCTAACCTTTCAGAGCATGATGAAAAGAGATTATTGAAAACTCTAAGGAAGCACCATGCCGCTATTGGTTATACTCTTGATGATCTTATGGGAATTAGTCCCACTCTATGTCAGCATAAAATTAATATGGAGCCTAATGCTAAACCAGTTGTTGATCACGAGCGATGATTAAATCCTAAGATGAACAAAGTGGTAATAAATGAAATATTAAAGCTTCTGGAAGCAGGTATAATCTATGCCATAGCTGATAGTAGATGGGTAAGCCTTGTTCAATGTGTCCCTAAGAAGGGAGATATTACTATTACCCCTAATGATAAAAATGAGCTTATCCCATAAAGAATCATCACATGTTATAGGATGGTAATTGATTTTAGAAAATTAAACAAAGCTACTAGGAAAGATCATCATCCTCTACCTTTCATTGATCAAATTCTAGAAAGACTATCAAAACATACACATTTCTGCTTTCTAGATGGATATTCTAGTTTTTCCCAAATACCCGTGTCACAAGAGGATCAAGAAAAAACTACTTTTACTTGCCCATTTGGTACTTTTGCTTATATACGTATGCCTTTTGGTTTATGCAATGCACCTGCTACTTTTCACAGATGTATGACTGCTATATTCTTGACTTTTGTGAAAAGATTGTTGAGGTTTTTATGGATGATTTTTCCGTTTATAGAACTTCTTTTGATGATTGCTTAAGCAACCTTGACCGAGTTTTGCAGAGATGTGAAGACACTAACATTGTCTTGAATTGGGAGAAGTGCCACTTTATGGTTAATGAAGGTATTGTCTTGGGGCATAATATCTCCGAACGAGGTATTGAAGTTGATAAAGCTAAAGTTGATGCTATTTAAAAATGCCGTGTCCTAAAGATATCAAAGGTATAAGAAGCTTCCTTGGTCATGCTGGTTTCTATAGGAGATTTATTAAAGACTTCTCTGAAATTTCTAGGCCTCTCACTAATCTTTTGCAAAAAGATGTTCCATTTGTTTTTTATGATGCTTGTGTAGAAGCATTTGAAATACTTAAGAAAACCTTAATTTCTGCACCTATTGTTCAACCACCTGATTGGAACCTACCCATTGAAATTATGTGTGATGCTAGTGATTATACTGTTGGTGTTGTTCTAGGACAAAGAGTTGATAAGACATTAAATTTTATCCATTATGATAGTAAAACTATCGATAGTACCCAAAGAAATTATGCTACTACTGAAAAATAATTTTTAGTAGTTGTGTTTGCTTGTGATAAATTCAGATCTTATATTGTTGATTCCAAAGTAAGTTTTCACACATATCATGCTGCTATTAACACTACTGTAGGATGCTGTTAACGCAACACTACGATTAAAGACCCTTCGACGAAACTGTGTGCGATGCGATAATCGCAAACGGTGGTGTAAAAAACCCCGTCAAAAAGGTGCAAAACGTTTGCGATGTAGGAGGCATCAAACATGGTTCAGATTTTAGTTGCGTGTGCGATGTAAGGCATATGGTTCAGTTCAATCAACCATTTGCGATGAGGAGGAACAAAAGAAACGGGCAGCCAGATGAAGGTGTGTGCGATGTACATCATACGGTTCACTCGGATGAACTATTTGTGATTAGGCGACACAAAAGAAACGGTCAGCCAGATCAAGGTGTGTGCGATGTACAACATACGGTTCACTCGGATGAACTATTGGTGATTAGGCAACACAAAAGAAACAGTCAGCCAGATCAAGGTGTGTGCGATATACGACATGCGGTTCACTCGGATGAACTGTTTGCAGTGAGACAAGAGAACAGAAATGGTTCAATATAACAAATGCCATAAATATTGCAAGGTTCAAATTCAAAGATTACGACACCCAAATTCAAACATTGCAAGCATCGTCATTTCTGCAAAGGGAACATCCGCTGACAAGTCATGTTTTGGTTTGACACAATGACTTCCAATTGCTCCGGCATATGCTCTTCCAATATGAAGTTTAGCTTTTTTGGAGGCTCTTCCATTCCGCATTACCTGCGGGCTCTGATAATCATACCATTCATCTTTCCTAATTAAATGCGTGTTCAACCTTAGTACCCTCAGCACCCTTGCTCTGGTAAGAAAGAACCTAGCGAGTGTAATCTCCGTAAGGTCCCTCGGTAGGAGTTCAAAGTAATATTTGAGAGATGCAGATCCAGGCATTCGATGTGATTGGCTTTATAAATATTATCCACCTCCGGGCCTATTGTTATCTGGAAAAGATGAGAATGTGTTAGTGCCTACATGAAGTTTTGAACACTGATACACGCCCATTTGGTTTGCAGGATTTGTAAACTGCACCAACGTGCCATCTTCGATCGAACATGATTAACATGGGCATTTGATTACAATCTAGAAACATGTAGCCTTCTTCACAAGAGGTTGGATTGGATGAAAAATTCCCTAAGAAAACTAGTACAGATGAATCCAAAGGAGAAATGCTTATGGATTGTAACCATATGAATCAAGCAACCAATATGGGGTGGGGGGGGGGGTGTATGTCCTGAAATCCTCCAAAATTCCTTCAGAAATCGTAGTACATTGTCATTGTAAACTTGGGAAAAGGTGCAAAAAATTAAACTCCTTTATGGTTAACATTTAACAGGAAAGGAACACCACCTCGATATATAGCTTCTTCAGGCACGGAAAGCATCTCAAGCAACTGACAATTTGGTCCAGGTTGGGGTCGACAGATTCTAGTGCCAAGACCTTCACTGTGCCCAGAATCTGGGTGAAGCTTTGCTGGATGACAGACGGACATACATCTTCAAAACTAGAAACAATGTTGATATCAAGAAGGAGAGGTATAAGGCGACTGTTGTACCTGAAAGTAGTAGTATTTGACAGACGAGTAACCCACCATTGTCAATTTCGGCGCAGAAATGACATTGATTCTTGTTGGACCTTGTTGATCAACTACAATTAATATCTCAAGTGAAGGTGTGTCCTCAATGACCATATTGTGGTCTAGCTTTTGTGATCCCTCGTTGCAGCACCAGCAACACACATAAATAGTCCGGAGAGTCCTGGAGGTGATGTGCAAGGTACTCGACCAATTCATCGCCTGAAGACGAAGGAACTCGAGTGCAGTTTAGCCGCGGAGCAGGCGCTCCATGTCATCCTTGTGGGATGGAGACGGCGAGCTCGAGGTGCTTCAGTCGTGGTAGAAAAAGAGAGGGCGCGTCATTAAGTGGGGGGGGGGGGTATGGCAGTTCATGAACTTGGCGAGGCGCAGCGTGGGCGTGAAGCGGAGTGCGAACGTTAGCAGCAAGCGCATATGCCCATCATTAAAACTGAGCTTCTCGAGCTAATCTATGGCAGGGGATCGGAACCACTCGTCAAGCTTGGCTCGGTCCTTGCCATTGGAACGGAACTTGCCCGTGATAAGGCCTTTGATTGGGCCATGGTGACTGCCGAGGATCTTGGAGAATGCATCCAAGCTTTGGCGATAGCCCTGGCAGAGCTCGTGGGCGTCGAGGAGGTCCAGAGGGGTGAGGAGCCATAGGGCGCGCCACCGTCGGGAAAGGGCGGGTGTCCTCGCCCGATATTTGATTGGGAGTAGGGATATGATGACTCGCAACATATCATCGGGGAGGTTGTTGATGAAGTCTAGGCCTGCTGGAGTGGCTTGCGGTTCTTTCTCGACCCGCCTCCGCTTGTTGGCAGCCTCGTTCTCCACCTCGTTGGCGGCGACAGAAACCTCTGTCTCCATATTCATGCCATGCTCCGGTGCTTCAGCAGCCCCGGCATCGCCACTCCCACCGATGGGGTGCTTCGGCGGCATCCTCATACACTGACGGCTTTGAGGACTCAGAGCGGCGTCGAGGATGCGGGCAGCGAGAGAGAGAGAGAGAGAGAGAGAGAGAGAGAGAGAGTGTGTGTGGCAAGGATGGGGGTGCGGCCGCTCGGCCGCGCCATTATCTGAACCGATGGGAGCGAGCAGGCGGTGGTCCAAGGCTGTCTCGCTTCCCGGTGAGAACGACTGCTTAATCTCTATTGTCGGTGGAAACAACACCTATGGGATCACTATGATCCCTTCTACGGTTGGCGGGCGCGGGGTTGTGCAAAGAGTGGGTCTGGCAGTCAGCACAAGGATCGTTTACCCAGGTTCGGGCCGTGAGGATGCGTAATACCCTAGTCCTGCTTTGGTGTATATTTGAGTGTTCTTGAGCTCTCGAACTAGTTGTGGTGCGTGCGTACTCCAAAAGATCTGAATCCCTCTCCAGTACGCCTCGGGCCTCCTTTTATAGACGAAAGGGGTTGCATAGTGGCACACAGGAGGTGGAAAGGTATAAAGTGTACAAGCTTATCGCCTGTCATTATGGGACAAGACGCATTAAATGGGCTCCTTAGGTGTCCCATTTCTTTATTGGTGACGGCAACGAGGCCCGTCCCGTACGTCGCCGCTCCGCCTCGCTGCGACACGCGTCCAGGCCAACGAGGAATGCAACGCCATGTAGGCTGGCAGATTGCTGAGATGGCGTGGTGGTAGGGTCTTCACGAAGATCTGCATGCCACCACGCAGGTGCTTGCTAAGTTGGCCTGGAGGCCGCACGTTGCCATGTAGGTGCCTGCCCAACTAGTTGGGCTGGCAGCTATATGGGAACGGCAGTGGAGTCTTGGCAGATGTGGGTCTGGCTATGGCCCCACAGATGTCCTCGGCAAGGGCCCTGCCGAGGCCTCGACAAGGGTCTTGCCACGGTGATGCGGTTGTCCCCGGCAAGGATCTTGCCGGGGGTCTCGTGAACTTCCTCGGCTAGGATCTTGCCGAGGATCGTCGTCTTCTGGTCCTCATCTGTTCTTGTGTGCTTATGATCTTGACGAAGATCTGCATGCCACCACGGAGGTGCCTCCCGAGCCTTGGTTCCAATGTAGTTGATGGTGTTGGAACCCTTGGGCTCAAGGGTGGCGTGCTCTGCTGGCGTTGGGCAATTTGCCCCGGCAAGGCTCTTGCCGGGGCCGCGGATGCCGCCCCGGCAAGGGTCTTGACGGTGGAGTCCACCTTGCCCTCTTGCTCTTTGTGTCTCTGATCTTGGCGTTGCTTTGCCCGTCTTGTGCTCCTGGCTGGAGCATTGCTCTGGTATTCCTGTGCTTCTGCTCCCTCCCGTTGCCCTGCTAAGTGTGGCCGCATGTGCGGCTCTGATTGTCCGTGCACAAGTAGAGGGGTAAAAAGGAGAGCCCCTACTTTTGTACACTGACAGGAGCCCTCGGGCCTGGGCCACACATAAGCGCGACGCGTTGTTGGGCTAGGCCCAGAATGGTGCACGGGCAGGCAGGGCGGATTTTTACCGCAGTAAATCCTTCGCTCGCTGCGCTTCCCCATGACCCGCGTTCAATGCGCGGCGTGGAGGGCCGTGCGTGACGTGGTGGTCGTGCGTGGGGCGTCTGCTACCCTCATGCGTCACATCGTGGTAAAGAGGCGGCTCGCGCCTTCCCCATAAAAAGAGGAAGACGCGGGGGCGTGGCTCATTTACTGAGTGGACTCGGGTCGTGGCCTTCGAGGCGTCCGTTCCCTATGATCACGGGGTGGAAAACGGTCGCCTCACTTGTCCCCTCGATTTCTGTTTGCTCGCCACATGTCCCCCATGCCTTGAAAATGTTAGGCGGCGGGTGCGGGCCTTGAATGACGAGGCGGGAAACCTGGCCGCTGCTGATTGGAGCCGCGGGTTGGTCTCAATTCCTCGCACTCCTGATGGCCGGATTGGTTGAGTGGGGTGGCCGAGCCCTGACCCCACCCCTTTATAAGAAGGGGAGGGGGGATGGCACCCCTCAATCTTTCACCATCCGCCTCCTTCCACCTTGGCTTCTTTCTTTCTTCTACTATGGCGAGAGGGCGTGCTGGTGCTTCGACGGTGGTGACGAGACTCTCCACTCGACAGCGCACCCCTCCTTCCCAAGAGCTCATGGCGGCAGAGCCAGCCACGAGGGGAAGAGGGAGGGGGCAAGGCCGAGGTCGCCGTGGCGCTCGGGGAAGAGGAGGACGGGGCGGCGCACCGGCCTCGCCTCCGCCGGCGGTCCCTCCCCCAACGGAGGGCCACGTCGGGGACCAGCCCCGCGAGTTCTTCATCAGGCTGCACCGGCCAGTGCGCCGTCATCTCCGTCTCCCCACACCATTCGCTCAGGAGATGGAGCTCGACCCGCCGCAGACTCTGAGATTGCATATGAGGGGCTGCAGGAATGGCGGCACGCGGGTTGATGTCAATTTTCCCGCCCCTCACGTCATGTATCTTCGTCACGGATGGAAGACCTTCGCTCGCATCCACAACCTGACGGCGGGGCTCGTTCTCTAATTCAAATTAATGGAGAACGGCCTGCTCTCCGTCAAGGTCTTTGGAGACTTTGGAACTCGCCTAAAGTGCTACGTGGAGAGCTCCTCCGATGACGAAGACTCTTTCTCAAGCGGGAGTGATGAGGAGGACAGCGACAGCGACGACGAGGGTGTCGAGCAGCGGGACACCGACTCCGACTGACCACGTCGCCCCTCCCTTGGCCACGTGCCCTGCCGAGGGCCTTCCTCGTCAAGCTCTCCATCAGCGTGTTGCCCGTCGCCCCCTTTTTGCCTTCACCTGCCGCACCTGGGAGGAAAGGGGCAAGAACGGGGATCATGGGGCACTTATCTTTTTTTTAGTTTGTAAGCCTGCGGGCCTTGGTAGAATTTAGACCTTGTAATCCCCTCGCTCGTGTACTCATTCCGCAGGAATTGTACTTGTTTACAACGTATGAATGAAAATAAGGGTGTTTGTCGAGTTTTGTTTGCGCGTGGGCGAGGGCCACACCGAGGAACGCGTCCTCGTTATCTCA
Source organism: Aegilops longissima (assembly GCA_021605205.1). Taxonomy (NCBI): domain Eukaryota; kingdom Viridiplantae; phylum Streptophyta; class Magnoliopsida; order Poales; family Poaceae; genus Aegilops; species Aegilops longissima. The sequence goes on from CM038681.1 coordinate 275,719,311, forward strand.
AGATAAACATTGTATCCCGGCTACAGACCTTGCCATCCTCCTGCTCTATAGCTCGGCTACACTCATGCCCTTGGCGGAGGTAGGGGCCGAGTAGGATTAGGCCCTTTGCTCGCCCCCCTTCCCATCGCACTACAACCAAGTTCCGGCCCAAAGTAAGGTTTTTGGACACGGGACAGAGGGAGCAAGATGGTATGAGAGCGAGCGAAGTCTTATACGTTCAAGTTTCATACAGAGGCACAGAGTGGGAGAGAAAGACTTATCTGATGTCGCAGCCCTCGGCAACTTTGGCTTGCCGTGATTGGATTCTCAGACCTGCATCCCCCGGTAACCTTCGCTTGTCGGGGTCCGGGCGTCGGCCTGTTCTCTTTTCTCCCAAAATAGCTCAGCAGAAATGTCCATGCACCCTGCGAACCAAAAAAGGACGGGAAGGAACAGAGATATGCATACTCGACCTCTATGCTAAGGGTCAGTCGCCGCCAAGCAATATCAACCCTAACACAGAGAGAGACTCAACCTAGCATGCATGCTAAAACTTAGGGCACCAGCGCTTCATTTATTTATGCTCAGGGTCTGCGCCCGGCTTTGTACAAAGGGTTACATGCCTTGCCGACAAGGCTTGTACAAAAGGTGGTTTGCCGGGGAGCCCGGCAACCGCGCCTTATGGATAAAATTTGCGAAGATGTTCGATGTTCCAGGAATTGCTCACTAGAACGCCATCTTCGGTCTCCAGGCGCACTGCGCCGGGCCTGGTGACTCGTATTACCCGATAAGGGCCTTCCCACTTTGGTGTCAACTTGTTGGAATTCTTGGCTGACTGAACGTGCCGAAGAACAAGGTCGCCTTCCTCAAAGCTTCGGGCATGAACCTTGCGGCTATGGTAGCGGCGCAAGGCTTGCTGGTAGCGTGATGCTCGCACAGCCGCCCGAAGACGATCTTCCTCAAGGAGCGTTGCGTCATCTTGCCGCAACTTCTCTTGCTCAAGCTCATCATAAGCGAGCACTCGAGGTGACCCGTACGTGAGTTCCGTGGGGAGAACTGCTTCTTCCCCATAAACGAGGGAGAAAGGTGTTTGGCCGGTGGCTCGATTTGGTGTTGTTCTGATCGACCAAAGAACCGCCGGCAATTCATCAATCCAGCGTCGCCTGCACCTGCGTAGCCTGTCAAAAGTCCTTGTCCAGAGACCTTGCAACACTTCAGCATTTGCCCTCTCAGCCTGGCCGTTGCTCCGTGGATGTGCAACAGAAGCAAAACAGACCTTGCTGTCGAGGTCCTGGATGTATTGCATGAAGGCGTGGCTCGTGAACTGTGTGCTGTTGTCGGTGATGACTCTATTTGGCACACCAAAACGGCAGACTAGCCCCTTGAAGAATTTGACAGCTGATTGTGCTGTCACCTTTCTCACTGCCTCCACCTCCGGCCACTTTGTGAACTTGTCGATTGCAACGTACAAGTACTCAAAGCCCCCGATAGCACGGGGAAAAGGGCCCAGTTTGTCGAGCCCCTAGATCGAGAATGGCCAGGAAAGAGGGATTGTGTGGAGAGCTTGAGCTGGTTGATGAAGCTTCTTTGAATGGAACTGGCACGCTTCACACTTGGTTACTAGTGCCATTGCATCTTGGAGGGTTGTGGGCTAGAAGAAACCTTGCCGGAATGCCTTGCCGGCAAGGGCCCTCGACCCTATGTGGGAGCCACATATGCCTCCGTGTATCTCTGCCAACAGCTCCAGTCCTTCCTCCCAGGGAATGCACTTCAATTTCACAACGTTTGGTCTTTTCCTGTACAGAACGTCATCAACAAACTGATACATGGAAAACTGACAGGCTACTTTCTCTGCTTCTTCCTGTTCCTCAGGGAGTTCCCCTGTTTGGAGGAATAGAACGGTATGCTGCGCCCATGCCGGAGCCTGGGGCTCGACGGCAAGGGCCAAAGGCATTTCCTCTACCATGGGAGCGGCTGTCTCTACGGCCAGGGCTTGACACCCTGCCGGAGTCTGTTGCCCCATGGCAGGCTTAGCATCCACGACAACATCTTTGCCGGTGGCTCCTTGGAGCTCGGCTAGAAATTACTTGCCGGGGCCTGATTTCCTCCACTTGTTCTTCCCTGTCAATGGTTCAACGGATGTTGAGTTAATCGAAGCACAAAAGTACCTGGTTCCACAGGCAATTTGAAGGCAGCGCGTTTCGACAGGTAGTCGGTGATGCCGTTCTCCACTCGGGGAACATGCTCCGCTTGTATACCATCAAAACACTCTTCTAGCTTCCTCACTTCATCGACGTAGGCCTCCATCAATGGGCTTTGATAATCTTTGTTGACTTGCTTGATGACAAGCTATGAATCACCCCTGACGATGATCTTCTTGATCCCGAGGTCTGCCGCGATCCTGAGACTGGCAAGCAACCCCTCGTACTCGGCAGTGTTGTTTGTTGACATCTCCCTGGGAAAGTGCATCTGGACTACATACTTGAGGTGCTCTCCGGTGGGTGCAACGAGTAGCACACCAGCACCGGCGCCTTGCAGCGAGAAAGCCCCGTCAAAGTACATAATCCAGTCGCGAGTTGCTTCCTTGCTAGGGAGGGCGGTCTCCTGAATCTCCTCGTCGGGCGTTGAGGTCCATTCCACAATGAACTCCGCCAAGACTCTACTCTGAATTGTCGAAGTGCTTTCAAACTTCAAGCCAAAGCTCGACAGTTCCAAGGCCCATTCCATAATCCTCCTGGTTGTGTCTGGGTCCTGCAATATCCGTTGCAATGGGAGGCGGGTGAAGACGCTGATTTCGTGTGCTTGGAAGTAATGACGCAGCTTCCTCGAGGCCATAAGGAGGCCGAAGAGCAATTTCTGCACACCGGAGTACCTTGACCTAGCCCCCTGCAAGAGGGAGCTGACAAAGTAAACCGGGTGCTGCATTATCTTCTTCTTCTGCACTATCTCATTTGGTTGCGCAGGACCTGTCCCGCCGGTGTCAGACTCCGCCGGGGGCCTTGCCTTGCCGGCACCAGGCCCTACCCGGGGGGGGCTCTAGCTCATCATCCGCCAGTCCTGCCGTTGTCACTGCCTCTTCGTCGACCTCCCTCTGCGCCACTAGCGCGACACTGACCACTTGGTTCGTTGCCGCTAGGTACAACAACAACGGCTCTTGTGGTTTAGGCGCAACCAGTATTGGTGTAGAGGAGAGGTATTTTTCAAATCCTGCAGTGCTGCTTCGGCCTCTGGGGTCCATTCCATTGGGCCCGCCTTCTTCAAGATTTCGAAAAAAAGGAAGGGCACGCTCGGTAGACTTGGAAATGAACCCGCTCTTGGCGGCAACACAGCCAGTGAGCCGACGCACATCCTTGATCCGCCTAGGCGCCTCAATTTGCTCAATGGCCTTGATCTTATCTAGATTCGCCTCGATCCCATGTTGTGACACAAAGAACCCGGGAAGCTTGCCGGACAGAACACCGAAGACACACTTCTCAGGGTTCAGCTTGAGGTTGATCTTGCGCAAATTCACAAACGTCTCTTCTAAATCTTGTACAAGTGTTGCCTTGTCCTTGGTTTTGACCACTATATCATCCATATAAGCTTCCATATTTCTATGTAGCTGGGGCTCAAAACCAATTTGGACTGCTCTTACAAATGTCGAGCCAGCACTCTTCAACCCGAAAGGCATTCGTAAAAAACAATATGTACCACATGGGGTGGTGAATGCCGTATTCTCTTCATATTCTCTCATCATGAAGATCTGGTGGTATCCTGAGTAGGCATCAAGGAATGACAACAAGTTGCACCTGGCCGTGGAGTCAACAATCTGGTCAATGCGCAACAACGAGAAAGGGTCCTTTGGACAAGCCTTATTGATATCTGTGTAATCAATACACAGCCTCCACTTCCCATTTGCCTTGCGCACCACCATCGGATTGGCCAACCACGTCCGATGGAGCACTCCCCTTACCAAGCCTGCCGCTTCTAACTTCTTGATCTCCTCCGTGATGAACTCCTGCCGTTCCAAAGCCTGCGTCCTGACCTTCTGCTTGACGGGTCGCGCATGAGGACAGACAGCAAGATGGTGCTCAGTCACCTCCCTGGGAACGCCGGGGATGTCGGATGCTTGCCGTGCAAACACATCAAAATTCGCCCGCAGGAAGGTGATGAGCGCGCCTTCCTATTTGCTGTCAAGGGAGGAGCTTATGGTGAAAGCCCCTCCCGTGCCATCCTCCTTGACGGACACCTTCTTGGTCTCTGGTGGTGCAGCTCTGGATTTCTTGCTCTTGCCGGTGGAGCTCTCTGGCACTTCCTCGATGGGAGCACAACACTCCGAAGAGGTGCGCTTGCCAGAGTGGGTGCGAGAGGCCTTGCCAGTCTTCTTCGCCCCGGGGCTTCGGCGGCGGGAGCAAGTGCCTTGGCGGCAGTCACTGCAACTGCCTCCCGGTAGAGTTGGTCAGCGCAAATCAACGCATCCTTCTTGTCGAAGGGGACGGTGATGATGGTCATCGGCCCAGGCATCCTCAACGTTTTGTAGGCGTAATGCGACGCCGCCATGAACTTGGCTAGTGCTAGGCGGCCGAGGATCCCGTTGTAGGGCAAGGGGATCTCGGCTACATGAAAACAATCCTCTCCATCCTGTAGTTCAACTCGCCTCCAAACGTCACGAGCAGCGTGACCTTTCCCTTCGGCTGGCTCCTTCCCGGGTTGACCCCTTGAAATGTGCCGGTCTCTTCGAGGTCTCCGTCAGGAATCTGCAACCTTTTGATCACAACAGGAGAGATCAAGTTCGGACCGGCCCCGCCGTCAACTAGCATCTTTGCCACCTTGAGGTTGCGTATTGTTGGCGAAACCAACAACGGCAAGCACCCGACCGCAGTTGTGCGGTCAGGGTGGTCCTCGGCGCCAAAAATGATAGGCGTGATGGACCACTTCAGTGGCTTTTGAGCATCGAGTGATGGTTCCACCAATGTGATCTCATGCGCCCACTACTTGAGCTGGTGGTGGGAAGTGTGCAGCGAGGCGCCACCGTCGATGCACATGGCCTTCGTAGCTTTCTGGAACTCATGCTCGCCAGACTCGTCGTCCTCGTCATGACCGTCATCTTCCTGCTTCTTGTCACGCCCCGAGCGGGCCTCTCTTGCTAGTTATCCTTGCCGCGGCAACCCCCCTGGCCGCCATGCTTCTTGCCGGATCCTTTGGCACCATCCTGACCCTTATCCTTGTCCCGCCTCTCACACTCAGCGTTTTGCTTCTCGGCAAGCAACTCAACTTGTCGGCAGTTCTGGAGGTCGTGGCCCTTGGTGCGGTGGATCTTGCAGTATTGCTTGTCGGAGCCTCCTGGCTTGTTGGCAGCCGCCAAGGCCCGGCAATTTCCTTGCCGGGGTCGTCTGCCTTGGCCTTCTTGGCAGCGCCGGTGTCCTCGGATCCCTCGACGGCAAGCACGGTCTTTCCCTTGCGCTTCCTGTTGCGGCGCCGGCCCTTCTTCGTCGGGGTGGTTGTGTCTTCGTCTGTGGAGTCGGTTTCTGCACCGGCGTCCTCGCCGAGGAACTTCCTCCCCTCTTCAGCTCCAGCGCACCTATCAACCAGAACGTAAAGTTCGGCCACATCTTTGACCTTGTTCATTGCCAACTCTTCATGCATCTCGCAGTTGCGCACATTCTGATCGAATGTGCTAATCACGGCGGCGAGATGAACATCTGGGATGTTGTACTGCACCCGGCTGAACCTCTGTATGTACTTGCGCAGGTTTTCACTTTCCTTCTGGGGGATGATATGCAAATCGCTCGCCTGGCCATGAGCTTGGTGGCCCCCAGTGAAGGCCCCAACAAACTCATGACACAAGGCAAGTGCATCAACCATGACATGATGTTGGGTTTAAGTGCCAACGGGAAGTAATTGGGGAGCACCTTATCGTCGCGAGCTCTAGCAGCTTGCATGGCGATGGTGTAGATGCTGAGGAACTCCGACGGATGAGTCTTGGCATTGTACTTCTCACCGACATCGGGCTTGAACGTGCGGTGGGAGGGCCACTGGAATTGCCTCAGCTCACGGGTAAAGGCTGGGCAACCCACCTCGTAGGGTAGGTCGCCAGAGCCTCCTAGTGCTGGGTGGTCCATAGTGGGCCCCACCCGCCTATCTGACTGGTGGCGTGCATCGCGCCGACGCTCGATGGTGGTTCGAGCGTCTTCATGGGCTCGCTCCTGAAGAACTTGGTGCTGATCATGGTGGGTCTGTGGGTTGGACGACGCTATGGAAATGTTATTACAAGCGTCATCACGACGGATCGACACCCGGGGTGGCTCGCATGAAGGAGGAGAGTGCACCGTGGCTGCAGCACCTCCGACCCTTCCACCACTGGCATGCGGCGGCTCGACGGAGCGCCAGCCTGAGAGCCCCGCTGGTCGTGGCTCATCTTTGTTGGCAACACCGACGAGGCTTTGGATGGTGGCTCTCCACTCGTCGAGCTTTTCTGCAGCAGGAGGAAAGTTGAGGAGCAACTGCGCGCGCCAAAGCTTCTGCTGGCGTGGGTGGCGGCGAAAGCTGCATGGACCGTGACACGCTCCGACTTCTAACCACGTTAGAAGCAGCTCTATCACGGCCTGGCGGCTGTGCGCCATTTTCGCCAGCGTCTCTGCATGCATGCTGGCCTTCTACGTCCCGCGAATGATGCACATGACTCTTCCCACGGCGGGGTCACCAGCGTGGTGACGCTGCTCGTCGCGCACAACCTGGGAAGATCGCGTCATGGGCGCCGGTGTAGGCATTTTGGAAGTCACCGCGCCGCCCTTGGGGTGGCATGACGCGCCGCTGGAGGGCCCCACGCCGCCTGCAGGGGCCCCGACTCTGTCTTTGGATTTGGCGGCGTGCGGCCCGTCGTCTCGCGCACGAACGATGCCGCTTGCCAGGCTTTGACTGCCAGAGCGATGTGGGTGTTCGCGGGCCGCGCTTCGGCTTTCGTCCGCGACCGCCCCACCACTCACCCGCACTGGCACGGGCCGTTCGGCCCCCGATGAACCGATCGCTGTGATCATCTTCTTCTTGGGAGCCATGGCGACGAGGAACTGCTAAACTAACTGCTAGACCGGATTTTCACAACTGCGCCCCCTACCTGGCGCGCCAAAGATGTCGGTGGAAACGACACCTATGGGATCATTGGGATCCCTTCTACAGTTGGCGGGCGCGGGGTTGTGCAAAGAGCGGGTCTGGCAGTCAGCACAAGGATCATTTACCTAGGTTCGGGCCGCGAGGATGCGTAATACCCTAGTCCTGCTTTGGTGTATATTTGAGTTCCTGAGCTGTTGAACTAGTTGTGGTGCGTGCGTAGTCCAAAAGATCCGAATCCCTCTCCAGTACGCCTCGGGCCTCCTTTTATAGACGAAAGGGGTTGCCACAGTGGCACATAGGAGGTGGAAAGGTATACGGTGTACAAGATTATCGCCTGTCATTACGGGACAAGACGCATTAAATGCGCTCCTTAGGTGTCCCGTTGCTGTATTGGGGACAACAACGAGGCCCGTCCCATCCGTCGCCGCTCCGCCTCGCTGCGACACGCATCCAGGCCAACGAGGCATGCATCACCACGTAGGCTGGCAGGCTGCTGAGATGGCGTGGTGGTAAGGTCTTCACGAAGATCTGCATGCCACCACGCAGGTGCTTGCTGAGTTGGCCTGGAGGCCGCATGTTGCCACGCAGGTGCCTGCCCAGTTAGTTGGGCTGGCAGCTATATGGGAACGGCGGTGGACTCTTGGCAAACGTAGGTCGGGCTGTGGCCCCGCAGGTGTCCTCGGCAAGGGCCCTGCCGAGGCCTCAGCAAGGGTCTTGCCGCGGCGATGCGGTTGTCCCTGGCAAGGATCTTGCCAGGGGTCTCGTGAACTTCCTCGGCAAGGATCTTGCCGAGGATCACCGTCTTATGGTCCTCATCTGATCTTGTGTGCTTATGATCTTGACGAAGATCTACATGCCAGCACGGAGGTGCCTCCCGAGCCTTGGTTCCAATGTAGTTGATGGTGTTAGAACCCTTGGGCTCAAGGGTGGCGCGCTCTGTTGGCGTTGGGCAAGTTGCCCCGGCAAAGCTCTTGCCGGGGCCGCGGAGGCCGCCGCGGCAAGGGTCTTGCCGGGGGAGTCCACCTTGCCCTCTTGCTCTTTGTGTCTCTGATGTTGGCGTTGCTTTGCCGGTCTTGTGCTCCTGGCTGGAGCGTTGCTCTGGTATTCTTGTGCTTCTACTCCCTCCCTTTGCCTTGCTAAGTGTGGCCGCAGGTGTGGCTCTGACTGCTCGTGCACAAGTAGAGGGGTAAAAAGGAGAGCCCCTACTTTTGTACATCGACACTATGAATGAAATCTATGCTTAATTACTGAATTTTAGTTGCAAAAAATAGATAGTGCTATTGATTTTTAGCTGCATATTTTGACTAATCACAGTTTCTCTTGGCTTAGCGCTGAAGTCTGGCTTTAATTTGTATACCGTAATCTGAACCGTTTACGTTGAAGAGATGCACAGATCCTGCGTTGAACAGCTTGCACGCTTTCCGATCAGCCTGCACACTGGACTGTGCTCGCACACCTCCCGTTCAGTCAAGCAGCTGTCCGCACGGTACCTCCTATAGCCATTAAAACAAAGACACGTGGGGTCACGTGAATGGCTAACAGAACGCACACGGTTTGAATTATACAAACGTTTGAGATATTAAAGTGGCAGCTATTTTTTTCAAAATGCCTTTGTTGGTTGTTATTCGAGTGCGCCTTCTCTCAAAATGGACACGAAAAATACGACAACATGTCGGGTGCCATTCCATGAAAGCATGCCAAGTTTCATGAATTTCAGACGAGTTTTGGATTTACTACAATTTAAATGCCAGGTATCTCAACGTTTTTCCGGCAATCAACAGTCCCCTGGTGTTTGAAATTCATTCCCATTTCTTGCATGGTACCTAAGCATGCACCCAAGGACACATATTTGATTTTTCAACCAATTTATATGCACAGGAGCATGTGCATGTATTTAAAATTTGAATTCTGCACATAAAATGCCTAGAAAACCCAGTTAGTCTATAAAAATGTCCAAATGAACCCCGAAAAATTCCAAAACCTAACACAACACTCCTGTTGTTCTATGTTGACACTAGAAATTTTTTGAAAACAATAAGAGGCAACGGATATCGTTTCGTCCCCAAAGGTGGTACGTTCCGTACCGAAACCATCAGGCTTGTTGTCAGAAGCTCTGGTTTGTGAGAAGCTTATACCCAAACCTCCCCCAAACGGGACAAATTTTTACCACGACATGTTGATGCCGCTCCATGATACCATGCCAAGTTTCATGAATTTTAGACGTGTTCTGGATTTACTAGAATTTGAAAACCAGGTATCTCAACATTTTGCCGGCAATCAACACTGCCGTGGTGTTTTAAATTAATTCCCATTTCTTGCATGGGACCTAAGCATGCACCCAAAGACACATATTTGATTTTTCAACCAATTTATATGCACTGGAGCACGTGCATGTATTTAAAATTTGAATTATTCACATAAAATGCCTAGAAAACGTTGTTAATGTATAAAAATGTCCAAACGAACCACGAAAAATTCCAAAACTTAACACAACACTCATGTTGTTCTATGTTGACACTAGAAATTTTTTGAAAGCAATAAGAGGCAACGTATATCGTTTCGGCCCCAAAGGTGGCACGTTCTGTACTAAAACCATCAAGCTTGTTGTGAGAAGCTCTGGTTTGTGAGAAGCTTATACCCAAACCTGCCCCAAATGGGACAAATTTTTTACCACGACATGTTGATGCCGCTCCATGATACCATGCCAAGTTTCATGAATTTCAGACGAGTTCTGGATTTACTAGAATTTAAAAATGAGGTATCTCAACGTTTTTCCGGCAATCAACAGTGCCCGGGTGTTTAATTCATTCCCATTTCTTGCATGGGACCTAAGCATGCACCCAAGGACACATATTTGATCTTAAACCAATTTATATGCACTGGAGCATGTGCATGTATTACAAATTTGAATTATGCACATAAAATGCCTAGAAAACCCAGTTAATGTATTAAAATGTCCAAACGAACCACGAAAAATTCCAAAACTTAACACAACACTCATGTTGTTCTATGTTGGCAGTAGAAATTTTTTGAAAGCAATAAGAGTCAACGGATATTGTTTCGTCCCCAAAGGTGGCACGTTTCGTACCGAAACCATCAGGCTTGTTGTGAGAAGCTCTGGTTTGTGAGAAGCTTATACCCAAACCTACCCCAAATGGGACAAATTTATTGCCACGACATTTTGATGCCGCTCCATGATACCATGCCGAGTTTCACGAATTTCAAACGAGTTCTGGATTTACAAAAATTTAAAAACTAGGTATCTCAACATTTTGCTGGCAATCAACAGTGCCCTGGTGTTTGAAATTCATTCCCATTTCTTGCATGGAACCTAAGCATGCACCCAAAGACTCAGATTTGATTTTTCAACCAATTTATATGCACTGGAGCACGTGCATGTATTTAAAATTTGAATTATGCACATAAAATGCCTAGAAAACGTAGTTAATGTATAAAAATGTCCAAACGAACTACAAAAAATTCCAAAACTTAACACAACACTCATGTTGTTCTATGTTAACACTAGAAATTTTTTGAATGCAATAAGAGGCAACGGATATCGTTTACCCCAAAGGTGGCACGTTCGTGCATCGAAACCATCGAGCTTGTTGTGAGAAGCTACGGTTTGTGAGAAGCTTATACCCAAACCTGCCCCAAATGGGACAAATTTTTACGCTGGCATGTTGATGCCGCTCCATGATACCATGCCAAGTTTCATGAATTTCAGACGAGTTCTGGATTTACTAGAATTTAAAAACGAGGTACCTCAATGTTTTGCCGGCAATCAACAGTGCCCGGGTGTTTGAAATTCATTCCCATTTCTTGCATGGGACCTAAGCATGCACCCAAGGACATAGATTTGACTTTTCAACCAATTTATATGCACCGGAGCATGTGCATGTAGTTTAATTTTGAATTTTGCACCTGAAATGGCTAGAAAACCAGTTTAATGTATAAAATGTCCAAACGAACCCTGAATAATTCCAATTCTTTTACGACACACATATAGTTGCATGTTCACTACAGATAAAAGGTGTAGCAATTCAAACACCGTCCATTTCCGCTGTGACCCCATTATGTAATTCAAATCAAGATGAAAAATCAAGTAGATCCCACGCAGTTTATTATCACCAACCGTGTGAGATCTAGCACAAAATATCCTGGAGCACCGTCGGTGTATAGTACGCCTATGTCTTACGCGAGAAGGTGCGTCGGCTACAGTCCACAGCCGGCGTGTCAAGCACACTAGCTTGCTCCAAAATACTCCCGCCTCTGCATCCCTCGCAATCTTGAAAATATTACTGCCTCGTAATCTCAAAAATATCTACTGCCTGGAAGGTTTTAATGTTTGATAGCACACGATTAGTATGTGCAGACCATGTGCAATGTCTGTTACTCCCGCTCTGCTTCAGTCCCTTGATTCAAATTTTCAGTAGCCCCGACATTTTACTCCCTCCTCTGCATCCCTCGTAATCTCAAAAATATCTGCTCGCCCTTGATCCAAATTTTCAGTAGCCCCGCCTTGTTACTCCCGCCTAGTAAAATTTTCAATTGCCACAGTATTTCCTCAAACACCACCTTGCCCCGGCCCCCTCCACACACACCACACACTCCCCAAAGCCTTCGCTCACACAGACATACACAACCCTCGAAACCATTGGTAGGTCGCCACCATTGCCAGCATCTCCATCCTCAACCTCTGCCTGTGTGCCGGGGAGCTCGAGGAGCCAACGGCCAAAAAGAGGTTTATCACGGCTTTTTCGCCCGACGCCGGTGAGGTGTCCCTGTCGTACTCCGCGGGCTCGATCCACCGTCGCTGTTCCCCCGATCCGCGCGCTGCCGCGCCCCTACGCCGGTTCGAGGACTTCCCCGTCCTCCCTCGGACTCGGCAGCCGACGAGGTCCTACCTCGGGGTCCGGCAGCGGCGGTGGGGGACGTGGGTCGCCGAGATTACAGATCGAGAGACACGCACCCGCCGGTGTCTCGGTAGCTTCCACATGGCCGAGCTCGCGGCCATGGAGTACAACCGCTGGCAGGTCTCCTACCACGGCGTGATGGCTAGGCTCAATTTCACCTTTAGCACACGTCCGGTCGACCTCATTCCGCCGGAGCCAGGGGTGGTAAGCTCGGCTTTGGCGCGTGAGGACAGTGAGGCGTGGGAGCGCCTCGAGGCCGAGGCTGCCGACGAGGCCTACATGCAAGAGCTCTGCCGGTAGCACCCGAAGCTCGTGGAGGCGGAGCGGGCGATCTTTTCCGGCACGGATAATCCTGAACTATTTGTGATGTGCCAGGCATCGTAAAACTCCCGTGCCTAGAATCTGCCTAGAAAGCTACCGAGCCTGGAATCTGCCTGGTTTTAGGTAAAACCACAAAACTCCGACTGTGATGGCAATGCGAGCACAAATGAGTAGCAAGGATGAAGCATTTGGAATATTCAAGATATCGGAAACGGTTATATAGGGACAACTGTATGCATCAAGGCTCCCTATCCCCGACGATTTCTGGGTCGTGTGGGAAGGACCCCCCTATCGCTGTCATTAACTAGACGACGGTTCCAAATGCCATCGCGGAAAGGGGTTAAAAACCTTTTGTATAGCACCGAAGCGTACCCGTGTAAGTACCTTATGGAAAAGAAAGATGCTAAACCTAGACTCATTAGGTGGATTCTTTTGCTACAAGAATTTGATTTACATATTACTGATAGGAAGGGAGCTGAGAACCCCCTAGCAGACAACTTGTCTGCGTTAGAAAATATTCTTGATGACCCACTACCTATTGATGATAGCTTTCTTGATGAACAATTAGCTATGATAAATGCTTCTCGTAGTACTCCATGGTATGTTGACTATGCCAATTTTATTGTTGCTAAATTTATACAACCTATTTTTACATACCAAGAAAAGAAAAAGTCTTTCTATGACTTAAGATATTACTTCTGGGATGACCCACACCTTTATAAAGAAGGAGTAGATGGTGTTATTAGACGTTGTGTACCTGAGCATGAACATGAACATATCCTACGCAAGTGTCACTTTGAGGCTTACGGAGGACGCCATGCTGGAGATAGAACTGCACACTAGGTATTAGAATCTGGTTTTTATTGGCCTACTCTCTTCACATATGCTCGTAAGTTTGTCCTGTCTTGTGATGAATGTCAAAGAATTGGTAACATAAGTAGACGCCAGGAAATGCCTATGAATTATTCACTTGTTAGTGAACCATTTGATGTTTGGGGATTTGATTATATGGGACCTTTTTCCTTCCCCCAATGGGTATACACATATTTTGGTTGTTGTTGATTATGTTACTAAGTGGGTAGAAGCTATTCCAACTAGTAGTGCTGATAACAACGCATCCATTAAAATGCTTAAAGAAGTTATTTTCCCAAAGTTTGGAGTCCCTAGATATTTAATGACTGATGGTGGTTCACACTTTATTCATGGTGCTTTTCGTAAATTGCTTGCTAAGTATGATGTTAACCATAGAATTGCATCTCCTTATCATCCTTAGTCTAGTGGTCAAGTAGAATTAAGTAACAGGGAAATAAAATTGATCTTGCAAAAGACTGTTAATAGATCTAGGAAGAATTGGTCTAAGAAACTTGATGATGCATTATGGGCTTGTAGAACAGCTTATAAAAATCCTATGGGTATGTCTCCATATAAAATGGTTTATGGGAAAGCATGTCACTTACCTCTCAAACTAGAACATAAAACTTATTGGGCAATCAAGGAACTCAACTATGATTTCAAATTTGCTGGTGAAAATAGGTTATTTGACATTAGCTCACTCGATGAATGGAGAACCAAAGCCTATGACAATGCCAAATTGTTTAAAGAAAAAGTAAAAAGATGGCATGACAAAAGGATACAAAAGCGTGAATTTAATGTAGGTGACTGTGTCTTGCTATACAATTCTCGTTTAAGATTTTTTGCAAGAAAACTTCTCTCAAAATGGGAAGGGCCTTACATAATCAAGGAAGTTTATCGTTCCAGTGCTATCAAGATCAACAATGCCGAGGGCAATAAGCCGAAGGTGGTGAATGGGCAAAGAATCAAACATTATATCTCACATACTCCCATAAAGGTTGAAACTAATATAATTCATACCATAACACCGGAGGAGTACATAAAGGAAACCTTCTAGAACGCTCCAGAACCCTGAAAAGGAATAGGTATGTGATATGGTAAGTAAACTGACTCCAAAAGTTTTGCAACAAAAGTTTTACTTTGTTTTAGAATATTTAAAAAATCAGGAAAATAGGAAGTAGTTCGAATAGCACACGAGGAGGTGAAAAGCTGTGAGGGCACGCCTACCCCCTGGGCGCGCCTCCCAGGCTTGTGGCCACCTTGTGTGCCCTCCGGACTCTGTTTTCTCCCATAGTACTTGTTTTGCACGGTAAACATTCATTATATAATCTCCCGAAGGTTTTGACCACCGTATCACAGCAATATCCTCTGTTCTTGTTTTGAGCTATTTTCTGCCAGAGTTTTCAAGGCCGGGCATCATGTCTTCTTCCTTCTCCAACAATGTGGAAGACGATGCTTGGTTGATGCAGATGGAACTCAGGAGGGAGGATGCTGAGGAAGTCGCGATGGAGGAGGGTGAAGGAGATTCACTTGAGGTCCACGCTCCAGCTTCAGAGAGAGGCACTCTGGCTGGCATCTTCACTATTCCAAATCCCCATCAACCATTAGAGAGTACAAGAAACCATGAAGGACGAGAGATACAATGAGGACCTCCCCCTAGGAGGCCCTTACATAGGTTACATCGGAACAACTTTCATAATTTGGTTCATAACTACAGAGTGGAGAATACTCCTTGTGCACATATACCCTCCAATTGGGACATATCCCGTCCAAGTGAAAGTAATGCATGGAAAGGTTCTTGGTGGCCTGAAAATAAGCATCTTTTGGAGGAAGTTCTGAAGAATTAAAATATGCTCCAATGTGTGCTCCAAGAATTGCAGGATCAGGAGGGTACTTTTATAAAGCCAACAAATACCTCATCAACTTTACCATCATCACCACCCCTGAAGAAAGAGACTTGAGTACATGGGTATGGGCACTCCCCTTGGCTTGTGCCAAGCTTGGGGGAGGTGCCCCGGTATCGTATCACCATCACACCGTTATCTTTACTGTTTATCTTAGTTCGATCCTTTTGGTTTTATCATCATCTAGTAGAATAATAGTTTTAGTATGATTTAGTCTTTGAGCTTTGCTTTGTGTCCTATCTATGTAATCAAGTCCGGGAGTTATATAATAAAGAGTAGTTTTGAGTTGAGGGCTTCACTTTCTTGCTTTGATCTTGGAAAAGAAATAAAATAAAAGAAATAAAAGGATTATATAATGATCTTATAGAAAGAGACAACTTCACATATAAGAAGTATGTCACAAATTTGTTGAGGGTTGACAAACATAGGTTTGGTCACTGCTGCAATTAATAGGAAGTAATAAAGAAAGTGACGTTTCACATATAAATACACTATATTGGACATCTTTTGTGATTGTGAGCACTCATTAAAATATTATATTCTAATAAGTTGATGTTGGACAAAGAAGACAACATGATGGGCTATATTTTCTTATATTCGAATGGAAATAATATTGTCATGGATCCCCTAACATTGTTGATCTTGCTTCTCATCCTATGCTAGCCAAAACTTCCGCGCTAAGTAGAGATAGTACTTGTGCATCACAAAATCCTTTAAACCAGTTTTTCCATGAGAGTCCACAATATCTACCTATGAATTGAGTAATATCCTTCAAGTAAGTAGTCATCGGTGCAAGCGATGAAATTGCTCTCTAAATATGTATGACCTTTTAGTGTGAGGAAAATAAACTTTATACGAACATGTGATATGGAAGAAATAAAAGTGATGGACTACAAAATAAAGTTCTTTATCACAAGCGGCAGTATAAAGTGACGTTCTTTTGCATTAAGATTTCGTGCATCCAACCATAAAAGCGCATGACAACCTCTGCTTCCCTCTGCTAAAGGCCTATCTTTTACTTTTACCATCCATCTTTATAAAAGTGTCAAGGTGATCTTCAACCTTCCTTTTTATATTTATCTTTTTGGTAAGCACTATGTGTTCGGGATGATCCAGACATGTATACCCTAGAGGTAAAAGGTTGGGAGGCAAAACTGTAATCCCCTATCTTTCTCTGTGTTTGATTGAGGCTTTGATCTCATAATATCGCGTGAGTTTTAGCAATCATGAAAGATAAATGATGGTTGAGTATGTGGACTTGCTAAGTTAAAGCTCTTACGTTGACTCTTTCCGATATTATGATAATTTGCAATTGCTTCAATGACCGAGATCATAGTTTGTTAGTTTTTCATAAAGTTTTTGCTTCGTAATTACCTTGTGAAAAATTTACCACTTTATCATGAGAAGTTATATGACCATATGTTGCTGTTCTAAAGATGATCATGATGCCCTCATGTCCGTATTTTATTTTATCAACACCTCTATCTCTAGACATGTGGACATGATTATGGATTTTGGCTTTCGCTTGAGGACAAGTGAGGTCTAAGCTTGGGGGAGTTGATACGTCCATTGTGCATCATGCTATGTTCATATTTATTGCATCATGGGTTGTTATTTCACATTATGGTACAATACTTATGCCTTTTCATTCTTATTTTACAAGATTTACATGAAGAGGGAGAATGCCAGTAGTTGGAATTCTAGACCGAAAAGGAGCAAATCTGAGATACCTATTCTGCCTAACTCCGAATGTCCTGAAACTTTACGGAGAATTATTTTGGAATATATAAAAATATTGGGTGAAGAAACAATAGAACGGGACCCACCAGGAGGCCACAAGCCTGGGGGGCGCGCCCTAGGGCTTGTGGGCCCCCTCGCCATCGTCTGGTGCCCATCTTCTACTATGTGAAGGGTTTTGACCTAGAAAAGTAAATAAGAAGAGAGCTTTCGTGACGAAGCGCTGCCATCTCGAGGTAGAACCTGGGCGGAAGCAATATAGGGCTCCGGTGGAGCTATTCTACCAGGGAAACTTCCATCCGGGAGGAGGAAATCAAAGCCATCATCATCACGAATGATCCTCTCATCGAGGGAGGGTCAATCTCATGAAAATCTTCACCAGCACCATCTCCTCTCAAACCCTAGTTCATCTCTTGTATTCAATCTTTGCCTCAAAACCTCAGATTGGTACCTGTGGGTTGCTAGTAGTGTCGATTACTCTTCGTAGTTGATGCTAATTGGTTTATTTGGTGGAAGATCATATGTACAAATCCTTAATGATATTAAGTACCCCTTTGATCTTGAAAATTAACATGCTTTGTGAGTAGTTACATTTGTTCCTAGGGACATAGGAGAAGTCTTGTTATAAGTAATCGTGTGAATTTGGTATTCGTTCAATATTCTGCTGAGATGTATGCTGTCTTTCCTCTAGTGGTGTTATGTGAACATCGACTACATGACACTTCACCATGATTTGGGCCTAGGGGAAGGCATTGGGAAGTAATAAGTAGATGATGGGTTGCTAGAGCGACAGAAGCTTAAACCCTAGTTTATGCATTGCTTTGTAAGGGGCTGATTTGAATCCATATGTTTCATGCTATGGTTAGATTTATCTTAATTCTCTTTTCTTAGTTAAGGATGTTTTTGAGAGGGGTTAATCATAAGTGGGTGGCTTATCCAAGTAAGGACAACACCCAAGCACCGGTCCATCCACATATCAAATTATCAAAGTAACGAACATGAATCATATGAGCATGATGAAAACTAACTTGACAGTAATCCCCATGTGTCCTCGGGAGCGCTTTGCTTTATACAAGAGTTCTTCCAGGCTTGTCCTTTGCTAAAAAAAGGATTGGGCTACCTTTCTGGACCTTTGCTACACTTGTTACTTGTTACTCGTTACGAATTATCTTATCACAAAACTACCTGTTACCGATAATTTCAGTGCCTGCAGAAAATACCTTTTTGGAAACCGCTTGACATTTCCTTCTGCTCCTCGTTGGGTTCGACACTCTTACTAATCGAAAGGACTACGATTGATACCCTATACTTGTGGTTCATCACCTACCAAGATGAACTTGTTGCAGACTCGGTTGACTCAAGTATTTCCTTGTTATGCAGTCAAGGTGAAAAGAGTTGTTTTGAAGAGGAAGTTGGCAGATCAAAATTCTGATGGCACGCCAAGGTGTAGCCCACTCGTGAAAGCTGCTTGTCAGCCGGTGATAGCAAAACTGATGCCAATAAAGTTGCTGTCAAGATTGGTCCAAGCACTCTTGGTGGCTCCCCCGTTCGCCGGAGTCCACGAGTTTTGGCATATAATAAGTCTTATTCGTCTCCTCTTCCCAAGCGCTCTTTTTTGAAGGAAAATAAGAAGCGCAAAGTTCCTCATGCAAAGGTTAACAAAGGTGTGAAGAAGCATGCTCGTGTGGAGGCTGAAGATCCTTCATTTGAAGGAGATGATCTTGAAGTTAATTCTGAAGATGAAGATGCACTTGTATGTATTTTGTGTGTGTGTGTAGTATTTGATATTCTGCTACGTTTATTATTTTTCATGATTAATTTATATTGCTTTGTTCTAGTTTGACATAAGTAGGGTACATAGTGAATGTGTTGATGTCTGGAAGTTGTGTGATCTCTAGTATCTTTTTATTACTATTTAGTTCAACTTTTTTTGGTACTCAAATGATTTTGGTTAAACTTTTTCTAGTTCAACTTTTCTTATTTATGTGTTTGTACTATACTAGTTATACTTCCAAGCATGAGTTGTGGCCTGGTAGGGATGGTAGCCAAGTGAGGCTTGATGCATTTTGAAATTTGTGTTAGTGGTTTTGGTCTTTATGTTTTTTGGTCTTGTATATATATTTGTACTGTAGCTGGTTTATTAGTTGAACTTGTTCATGCATCTTTTTTGCCTTCATAGTTTTTTTTTTAGATTCATTTACCTTAATCATGCTTTCTTTGATTTCCTTTTTAGCATGTCAGCGTGAGGAGTCCGGTCAAGCTGAGAAGAGGAACATAGCAAAGTGTTGTTGTGGATGATGGCGACTCATAATGTTTGAATGTAACCATGCGATGTTCGCTGAAAGAGATAGATATTTCTTCTCGTTTGCTCAAGGTACGCCATGCGGCTAGAGTTCATGCAACTGGTTTTGGTTCTATCTTTGATTGGAAGGTGAAGTCTAACATTTTGCGCCCTCTTAAGGGGGTCTTGTATCTGAAGATAGATCCTGATACCATGACTCTTGACATGGGTGAGGCCAATAAGAAGCTTTGCATCACTAGTGATAGCATACAACAGTTGTTTGGGTTCCCTCATGGTGGTCGTTCTGCACCAAGGCCGTCCGAGGGCGGATACGATGATGCTCTGGTGAAGTTAAGACCAGATCTTCGCAACGGCAGAAGCCAGGATATCAAGACGAAATATTTGAGGGACAAGCTCAGGGTGCTTGTGAATGATCCTGAAAAAGATGACTTGGCTCTGCAGGTGTTATTCATTATTGTCTTCATGAAAGTCATGTTGCCTAGTCTAGCCACTCGGGTTTCCAGGGAAGTAGCAATGTTTGAGAACCTCATCATCGAGGACATGGCTAATATGGATTATTGTCAGCTGATGGTTGATGAGATTAGAAGGGCTGTTGTGAGGTAGCAAAATGGTGTTACCTTGGGGAAGGCAATCACAGGCTATGCTATAGGGCCTGTACTAATGTATCTTGACTGCCTAATCCGTGGCAAGGTCCCGGAGATTGACATGCGAGTCCCCTGCATATGTTTCATCAACCAGGCCAAGCTCGTTGATGTTGCTGATGCAGATTTAATAAGAAAAGGCAATGCAAATGCAAGGACGTGGATGTTTGGGAAGCTTCCGATGAGCTTTGTTTATATCCTGGTATTTTAGTCATCTTTTTAAAGTGCAACTGTTTTGGTGGACTTACATGTGTAGTACATAGTTATCTGCTTAGTCTGGTCAGTCTGAAGCCTGTGAGTTTTAAATTTGTTCTTCAGGACTGACTTGCCTTTTTTTGTTTAACTGATGCTCTTTTTTTGTCATATTACCTATGTGTGTAAACATTTGGTACCGCATTGACTGTGACAACATATTAGTACTGAGGCTTTAAATATGTTAATTAGGTGATATTTTTTGCTGTTGGTTGGATTGATTTGTTACCCTTTTTTTCTTGTTCCCAGTGGAAAACTCTAGAGGAAGTGGCATTTTTTCGTACCTATAAACGGCCAGTCCTGGAGATTCCGTCTCGGGTTCCCAGGATTGCATCATCGTAGGATCAGTTGAGAGATGGTCATCGTGTTGAGGGCGCTGGTGATATCCCACCTGGCCCTAGTAAGGCTAGTGCTTCTCAGAGGCCAGGTTTTGGTATTGATGTAGTTGTTTCTATGTTGGAGCGCGTCGAGCATATTTTTATTAATGTGAATTTTGAACTGGAAAAGGTCCCAACTGTAGTTGAGCGTCTGAGCCGTATTGATGGCATTCTTCCTGCTGGCCGGGATTTAATGCTGATGAAGTGTCCGACTATGTTGAGATGGAGAAAATTTTAATTAGCGATATGCACGATGGTGCTGCTCACCTTATTCAGAGCTCGACACGTCTGTTGAACACTCTCAAGCGTTTCAGAGCTATGCAAGACTCTCGCTGCAAGCCGTATGAAGAAGATGTTGATGTTGTTATCAAGCAAATGGAGCAGGACGAGGCTGCTGCCGGGAGGACTATTGATGATACTGAGGCTAATGTTTCTGACGACCATAAGAATGATGTCGATTTCAAGTCTCCTGTTCTTGAGGTAACTCAACTTTTGATCTTTGAATTTTTACTAGGTTGTTCTGCAGTCAGTACTATAGTTGAACTTGCTCATCTTCTTTTATTATGTTTGATGTAGGAGAGCACTTATGGTGTTGAGGCTGATGCTGTTGACGGTGGAGTGAATGATTTGTCTGTTAATAAGAGCAAGGGTAGTTCTATTTTTACTGTTTAGAAAGTTTATTAAATTTTCATGCGCACCCCTTACCTGTTCATTTTTCCTTTGTTACTATCGTTCAGGACCCTACTGATGGTGATTACTCTCATTCACCCATCGGTGATGTTCCTTTGAATGTTAGCAGCAACAACGTTGGTGATGATGCTGCAGATGCTTCTAAGGTTTGTTATATATGCTTGCATTATTTTTTATGCATCGTCCCCCTGCTGTTTTTGTAGTTTTAAAAGTTCCTTCTGTGCACCTCTTGTGTGCTTTTTTGGTTATTAGTTTTACTCATTTTATTTACTGTCAGAATTCTCTTTTTCAGATTCCTGATGTTGAGCATGAGGCGACCGGTGCTGGTGATGCTGGTGGTGTTCCACTTAGCACTGATTGTGACTTGGGTGGCAAGGTTGCTAATGAGGACGTTGGTGGTGCGAGCATACTTTATGGCAAATCTTCTGGTGTTTGTAGCACTAACAATGATAATGGTTCTAATTCTGAGGATTTTCATCTAGAAAATTTCCCGCCTAGAGGGCTTGACTACTGTGATACATTGGAAGGCACTGTGGTGTCTAGCGTGGAAGAGGTGCCATCCGAAGATGATGATTTACTTATGTCAATTTCTTCCGGCCCCTTGACGCAGGAGGTGCTCCTGTCGTTGCAGGATTTTCTGTCGTCAAATCCTAAAAGTGCAGTCAACTTGTTGTCGTCACAGGACTTACCGTCATCGAACCCTGAAAGTGCAGGCAAGAATTTGTGTTACTGTTTGGTGCCCCTTTTGTTGTACTTCTCATATATGATGTGGTGGCCGTGTTTCCCCTGTAGTGTTTGAACTTTTTTGTTTGTTCCTTTCTTTGTGTAAGCAGATGGTGCTAATGCTGCCAAGGTTGATTTATCTTTCTTCGCTGTTACGAGGTTGCACATGAACCCTGGGAAACGGTTAGTGATGGATTCCGTGTAATTATTGTGCCTACATCATTTTTTTTATTTTCCTTTCTCTGCTCGGATTATTGTTGACATCACACTTTGTTTGATTCTTCACATCCTCTGTTTTTGCTCAGTGATAAGCCAATGCTTCAAAATCAGGAATGTGATGCTAGCGTTGGTAAGGTGGATTCTGCGTTCATCCTCGGTGGCATGCTCAACTCAGATGCAGCTGATATTGTTCTATATTGTCTGCGTGAAAATTACCAAGCCACTATCAAGCTGATTATTCCCAGATGGGTGACAGTGAGCATTCCTTGTTTAAGTTTCATTTTTGGTTTGATTGTCTTTACTGGTCTGCATCATGTTTGATAAGTTATTTGACAATTTTCTGACAGTTTTTGGTGTCCCGTATAACAGACAAAGATACTTGATGGAAATATCAATGGCAACGTGAGGTAGTGGTTCACAAGATCATGGGATGATAGTTATGACTTTGTATGTGACTCATCCTTTTGTTAATCCTTTTTTTCCTAAACTGATGAAATAATGTGTGCTCTTGTTCAGGGTTGAACTCATTGTAGTAACGAAGTTGAACTCATATGTTCCTTGCAATTTTGGCAGTCTAAATAAATTTTTTTAGCCTGCTCTATTTTTTTTGTACTGAGGTTCTTACTCATTTAAAACTTATGTTTTGGTGATCTGCTAGGACTGATGAATTTCCTTTTCGCGCTTGATTATTAGTTTAAAGGTTGTGCTCTTGTTCAAAGTTGAACTCATTGTAGTAACGAAGTTGAACTGTTATGTTCCTTGCAATTTTGGCTGTCCAAATAAACTTTTGTAGCCTGCTTTATTTTTAGTTTGTATTGAGGTTCTTACTCATTTAGAACTTATGTTTTGGTGATCTGCTAGGACTGATGAATTTTTCCTTCTCGCGCTTGATTATTTGTTTGAAGGTTGTTTATTAGTTTCATGTATAATTGTTGAATTCATTTTCTTCTGCACTTGTTTTTTCCAGCTTCTTTTCCCTACTTTTGATCCGCCACCATTTGTGCTTGGCATGGTACCCGGTGACGATGTTGGCCCTTGGTGCTTGGTTATTCTCAATTTAAAGTGTTGTTGCTTCGAGTGCGTGGATTCACTCCGTGATGAAACCTGGGATGACACGGTTAGATATTTTTAGGATGATGGCAGATAATATAAAGAGGCTCTGGAGGGAAGTCAGTGTAGATAGGGCCAAACCGTTCTCTCCGGTGCGTGTAGATGATTTCTCTAGCGAGTTTTTTCGTGTGCCATGGCAGGAAAACACGTGAGTATCCCTTTTCATGAAATTTGTTAGTTGTTTTCTGTTCTTGTTGTTCATAGTTTTGTAGTTTTTGACATGTTCGTGTATTTTTATTTTTAATGTATCCTTTGTTTTTTTGGTTAACAGGAATTGTTCTGGATTTTTATGCCACAAAGTTGCAAGTCTTATCATTGCCATGAGGATGGTGTGGTTGAAATGTTGGATTACACATTTGAATATATTCCTGACATTAGAAGTACTCTTTTGTATACTTGTTCGACTAACAGTGTGCTTGAGGTTGACTTTCGTTTTTTCGGCATTGAGCCTTGTACGTATGCATGTCTTTTTGTCTTTGTGTCCAACTTGCCCTCTTGACTAGTACTCTTATGAATTTTGTAGTTGAACTTATCATTTGTGTTCCTCCTTTTTGTTGTAGGTGAGTGGTTGGATCTTGGGGAGCATGACTACAGAATCTTTGGCAGCCAGTTCTTGGAGCTGGGGCGTTCTCCTCAGAAGACAAGATCTGGTGTTATCAAGTGTCGGTTGGGAGCTGATACGTCTCCAACGTATCTATAATTTATGAAGTATTCATGCCATGTTTAGAACAATTTTATATGGTTTTGGTATGATTTTATTATAACTAACCCGGACTAACGCTGTTTTCAGCAGAACTACCGTGGTGTCGTTTTTTGTGCAGAAATAAAAGTTCTCGGAATGGGCTGAAATTTAATGATGATTTTTATGGACCAAAAGAGACCACCGAAGCACCAAAGTTGGGCCACGAAGTGGACGAGGTGGCCACAAGCC
This sequence comes from Aegilops longissima, assembly GCA_021605205.1. NCBI lineage: Eukaryota > Viridiplantae > Streptophyta > Magnoliopsida > Poales > Poaceae > Aegilops > Aegilops longissima. Next base: position 275,743,354 of record CM038681.1, read on the forward strand.
ATCAGGGCGCGCCCTGGGGGGTAGGGCGCGCCCTTATGGCTTGTGGGCCCCTCGAGCACCCCCTTGACATGAGACCTATGCCAAAAATTCTTATAAATTCTAAAACCCCCGAAAAGAACCCTAGATTGGAAATTCCGCCCCCGCAAGCCTCTCTAGCCACGAAAAATCAATCTAGGCCCTCTCCGGCACCCTGCCATAGGGGGCCATCATCACCGGAGGCCATGGAGGAGGAAGTCGGAAGGGGCCATCATCACCATGGAGGCCAAGGACCAGAGGGAGAACCTCTCTCCATCTAGGGGCGAGGCCATGGAGGAGGAAGCACAATGGGGAGACCCACTTTCTCGATGGCGCCCGAGTGGCACCGGGGGAACCATCGCTTCGGTGATCGTCTTCATCAACATCACCATGTTCATCACCTTCCTCATCTCTTTTAATCGGTTCACTCTCCCGCACCCCGCTGTAATCCCCTACTTGAACATGGTTCTTTATGCCAAATATTATGATCCAATGATGTGTTTCCATCCTGTGATGTTTTGAGTAGATTTCTTTTGTCTTTTGGGTTGATTGATGATCTAGATTGGTTTGAGTTGCATGTTTTATTTTGGTGTTGTCCTATGGTGCCCTCCGTGCCACGCACACGTGAAGGATTACCGCTGTAGGGTGTTGCAATAAGTTCATGATTCGCTTACAGTGTTTCTAGAGTGACTGAAGCTTAATCCCGAGTAAGGGGGTTGTTGCGTATGGGATAAAGGGGACTTGATACTTTAATGCTATGGTTGGGTTTTACATTAATGATCTTTAGTAGTTGCAGATGGTTGCTAGAGTTCCAATCATAAGTTCATATGATCCAAGTAGAGAAAGTATGTTAGCTCATGCCTCTCCCTCATATAAAGTTGTGATAATAATTATCGATCTTGTTAACAATTGCCTAGGATAATTCCACAGACCGATCCATCATTATTCCACACTCGCTATTTATAATATAGTAATATATTCTAACTTTATGTTAACAACACCTATTTTTATATTTTATTTATCAGATATCACGCAAAGTTATCCTCTTCATACCCACAACATAGTTTTATTTCTCGTTTCTAGATGGAAGCAAACTTTTAGTGTATGTAGAGTCGTATAAGTGGCAGATAGGACTTGAGAGAATATTGATCTTACCTTTAGCTCCTTGTGGGTTCGACACTCCATACTTATCACTTCCACCTTTGGAAATTGCTACGATGATTCCTTACATTTGGGGATCATCAAGCTCTTTTTTGGCGCTGTTGCCGGGGAGCAATAGCGTGGGGTTGATATTCTCGTGTGTGCTTGTTTGCTTTCTTCACTAAGTAGATTTTTTTCCCTTTTTTGGTTTTCTTTAGTTGTGGGTGAAACAAAAAATAATGCAAAATACGAAAAATTACTTGCCTCTTATGCCTAAAAACCTTTTCAAAAATAGAAGTGATTGGAAGGTTGTGCATTGGAGAAGTGAGGGTCGACCTTGAACACTTGTGTTCATGCTCATGGAAACAATATAGAATTTTTCATGGAAGTTTCTCAAAAATAATTATCCCCTTGTATATATCCATTGTATTATAAAAATAATGTGCCAAGTTTCTGTTTTAGGATGATTAATTGCTTGTTTGCTTTGTGCGGTGCAAAAACAGAAACTTTGGCTGTAGTGCCTGAATTTACATTTTTTTAATGGAACATAAAAAGTTTCTGAAATTTTTACGCAGTATTACTATACAATTTTTTTTTATTTTTTCCTAATTTTTTAGAATTTTTGGAGTTACAGAAGTATACTAAGTTTCCAGATTGCTACAGACTGTCCTGTTTTTGATAGATTCTGTTTTGTTTGTGTTGTTTGCTTATCTTGGTGAATCTATGGGTAATATCAGGGGGTATGCACCATAGTGAAGTTGGAATACAGTAGATATAATGCTAATATGAAATTGGAATGAGTTTACAACAATACCTAATAGTAGTGATTTGCTTTATTGTACTAACGGATCTCACAAGGTTTTTTGTTAAGTTTTGTGTGGATGAAGTCTTCGAAGATCGAGGAGTTATCAATATGAGAAGAATAAGGAGAGGCAAGAGTTCAAGCTTGGGGATGCCCAAGGCACCCCAAGTAAATATTTCAAGGATATCCAAGCATCTAAGCTTGGGGATGCCCCGGTTGGCATCCCATCTTTCCTCTTCTACAATTATCGGTATACCTTGCTTTTTTGTTTTGTTCACATGATTTGGGAATTTTGTGTTTATTTTAATTTTCTTTTCCTTTATGCACCATGCTAGTATGAGATATTCCTTCATTGATTTATAGAATGCTTCATGTGCTTCACTTAAATCTTTTAAGTATTGGTTTATACAATGCTCTTTGTGCTTCACTTAAATCTTTTGAGTATGGCTTTATAGAATGCTTTGTGTGCTTCACTTATATATTTTGAGCTTGGATATTGGTCAATCTTTATTAATTGTGGAATGCTATATGAACTTCACTTATATCTTTTAGATTATGAATAAGATTATCAACGAAATTGGGCTTGGAAGAGTATCATTAAAATATCTTGCCTAGCTAAAAAGGCATTAAAGAAAAGCGCTTGTTGGGAGACAAACCAATATTACCTACCCTTACTATTTCTGTGTGTTCACATTATTACGAAACTGTAGTAATCATTTTTTATAGCTTTTATTTCAATAAAGTTCCAACTAAGACCTCTGGGATGATCTATGGTGGTAGTTGATTTTATCTTGCTAAAAAACAGAAACTTTTGCGCTCATGGCCAGAATTTTAAAAAATCACAGAAGTGTGACTTTGATCTGAATTTTTTAGACAAGATTGATATAAAAATTGCCTAGGTTGTATTAAATTTTCAGAAGTTTTGGAGTAACATAAGTATGGTTATTGTTCAGATCATTACAGACTGTGCTGTTTTTGACAGATTATGTTTTTGATGCATAGTTTGCTTGTTTTCTAGTTTATATGGCTTATATTGCTCAATATAAATTGTTGAAATGATATGGTACAGTAGGCATTGTGTGAGAACAATTATTAATCTTATCTTGACGATACCAAAGTGAATGATTTGCTCTTTATCTGTAATGCCCCGGATTCGATGCGCCAGGTGTCTTCCAGTTATTCGCCGTCGTTGCCATGTCATGTGCTTGCGTGTTGCACTTTGCCATGTCATCATCTGCATTTCATGTCATGTCATCATGTGCATTTCATTTTGCTTACGTGTTCGTCTCTTGCATCCGAGCATTTTTCCCGTTGTCCGTTTTGCTATCCGGCACTCCTATGTCCCCCGGCGCCCCCTTTTACCTCTTTTCATGTGCGGGTGTTAAACGGTCTCGGAATGGACCGAGGTTTGCCAAGCGGCCTTGGTATAGCACCGGTAGACCGCCTGTCAAGTTTCGGGTCATTGGGAGGTCGTTTGGTACTCCAACTGTTAACCGGGTAACCGTCCAAGCCCCTTCTCCTTGCAGCCCAACACCCCTTTCAAAGTGGCAAAAACCCACCTAACTCCTCTCCATGCTCTCGGTCGTTCGATCACGATCGCGTGGCCGAAAACCGCACCTCATTTGGAGTCTCCTAGCTCCCTCTACCTATAAATATGTCTTCCTCCCCGAAATCCCGCAGTCCAAACCCTAAAAATCATACCTGTCGCCCGCCGGACACGTCCGCCGCCACCGGACGCAATCGCCGCTGCCCACGCAGCTGGGCAGCATCGCGCCACGTGTACGCCGCGCCGCCGCCGCCGCCATGCGCCCATGGAGCCCGCAGCAGCAGCCAGCAGGCCCAGATCCCGCCGCCGCTCATGCGCCCGGCCAGCGCTGGCCAGCCGCCCGCCCTCCTCCGCCGCCGGCCGCCTCCCCGCCGGACTCCCCATCGACGCCGGCGACCGCCGCCGTGCTCCACCCGCGCCCGAGGCGTCGCCTCGCCCGCCGCCGCTGCTCCACCGCTGGGCCCGTGCTACCCGCCGCCCGGTGCTCTGCCGGCCGACCCGAGCCTCGCCGAGCTGCGTGCCGTCGCCCGGTGCCCCCGCCCCGGCCGGAGCAGCCTCGCCCGTCGCCTAGCCGCCTTCCCCGCCGGAGTCCGGCCGGATCCGGCAAGATCCGGCCCGGATCCGGTCGCCCCCGGACCTCTCCCTCCATCTCCGGCCACATCTCCGGCGAGATCCGGCGCTGCATCAAAATCCGTGCCGGTTGACTTTCTTCCCCCCCCCCAAATCTGCCTAAGTCCCCGAAGCATTTTGCATTTTCATGCATTTTCATCATGCCATAACTCATCGTTGCTCCGTTTTGCGCGTGTAATATGTCGAATTGTTCGTCTCGATGAGTAGATCATTTCATCTCATTGCATCATTTTCATTTGAGCTCATCTTGATGCCCGAAATGCTGTTAGAAGAGTGCTATGTGATGTTAGTTTCTGATTTTTATCAGAACATGCACTTTTGTCATTTTTGCCATGATTGATGTGTGTATCCTATGATCTTGAGTCCTACATGTGTTTTGTAATATGCCATGTCTTCTTTACAGTGGTGTTTGCTATGTATTTTTGTGATCTATGTGGTGACTAGCACAAGCATGCAAACTAGGCTTCCTGATGTTGCTGGTTTCAGCCCTGTTTTGCTGATATTTTTATGCCATGTTAACTTGATGCTACAGAGAGATCCATGCATATTTTGAGATACTTCAGTAAGGATGTTTTGTTAAACATGTCTTGCTCTATCCATCCATGCCTTGGTTTGCAATTATGGAGTGCCATAGCTTGAGTAAATCGAGCTCTACTTTTGCTATAAAATGTTTCCTGGAAGGTTGTTTACATGTTATTCAATTTTGCCAAGGTTGTTGTAGTTGATCCTTGCATGCTATGATGTTGTTCTTGCCATGTATATCTTCTATGCCATGTCTTCTTACAGCGAGTTCCTTGCCATGCCATATATTGCTCTGTGGTGAGTGGTTTAAGCTCACCAACATGCCTACTTATTGTTGTTCCTGCCATGTTTGAATCTGTAATATAACTTGCCATGTTTACATGGGTGCCATCATATCTTCTGATCCTTTTTGGCTTATGGTCAGTAAGGGATTTTTGATCTATGCATTTAGTAGTATCATGCCATGCCTTTGTTTGCCATGATAAGTTCCTGTAGCATGTTGTTTGATAGCTCTAAACATTGCAACCTGCTGTTATTTCTGCCAATGCCTGAAACTGTTATTATTTGCAATCTTGCCATGTGTGTTTGAGCATGTTCTAGTGATTTCTGGAGATAGCTCAGTGTTCATGTTTTGTAATGCTTTACCTGTACATCATGTCCATGCCTTTTGTTATCATGTTGAGATGCTGTAGCTTGTTGTTTTGATGCTTGCAATATGCCTAGTTGCTGTTATGGACAGATTGTTGTTATGACTTGTATAGAGTGTATGTGTTGAACCGTTGCTCCGTTTTGAGTGTGCTCTATATGAAACTTGCTTGGTTTTGCATGTAGTTTCATATTTTCATGTTGCATCCTTGTTTTGAGGTGTTTGCTTGATTTTTGGGTGCATTTTGCATCAATGCCATGTTTAACTTGTTTTGCTCATATCTTCTAGGCCGTAGCTCCGAATCTAATGAACTTTATATGTAATTTGACTAGAATTCCGTGTAGATCATCGTGGTGCATCTTAACTTGCTGTTTAACAACTTGAACATAAGGTTTATTCAGATCTGGACCAATTTCGAAATTTGCATATGAGGACTTACCGGAATTGTTCTATGTTGTTCCCGGCCTCATTTAAACTTGCCTTGATGTGTTGCTCTTGTTTGCATCATCTCTTGCCATGAGTAGCTTCATCTAGTTCTATCATGCATCATGCTTGTTTTGCATCATGTCTTGTCTATGTCTGGTGTGTTTACTATGTTGTGTGCTTCTTCTTGTTAGTTCCTGTTTCGTTGCGATCGTGAGGATTCGTTCGTCTACGCTTGGTTCGGCTTCATCCGTTCGTCTTCCTCATGGACTCGTTCTTCTTCCTTGCGGGATTTCAGGCAAGATGACCGCTACCCTGGATCTCATTACTATCATTGCTATGCTAATTGCTTCGTTCTTTCGCTATGCTGCGCTACCTATCACTTGCTGCTCAAGCCTCCCAAATTGCCATGTCAGCCTCTAACCTTTTGCACCCTTCCTAGCAAACCGTTGTTTGGCTATGTTACCGCTTTGCTCAGCCCCTCTTATAGCGTTGTTAGTTGCAGGTGAAGATGAAGTTTGTTCCTTGTTGGAACATGGAGATGTTGTTCCTTGCTGGAACATGTTTACTTGTTGGGATATCACAATATATCTTATTTAATTAATGCATCTATATACTTGGTAAAGGGTGGAAGGCTCGTCCTTATGCCTGGTGTTTTGTTCCACTCTTGCCGCCCTAGTTTCCGTCATATCGGTATTATGTTCCCGGATTTTGCGTCCCTAACGCGGTCGGGTGATTTATGGGACCCCCTTGACAGTTCGCTTTGAATAAGACTTTTCCAGCAAGGCCCAACATTGGTTTTACCATTTGCCTGTCCTATCACCTTTTTCCCTTGGGAGTCGCGTTCTCAAGGGTCATCTTTATTTTAGCCCCCCAGGCCAATGCTTGTCTAAGTGTTGGTCCAAACTAGAGTGCTTTGTAGCGCCACCTCGGGGAAACTTGAGGGCTGGTTTTAGTTGTACGGACTGCTCATCCGGTCGTGGCTCGGGACGAGATACTGCTGCTACTACCGTGGTGTCGGCACGCGCGGAGGTCTTGCTGGTCTTGTTTTATTGCTGTCGAAATGTCTTGTAGCCGGGATTCCGAGACTGATCGGGTCTTCCCGGGGAGAAGGAATATCCTTCGTGGATCGCGAGAGCTTATCATGGGCTAAGTTGGGACACCCTGCAGGTTATAAACTTTCGAGAGCCGTGCCCGCAGTTATGTGGCAGATGGGAATTTGTTAATATCCGGTTGTAGTAAACTTGAAGCAAACTCTTCTAAAATACACCAACCGTGTGCGTAACCTTGAGTGTCTCTTTTCGGGGTTGATCGAGAGGAGAACACGGTTTCTGGGTTATGTCTGACGTAAGTAGGAGCTCAGGATCGCTTCTTGATCATTACTAGCTGACGACCGTTCCTTTGTTTCTCTTCTCGCTCTCATTTGCGTAAGTTAGCCACCATATATGCTTAGTCGCTGCTGCAACCTCACCACTTTACCCTTTCCTTTCCCTTTAAGCTTTGCTAGTCTTGATACCCATGGTAATGGGATTGCTGAGTCCTCGTGGCTCACAGATTACTACACCACCAGTTGCAGGTACAGGTTGTGTTGATCATGACGCGAGAGCGATGTTTGCTTGTGTTGGAGTTCTTCTTCTGCTTCTTCTTCGATCAGGGGATAGGTTCCAGGTCGGCAGCCTGGGCTAGCAGGGTGGTTATTGTTTGAGTTTCTGTTTATGTTTCATCCGTAGTCGGATGTTGATCTCTTGTATATGATGTTGATGTATTCTTGTGGCATTTGTGCCTTATGTATGTATCCCCATCAATTATGTAATGTTGATGTAATGATATCCACCTTGCAAAAGCGTTTCAATATGCGGGTCTATCCTTGGTGGGACCTTCGAGTTCCTTTTGGATAGGGTCGCATATTGGGCGTGACAAGTTGGTATCAGAGCCTCGACCGACCTTAGGAGCCCCTTGATTGATCGTGTAGTTTGGCCGTTGTTGAGTCTAGAAGAAAACTATTTTCTGAGTCTAGTTATATCGGAGAGTAGGAATTCTTTTTACTCCTTTGCCCCTTCGTCGCTCTGGTGAGGAATCTTGACGTAGGTGTTTTGAATTACTCCTCTTCTCCTTCAAATGTTCTTTAGGTTCACGTAGTTGGTTTTCCGATCGTTGTTCCTCAGCTCTTTGCATCCGGTGCATATCTCGTCAAAGTGATTCGACCCTCTCCGTTTTTGCAAGTTCAATCCTCAGTTGTTTTCTTTTCCCACCCGCCCTCCCTGTTCTTCTTCTTGGAACCGGAGTCCGTAATCGAGTATCCATCCTACTCGTGCGAAGTCTTTGCTTTCTTTCCTCAATGATTTCAACCGGAGTTTTTCTCTTCAAGTTATTCGTCGGTTCCCCCTTCCAAATTGCCTTTGTTTTCCCGCCCTCCCACCCTTTTTCTTCCCGGAGTTTGAGTCTCTTTCGACCATCAATATCATTCGTGTGGAGCCTCTTCAATCTTCCTTTAATTATTTCAACCGGTGAATTCTCGTCTCGTTCGTCATTCTTTATCTCTTTCTTTTTCCGGTGCACTCAAATCAAGTTTTTCGGGTTAATCATATTCTTTTCCTGGATCAAGTGTTCTCCCTGCTCGTTCGTCTCTCGCCAGTTTATCCTTCCGGAGTGCTCAAGTTATCTCAGGAGATTCGCCTGTGTTCGAATTAATTCGAGGTTGTCACCTCAGTCAAATATTTCAGTTCTTCCGGTGCATCATCTATCTGTTCAACAATCCTTTCCAACGGTGTTTTCTTTTAGTGGGCCCTAACCCACAGGTCTTTCCCAGGATCTTACCTGACTCTTCTAATTTCCCCGGAGCTATTCCCAATTCTTTTCAAGTCTGACGTAAGTATGAATTTCATCAGTCAGATGTTTTTCCAAGATCGATTTCAAATCATTTCATCGTTGGCTCAACCTCTCTGTTTTTCATTCTCCCGGAGCGTCTCAACAATTCTGCATGGTGGTTCTCGTCGTCATTCTCAACATTTGAAGACCGTCGTAGATTTTTATCTTAAATCTTATCCGTTTTCCCGGAGGTTCACGGTGCTAGTTCGATGTTATCCTATCCAGTTGTTTCCAGTTGTGCAATTCTTTTCATCCATCCGGAGTATTTCAGGAGTTGATTTATGTTTCTTTTCACCGGAGGCCTTTATTCCAGAAGAATTCTTGTCCTCACAGTTCAGCTACCGTTATCCAATTATCCCGGTGCTTCATTCAAGTGTTCTTTAATCAGCTCATGATATCTTTGTTCTTTTGCATCTAAATCCCCTCTAGCTTATTGGTTCTTCTAATTCTTCCCGGTGATTCATACTCTTTCGTCAGTCATTTCCGAGTGCTAACGGCGGTTCGTTCAAGATTCTTTTTCTTTGATTACCATATTAATCCATTCGTTCTTTCCAATCCTACCGGTGATTCATGAAGTCCTTCTCAAGTTTGCGATATGTCACTTCTCAATCCTTTTCAAGTAGAATAAGTAGTATGAAAAATCCATTGCTTGTCATCAATTTAATTTGATGAAGGATAAGCATACAATAAATCTTATTCTTATTTCATCCAAGTGAGTAATACCTTCTTTCAGAGTTTGTTCTTGACGAATAAATTCTAGTTTCAAGTGTTTTCATCTTTTTTCTTTTTCCGGAGTTCCAATTTCCTGGGCCATTTCGTCGGAATCCTCCATCTAATTCATCGCAGGCTCATCTTATTCTTTCGTCCTTCATTTTATCTCATAATCCTTTTGTTACCGGAGTTCTTCACGGTGGTTCTTCATGATTTAATTCATTCTTCAAGAGCTCATCAGGTGTCATTCCATCTTATCAAGTTCAGATTCTATTCCTTCCATGTTTCAGCCGGAGTGCTACCTAAATCGTTTCAGTCTTATTCGTTTCTTTTCTCATTCTAACCACTCCGGTTAGAACGAGTCGTTTCATAGTCTATTTGATTCCGTGAGCTTTCGATTCTTGTCATTCTCGTCGTTTCTCTCTTCTTCTCGTGTGATCTCGATTCTTTGCTTCTTTTCTTGAGTTCTTGTTTCACCTCATCCCTTTTTCCCTTCCGTCTCGGTCCTAAGATCTCGGGACGAGATCTCTTGTTAGTGGAGGAGTGTTGTAACGCCCCGGATTCGATGCGCCAGGTGTCTTCCAGTTATTCGCCGTCGTTGCCATGTCATGTGCTTGCGTGTTGCACTTTGCCATGTCATCATCTGCATTTCATGTCATGTCATCATGTGCATTTCATTTTGCTTACGTGTTCGTCTCTTGCATCCGAGCATTTTTCCGTTGTCCGCTTTTGCTATCCGCACTCCTATGTCCCCGGCGCCCCTTTTACCTCTTTTCATGTGCGGGTGTTAAACGGTCTCGAATGGACCGAGGTTTGCCAGCGGCCTTGGTATAGCACCGTAGACCGCTTTCAAGTTTCGGGTCATTGGGAGGTCGTTTGGTACTCCAACGGTTAACCGGGTAACCGTACAAGACCCCTTCTCCTTGCAGCCCAACACCCCTTTCAAAGTGGCAAAAACCCACCTAACTCCTCTCCATGCTCTCGGTCGTTCGATCACGATCGCGTGGCCGAAAACCGCACCTCATTTGGAGTCTCCTACCTCCCTCTACCTATAAATATGTCTTCCTCCCCGAAATCCCGCAGTCCAAACCCTAAAAATCATCCCCGTCGCCCGCCGGACACGTCCGCCGCCACCGGACGCAATCGCCGCCGCCCCCGCAGCCAGTGGCATCGCGCCATGTGGCACGCCGCCGCCCGCCGCCCCAGCGTTCATGGAGCCCGCAGCAGCCAGCAGGGCCCAGATCCCCGCCGCTGGCCGCGCCGGAACCGGCCAGGCCACCAGCCGCGCCACTGGCCTCCGCCTCCCGGCCGGCCTCCCCACGGGCTCCCGCACGACGCCGCGATCGCCGCCGTGCTCCGCCCAGCGCCCAGCGTCGCCTCGCCCGCCGCCGCTGCTCCATCAAGGGCCCGTGCTACCCGCCGACCGGTGCTCTGCCGGCCGACCCGTTCCTCGCCGAGCTGCGTTGCCGTCGCCCGGTGCCCGGCCGCCCGACCGGAGGCGGCTCGCCCGTCGCCTAGCCGCCTTCCCCGCCGGAGTCCGGCCGGATCCGGCGAGATCCGGCCCGGATCCGGTCGCCCCCGGACCTCTCCCTACATCTCCGGCCACATCTCCGGCGAGATCCGGTGCTGCATCAAAATCCGTGCCGGTTGACTTTCTCCCCCCCCAAATCTGCCTAAGTCCCCGAAGCATTTTGCATTTTCATGCAGTTTCATCATGCCATAACTCTGTCATCGTTGCTCCGTTTTGCGCGTGTAATATGTCAAATTGTTCGCCTCGATGAGTAGATCATTTCATCTCATTGCATCATTTTCATTTGAGCTCATCTTGATGCCCGAAATGCTGTTAGAAGAGTGCTATGTGATGTTAGTTTCGATTTTATCGTAACATGCACTTTTGTCATTTTGCCATGATTGATGTGTGCATCCTATGATCTTGAGTCCTACATGTGTTTTTTAATATGCCATGTCTTCTTTACAGTGGTGCTTGCTATGTATTTTTGTGATCTATGTGGTGACTAGCACAAGCATGCAAACTTGGCTTCCTGATGTTGCTGATTTCAGCCCTGTTTTGCTGATATTTTTATGCCATGTTAACTTGATGCTACAGAGAGATCCATGCATATTTTGAGATACTTCAGTAAGGATGTTTTGTTAAACATGTCTTGCTCTATCCATCCATGCCTTTGTTTGCAATTATGGAGTGCCATAGCTTGAGTCAATCGAGCTCTACTTTTGCTATAAACTGTTTCCTGGCAGGTTGTTTGCTTGATTTTTGGGTGCATTTTGCATCAATGCCATGTTTAACTTGTTTTGCTCATATCTTCTAGGCCGTAGCTCCGAATCTAATGAACTTTATATGTAATTTGACTAGAATTCCGTGTAGATCATCGTGGTGCATCTTAACTTGCTGTTTAACAAATTGAACATAAGGTTTATTCAGATCTGGACCAATTTCGAAATTTGCATATGAGGACTTACCGGAATTGTTCTATGTTGTTCCCGGCCTCATTTAAACTTGCCTTGATGTGTTGCTCTTGTTTGCATCATCTCTTGCCATGAGTAGCTTCATCTAGTTCTATCATGCATCATGCTTGTTTTGCATCATGTCTTGTCTATGTCTGGTGTGTTTACTATGTTGTGTGCTTCTTCTTGTTAGTTCCTGTTTCGTTGCGATCGTGAGGATTCGTTCGTCTACGCTTGGTTCGGCTTCATCCGTTCGTCTTCCTCATGGACTCGTTCTTCTTCCTTGCGGGATTTCAGGCAAGATGACCGCTACCCTGGATCTCATTACTATCATTGCTATGCTAGTTGCTTCGTTCTTTCGCTATGCTGCGCTACCTATCACTTGCTGCTCAAGCCTCCCAAATTGCCATGTCAGCCTCTAACCTTTTGCACTCTTCCTAGCAAACCGTTGTTTGGCTATGTTACCGCTTTGCTCAGCCCCTCTTATAGCGTTGTTAGTTGCAGGTGAAGATGAAGTTTGTTCCTTGTTGGAACATGGAGATGTTGTTCCTTGTTGGAACATGTTTACTTGTTGGGATATCACAATATATCTTATTTAATTAATGCATCTACATACTTGGTAAAGGGTGGAAGGCTCGGCCTTATGCCTGGTGTTTTGTTCCACTCTTGCCGCCCTAGTTTCCTTCATATCGGTATTATGTTCCCGGATTTTGCGTCCCTAACGCGGTCGGGTGATTTATGGGACCCCTTGACAGTTCGCTTTGAATAAGACTTTTCCAAGGAAGGCCCAACATTGGTTTTACCATTTGCCTGTCCTATCACCTTTTTCCCTTGGGAGTCGCGCTCTCAAGGGTCATCTTTATTTTAGCCCCGGGCCAATGCTTGTCTAAGTGTTGGTCCAAACTAGAGTGCTTTGCAGCGCCACCTCGGGGAAACTTGAGGGCTGGTTTTAGTTGTACGAACTGCTCATCCGGTCGTGGCTCGGGGCGAGATACTGTGCTGCTACTACTGTGGTGTCGGCACGCGGGAGGTCTTGCTGGTCTTGTTTTATTGCTGTCGAAATGTCTTGTAGCCGGATTCCGAGACTGATCGGGTCTTCCGGGAAGAAGGAATATCCTTCGTGGATCGCGAGAGCTTATCATGGGCTAAGTTGGGACACCCCGCAGGTATAAACTTTCGAGAGCCGTGCCCGCGGTTATGTGGCAGATGAGAATTTGTTAATATCGAGTTGTAGTAAACTTGAAGCAAACTCTTCTAAAATACACCAACCGTAGCGCGTAATCGTGAGTGTCTCTTTTCGGGTTGATCGAGAGGAGAACACGGTTTCGGGTTATGTCGGCGTAAGTAGGAGTTCAGGATCACTTCTTGATCATTACTAGTTGACGACCGTTCCTTTGTTTCTCTTCTCGCCTCATTTATGTAAGTTAGCCACCATATATGCTTAGTCGCTGCTGCAACCTCACCACTTTACCCTTTCCTTTCCCTTTAAGCTTTGCTAGTCTTGATACCCATGGTAATGGGATTGCTTGAGTCCTCGTGGCTCACAGATTACTACACCACCGGGCCAGGTACAGGTTGCGTTGATCATGACGCGAGAGCGATGTTTGCTTGTGTTGGAGTTCTTCTTCGCTTCTTCTTCGATCGGGGATAGGTTCCGTGTCGGCAGCCCTGGCTAGCAGGTGGTGGTTATTGTTTGAGTTTCGTTTATGTTTCATCCGTAGTCGGATGTTGATCTCTTGTATATGATGTTGATGTATTCTTGTGGCATTTGTGCCTTATGTATGTATCCCCATCTATTATGTAATGTTGATGTAATGATATCCACCTTGCAAAAGCGTTTCAATATGCGGGTCTATCCTTGGTGGGACCTTCGAGTTCCTTTTGGATAGGGTCGCATATTGGGCGTGACATTATCATACTAACCCATCTCACGAAGTTTCGTTTAGTTTTGTGTGATTGAGGTTTTCAAGTTTTGGGTGAGATATCAATATGAGGAGAATAAGGAGTGGAAAGACCCTAAGCTTGGGGATTACCAAGGCACCCCAAGGTAATATGCAAGGAAGACTCAAGCGCCTAATCTTGGGGATGCCCCAGAAGGCATCCCCTCTTTCGTCTTCAAAATTATCGGTATACCTTACTCAGAGCTATATTTTTGTTCGTCACATAATATGTGTTTTTCTTGGAGCATATTTTAATTTTACTTGTTGTTTGAATACAATCATTGGATCCGAAATCTTTAATGAGAGAGAGGGACCTCACATGGCTATTAAACTATTTGACTACTCATTGATCTTCACTTATATCTTTCTGGAGTAGTTTTGTCATTTTCTCTCGTGCTTCGCTTATATCCTATGAGTAAATGGTAGAATGAATTGAATATAATAAATCTGAAATTATATATGTTTCATATGCTTATCCCATGGGGAGTAATGAATTCACATATAATAAGTATAGGTGGTTAAATTTATTGAAAGTTAGCAAACTCAACATTGGTCACTTGAACAATTCATGAAAGAATATTGAAGGAAGAGAGATTTCACATACAAATATACTATCTTGTACATGTTCTATGATTGTGAGCCCCAATAATTATTTTAAAACTTGAGAAAATTAGTTGAAGTTGGACAAGGAAGACAATGTAATGAGTTTTGTTTAGGTATATTTGTTTAGAAGTTATATTGTTATGAATCCTCCAGCATGTGGTGCTTGCTTAGGATCTTTTGCTAGCCAAAAATTTGCACTAAGTAGAGAGACTACTTGTGCATCCAAAATCCTTAAACCCAGTTTCTTGCCATGAATGTCCACCATATATACCTATGGATTGAATAAGATCCTTCAAGTAAGTTGTCATCGGTGCAAAAAGCAATAAAAATTGCTCCTAAATATGTATGATCTTTTATTGTGAAGGAAAATAAGCGTTGTACAAACTTGTGATGGTAAAGAAATAAAAGCGACGGACTGCGTAATAAAGTTGCTATCATGAAGGGTAATACGACGTGACGTTCCTTTGCATTAAGGGTTTGCACATCCAAAAATAAAAAGTGCATGACAACTTCTGCTTCCCTGTGCGAAGGGCCTATCTTTGACTTTCATGTATTTACTTTTATGAAAGAGTCAATAGCATTCCTTCTTAGTTCAACCTCAATTATTCTTTAGTTGGAAAGCATCATGTGGTGTGGAAATATCCAAGCATATATGTCCATTCAAATATATTTGATCATGAATTATTATTGTTGACAATTATCTATATGATAAATAAGTTAGGAGGTGAAATATTAAGCCCCTATCTCTGCGTTCCACGGATGCTATTGGTTCTAAAAATATGCTTTGAGTGTTAGCAATCATGGAAGACTATATGATAGTTGAGTATGTGGAATTTGCTAAATCAAAGCTCTTACATAGACCCTTCCTGAAAATAAGAAGAATTGCAATTGTTTGGTGACTGAATACATAGTTTGTTAGTTTTCAAGAAAGTTTATGGTCTATACTTCAACATGTGAATAGCTTGATACTTGATCATGAGAAGTTTTATGAGACGAGCTACTGTTTATGATAAAGAATGATGCTAGAAAAAGTGAATGAAATTATCATTGATCAAACTTATGCACTATGCTAGCATTCACACTTCATACATTATTTCTTTTATCATTTACCTACTCGAGGACGAGCATGAATTAAGCTTGGGGATGCTGATACGTCTCCAACGTATCTATAATTTATGAAGTATTCATGCCATGTTTACAACAATTTTATATGGTTTTGGTACGATTTGACTAGAACTAACCCGGACTGACGATGTTTTCAGCAGAACTATCGTGGTGTCTTTTTTGTGCAGAAATAAAAGTTCTCGGAATGGGCTGAAAATTTACGGTGATTTTTTTATGGACCAAAAGAGACGCCTGAAGCATCGGAGCTGGGCCAGGAAGTAGAAGAGGTGGCCATAAGCCATCAGGGCGTGCCTTGTGGCTTGTGGGCCCCTCGAGCACCCCCTTGACGTGAGATGGACGCCAAAAATTCCTATAAATGCCAAAACCCCTGAAAAGAACCCTATATCGGAAGTTCCTCTGCCGCAAGCCTCTGTATCCATGAAAAATCAACCTAGGCCCTCTCCGGCACCCTGCCGGAGGGGGCCATCATCACCGGAGGCCATGGAGGAGGAAGTCGGAAGGGGCCATCATCACCATGGAGGCTAAGGACCAGAGGGAGAACCTCTCCCCATCTAGGGGGAGGCTATGGAGGAGGAAGCACAAGGGGGAGACCCTCTTTCTCGGAGGCGCCGGAGTGCCACTGGGGGAACCATCGCCGTGGTGATCGTCTTCATCAACATCACCATCTTCATCACCTTCCTCATCTCTTTTAAGCGGTCCACTCTCCCACACCCCACTGGAATCCCCTACTTGAACATGGTGCTTTATGCCACATATTATGACCCAATGATGTTTTGAGTAGATTTCTTTTGTCTTTTGGGTTGATTGATGATCTAGATTGGTTTGAGTTGTATGTTTTATTTTGGTGCTGTCCTATGGTGCCTTCCTCGCCGCACACACATGAAGGATTCCCGCTGTAGGGTGTTGCAATACGTTCATAATTCACTTATAGTGGGTTGCTAGAGTGACAAAAGCTTAAAACCGAGTAAGGGGGTTGTTGCGTATGGGATAAAGGGGACTTGATACTTTACTGCTATGGTTGGGTTTTACCTTAATGATCTTTTGTAGTAGCGGATGCTCGCTAGAGTTCTAATCATAAGTGCATAAGATCCAAGTAGAGAAAGTATGTTAGCTTATGCCTCTCCCTCATATAAAATTTCAATAATGATTACCGATCTCGTTAACAATTGCCTAGGATAATTCCGCACACCAATCCATCATTATTACACACTCGCTATTTATAATATATAGCAATATATTCTAACTTTATGTTAACAACAACTATTTTTATATTTTTAATTCTTCAATTCACGCAAAGCTATCCTCTTCATACCCACAACACAGTTTTATTTCTCGTTTCTAGATAGAAGCAAACGTTCGGTGTACGTAGAATCGTATAAGTGGCAGATAGGACTTGAGAGAATATTGATCTTACCTTTAGCTCCTTGTCGGTTCGACACTCCATACTCATCGCCTCCACCTTTGGAAATTGCTATGATGATTCCTTGCACTTGGGGATTATCAGGAGCTCCCAAAGGTTCTATAGCCGCTGATTCAGGGAGCCCTATTACACCCAAGAAGCCTATAGTTGAGTTGACAGACAGTGATGATGACGCGTTTGATAAGATTGCTGGGATGGGAAGGGTCACCAGGAGTGTTGCTGCCAAGAGTGTTTCCCCTCTTGCTAGGATAGTGCGGCATAGAGCCAGTGTTGTTAGGAAGGATCATGCGTTGGAGTCTGGCAATGTTACAAGCACGAAGCGTGCACCCAGAGCTTCGAATAAGTTCTGCTCCCCCGTGCGGGAGCTACACCCTTATAAATACCCTCACTTGGACAAGGCTCGGAAGTTATATGATCTCCTCCTTAGTGATGAAGGACGCGTGAAGTACGCTGAGTGAGTATTTGTCATTATGTTTCACCTTTTTTCTTTTTCTGTTTTCTCACTACTATACATATAGAACTTCACTTGTTTAGTATATTTAACTTGAACTGCTATGAATGCCTTATCTTGTTTTCCCTACTTTTTGTGTGTGTGTGCTACATGACTACATTCTCACTGATACCTCAGACCAATGATAACGTAAATTGATTCATTGGCAATCGCATCTGGGAAGTTTTTGCACCTAGAGAGCTTATGGAGGGGGGGGGGGGTGTAATGGACTTCCTTATCACTGATTGAAAGAAAGATCCTGAGAGAAATGTTGATTTAACATCTAGTGATAGGGTCTTGTTGAGTCCATATTTCATCACAGTAACAAATTAAACCATTTCTTGCCTGAAATACATATGTCTACTTTTTTTGAGTTATTGCGATACTTTTCTTACTGATATTTTTCCCTGTGTATTTTCTTTGTTGCGTTTTTGCAGGTTGTGATCGACTGTTCATTTTTCAGCGATGAAACCAATGACTTTAATGTCGAACGGGCAGCGAGAGAGTTCATGGGCTATGTTCGATATGGGGAAGACTTACTCACTATGAAACTTGCTTGATGCCTTTATACAAACCTATGTTTATATCAAAGAGCAAGAGTGTGTCGCACTATTTCTTGTACACCATGAATCGGTACCGAAAGTCCATTGACATCCTTAACCCATTATCGTACGGTAAGAATTATCATCCTTCAATGAACACCTATCACAAAGAGTGTGAGAAAATTGTGAGTGCTGTTGATTTCCGTTAGCTAAAGCTTTATCTCGACTAGATGAATATTTCCTCTTTTTTGTTTCTGCTTTTGTGAGACCTGATATGTGTAGTTTCATTATTTTTTTACAATTCACTAGATTGGTCGAAGTCCTGAAGGTTGTGTATGGCGAGGCTTAGTATAATGCAAGCAGCCAGCCCAATTGGGGTGTTATTGCAAAGAGACCATGGTTCGTCGTTGTTCCCTTCCAAGGGCCGAATGAGTGTGAACACTATTCTCTCAAGTTTGCTGAAACATATGATATTGAAAAGGTCGTTGAGAATATTCAAAATGATGACGTGAGTTCTAGTTCAGCTTTCCCTTGATGTCTTTGGCTGGTCATCTTTTCCTTTTTCACTGTTATCATTTTATTCTTTGTCTTTTGTTTGCAGACCTGTATTGTAGATTGGAGTGCTGAGTATTTTTATTCAATCATGTTCAACCCGAGTAACCAGATTTTGGTGACGGAGCTTCTTGTGAGATTCCAGCTTTGGCTCCTGGTGCATAAAAGAATAAATGATCATTTTGTAGTGATGGGATACTTGTGCTATTTATCTCTTGAAAACATTGTAGCCTTATGTTTTTATGTAGGATTTGGATGTCTTGTCAACTATGTAATAACCATCGCGGCATTATGATGTTTCTCAGTGTGGCACAACATTTTATAAACTATTTTGTGTGATGATAATTTGTTTGAATAGCTATTTCACTTTTATCCTTTTCATGGCGATTTGTTTTGGTTAAGTCTATTCGCACAAAAGGCTTTTACACCGGTTGAACTGAACACTTTTTCCACTGGATTGCGAGTTGTTGCTCAAAAGTGAGTCTGATTTTATTTTCGATTGTCTGAACCTAAGTGGGACTTGTATTGTTTTTGTATCCTATTTTTGTACTGATTGTATAGTAATGTGAGGACTGAATTGTTTTTCATACAACATAGGGCTTTGAAACTATTGATGTCGGGATGCAGCATTAGTAGACTGTTGCTTCTTGGTTTCCTATTTTCTAGTACTATTGTCTTATATCTGTCCGAACTGAATTCAATTCGCATTGAGATTATTTACGGCAAAATTATTAATTGAGGTCTAGCCGGTTTTTACTTAAAGAAGAAGTTAAGCAGACTTAGCAATAAATATGTCTAGAACTTCATGAATATAAGTAGTTGAACTTCCAAGTAAAAATTAATTGCCTGTTTTAAATTACCTACATTTAGTAGATAGCTTGTTAAGGTCTCCACAATTAAAGTATCATTTTTTAGTGTTTTTAAATTCCTTTGGTCGTGCTGCAGAGCTAAATTTAATTTAATTTATTTTTAAAATTATTGCCTGCAAACATGTATTTGAGCTTTTCTATATTCAGGTTTTGAAATTTTTTTGTTGTAATTTACAATTTATTTTTGTCACGCCCAATATGCGACTCTATCCTAAAGGAACTCGAAGGTCCCACCAAGGATAGAAGCGCATATTGGAGATGCTTTTGCAAGGTGGATATCATTACATCGTACCATTACATCATAGTTGGAGATAGATACAAAGGCACACAATGCCACATGAATACATCAAACTTCATACATGAGAACAACATCCGACTACGGATGAAACACAAACAGAAACTCAAACGACATCCACCCTGCTAGCCCAGGCTGCCGACCCGGAATCTAACCCAAGATCAACGAAGAAGAAGAAGAACTCCAAAACAGGTAAACATCGCTCTCACGTCATGAACATCGCATTACCTGCACCTGCAACTGTGGTTGTAGTAATCTGTAAGCCACGAGGACTCAACAATCCCATTACCATGGGTATCAAAACTAGCAAAGCTTAAAGGGTAAGGATTGGATAAGTGGTGAGGTTGCAACAAGCGACTAAGCATTGAATGGTGGCTAACTTACGAGTGCAAGATTGAGATGAGAAACTACACAAACGGTCGCAAACTAGTAATGATCAATGGACTACTTACGTTCAAACATAACCCAACCGTGTTCTCATCTCGAACTTCCCCAAAAAGAGACAATCACGGTTACGCACGCGGTTGGTGTATTTTAATTGAGTTTACTTCAAGTCCACTACAATAGGATATTAACAAAGTCCCATCTGGCACATAACCGCGGGCACGGCTCTCGAAAGTTTAAACCCTGCAGGGGTGTCCCAACTTAGCCCATGACAAGCTCACGATCCGCAGAGACAATCCTCCATCGCGGGACCCTCTGACCAGACCTGGAATCCCGGTGCACAAGACATTTCGACAATGGTAAAACAAGTACAGCAAGACCTCCCGGCGTGCCAACACCCTGATAGTAGCCACGCGTATCTCATCTTAGGCCACGTCCGGATGAGCACAGCATACAACAACTGAGACCTGAGTTGCCCCGGGGGAAGCCACTGATAACCCACAAGTATAGGGGATCAATTGTAGCCTCTTTAGATAAGTAAGAGTGTCGAACCCAACGAGGAGCTAAACGTAGAACAAATATTCCCTCAAGTTCTATCGACCAGCGATACAACTCTACGCACGCTTGACGTTCGCTTTACCGAAAAAAGTATGAAACTAGAAGTACTTTGTAGGTGTTTTTGGATAGTCTAGAAAGAAAATAAAGAGCGCGTAAATAAAAGCTAGGGGCTGTTTAGATAAAGACACAACTAAATTAGCAAAGAGCTTTTTTCACGAGAAAGTTATTTGTCCCTAGGCAATCGATAACTAGACCGGTAATCATTATTGCAATTTTATTTGAGGGAGAGGCATAAGCTAACATACTTTCTCTACTTGGATCATATGCACTTAT
Organism: Aegilops longissima; assembly: GCA_021605205.1. Taxonomy (NCBI): domain Eukaryota; kingdom Viridiplantae; phylum Streptophyta; class Magnoliopsida; order Poales; family Poaceae; genus Aegilops; species Aegilops longissima. The sequence goes on from CM038681.1 coordinate 275,764,231, forward strand.
GATTGGAACTCTAGCAAGCATCCGCAACTACTAATGATCATTAAGGTAAAACCCAACCATAGCATTAAAGTATCAAGTCCTCTTTATCCCATACGCAAACAACCTACTTACTCGGGTTTGTGCTTCTGTCACTCATGCCACCCACCATAAGCAAATCATGAACATATTGCAAACCCTACAGTGGGAATCCCTCACACTTGCGCGACACGGAGAGCACCATAGGATAGCACCAATAATAAAACATGCAACTCAAACCAATCTTGATCATCAAATAGCCCATAGGACAAAACGGATCTACTCAAACATCATAGGATAGCCATACATCATTGGGAAATAATATATAGCGTTGAGCACCATGTTTAAGTAGAGATTACAGCGGGTAAGAGAGAGGTTATGCTGCTCCATAGAGGGGGGAAGAGTTGGTGATGATGGCGGTGAAGTTGTTGGTGAAGATTGCAGTGATGATGATGGCCACGGCGGCGTTCCGGCGCCACCGTAAGAGAAGGGGAGAGGGGACCCCTTCGTCTTCTTCTTCCTTCACCTCCTCCCTAGATGGGAGAAGGGTTTCCCCTCTGGTCCTTGGCCTCCATGGCGCGGGAGGGGCGAGAGCCCCTCCGAGATTGGATCTGTTTCTTGGTCTCTCTCTGTTTCTGCGTTCTGTTCTGCTGCCCTTTCACCGTTTCTTTTATATCCGGAGATCCGTAACTCCGATTGGACTGAAACCTTCGCCGTGATTTTTTACCGAAAAATTAGCTTTCTTGCGGCCGAAGGAGGGCATCAACCGCCTTACGGATGGACCACGAGGGTCAGGGGCGCGCCCCCTACCTCGTGCCCAACTCGGACTCCGTTTTGCGATGATCTTTCTTCCAGACTTTCCAAATATTCCAAAAGAAAATCTCCGTCCGCTTTTATCCCGTTTGGACTCCATTTAATATGGATATTCTGCAAAACCAAAAACATGCAACAGACAGGAATCGGCACTGGGCGCTGGATCAATATGTTAGTCCCAAAATTAGTATAAAAAGTTGCCAAAAAGTATATGAAAGTTGAATAATATTGGCATGGAACAATCAAAAATTAAAGATACGACGGAGACGTATCAGCATCCCCAAGCTTAATTCCTGCTCGTCCTCGAGTAGGTAAATGATAAAAAAGATAATTTTTGATGTGGAATGCTACCTAGCATAATCTTGATCATATGTCTAATCATGGCATGAATATTAAGACACGAGTGATTCAAAGCAATAGTCTATCATTTGACATTAAGACAATAATACTTCGAGCCTACTAATAAAGCAATCATGTCTTTTCAAAATAACATGGACGAAGAAAGTCATCCCTACAAAATCATATAGTCTGGCTATGCTCCATCTTCACCACACAAAATATTCAAATCATGCACAACCCCGATGACAAGCCAAGCAATTGTTTCATACTTTTGACGTTCTCAAACGTTTTCAACTTTCTCGCAATACATGAGCTTGAGCCATGGACATAGCACTATAGGTGGAATAGAATATGATGGTGGGGGTTATGTGGAGAAGACAAAAAAGGAGAAAGTCTCACATCAACTAGGCGTATCAACGGGCTATGGAGATGCCCATTAATAAATATCAATGTGAGTGAGTAGGGATTGCCATGCAACGGATGCACTAAGAGCTATAAGTGTATGAAAGCTCAAACTGGAAACTAAGTGGGTGTGCATCCAACTTGCTTGCTCATGAAGACCTCAGACATTTGAGGAAGCCCATCATCGGAATATACAAGCCAAGTTCTGTAATGAAAATTCCCACTAGTATATGAAAGTGATAACTTAAGAGACTCTCTATATGAAGGATCATGGTGCTACTCTAAAGCACAAGTGTGGTAAAAGGATAGTAACATTGCCCCTTCTCTCTTTTTCTCTCATTTTTTTTATTTTTTTTATTTTTTTATTTTTTGGTGGGCTTCTTTGGCCTCTTTTTTTATTTGGGCTTCTTTGGCCTCTTTTATTTTTTATAAAGTCCGGAGTCTCATCCTGACTTGTGGGGGGGATCATAGTCTCCATCATCCTTTTGTCACTGGGGCAATGCTCTAATAATGATGATCATCACACTTTTATTTACTTACAACTCAATATTACAACTCGATATCTAGAATAAAGATATGACTCTATATGAATGCCTCCGGCGGTGTACCGGGATGTGCAATGATCTAGCGTAGCAATGACATCAAGAAACGGACAAGCCAGGAAAACATGATGCTATCTATCTTACCATCATGCAAAGAAATATGACAATAAATGCTCAAGTCATGTATATGATGATCATGGAAGTTGCATGGCAATATATCTCGGAATGGCTATGGAAATGCCATGATAGGTAGGTATGGTGGCTGTTTTGAGGAAGATATAATGAGGCTTATGTGTGACAGAGCGTATCATATCACGGGGTTTGGATGCACCGGCGAAGTTTGCACTAACTCTCTAGGTGAGAAAGGGCAATGCACGGTACCGAAGAGGCTAGCAATGATGGAAGGGTGAGAGTGCGTGTAATCCATGGACTCAACATTAGTCATGAAGAACTCACATACTTATTGTAAAAATCTATTAGTTATCAAAACAAAGTACTACACACATGCTCCTAGGGGGATAGATTGGTAGGAAAAGACCATCGCTCGTCCCCGACCGCCACTCATAAGGATGAAAATCAATAAATAAATCATGCTCCGACTTCATCACATAACGGTTCACCATACGTGCATGCTACAGGAATCACAAACTTCAACACAAGTATTTATACAATCCACAAATACCCACTAGCATGACTCTAATATCACCATCTTTATATCGCAAAACTATTGCAAGGAATCAAACATATCATATTCAATGATCTACAAGTTTTATGTAGGATTTTATGACTAACCATATGAATGACCAGTTCCTATCATCTCTCTAAATAGATATAAGTGAAGCACGAGAGTTTAATTCTTTCTACAAAAGATATTCCCACTCTCTAACAAATATAAGTGAAGCAAAAGAGCATTCTACAAATGGCGGTTGTCTATGTAAAGAGAAACAGGCAATCCAAGCTTCAAATGATATAAGTGAAGCACATGAAGCATTCTATAAAGCCATACTCAAAAGATATAAGTGAAGTGCAAAGAGCATTATATAAATCAACCAAGGACCATCTCATACCAGCATGGTGCATAAAAGAAAATTGAAAACTAAATGCAAAATACGCTCCAAGATTTGCACATATCACATGAATGAAACGAATCCGAAAACATACCGATATCTGTTGAAGAAAGAGGGGATGCCTTCCGGGGCATCCCCAAGCTTAGACGCTTGAGTCTCCTTGAATATTTACTTTGGGTGCCTCGGGCATCCCCAAGCTTGAGCTCTTGCCTCTCTTCCTTCTTCTCACATCGAGACCTCCTCGATCATCGAACACTTCATCCACACAAAACTTCAACAGAAAACTCGGTAAGATCCGTTAGTATAATAAAGCAAATCACTACTCTAAGTACAGTTGCAAGCCAATTCATATTTTATTTTTGCATTGTGTCTACTGTAATATAACTTTTTCATGGCTTAATCCACTGATATAAATTGATAGTTTCATCAAAACAAGCAAACTATGCATCAAAAACAGAATCTGTCTAAAACAGAAAAGTCTGTAACAGTCTGAACATTCACCATACTTCTGATACTTGAAAAATTCTTCCAAAATTAGGAAAAATAAACAATTTGTACATAAAGACAGTGCAAAAAGAATCAGAACTATTTGTCGTTCCAGTAAAAAACTAAAAATCGTGCACTACAGCCAAAGTTTCTGTCCTGCACCGTACAAACCAACAAGCATTGTAAACATCCTAAAGGCAAACCTTGGAACATTATTTTTATAACACAATGGAATTGTACAAGGGGATAATTATTTTTGTTGCAAAGTTTCTGTAATCAAGATTCACAAAGTTGCCATGAGCATGAACAAAGTTCAAGGAGCTCTCCCACTTCAACAATGCTTGTCTTTCTCACTTTCACTTTCCTTTTTGAAAAGTTTTGGGTTCCCCTCATTATTATTGTTGTTTTTAAACTATATGAAAGCACTCAACAGAAAAAAATGACTCTCTAAAACTTCCGGGTTGTCTCCCGGGCAGCGCTTTCTTTAAAGCCATTAAGCTAGGCATATAGTGCTCAAGTAGTGAATCCACCCGGATCCCAAGGTATATCAAAGCCAATTTTAATTAGCAATGATTTGTAATTCAGTAGTGAGCACAAAGTAACATATATCAAGCAATGACGAAGTCTAACTCTCTTCCTATGCATCGGCATGTCATAAAAGAACAATTCATGCACACATAGTAAAGGCCAATGCATAGTATAAATAGTTTCTTGCAATTTTATTGTATTGGAAACATAGAGAGGTGGAGATATAGTTCCTCTCTCGTAATAATTGCAAGTAGGAGCAGCAAGCACATGCATATTATATCTATCAAAATCATCATGTGCAACGGTAAAAGGCAACCCATCAATGTAATCCTTAATAAGTGCAAACTTCTCCGATATAGTGTAGTTTGGAGAATTCAAAAAGATAATAGGACTATCATGTGTGGGTGCAATAGCAACAATTTCATGTTTAACATAAGGAACTGTAGCAGGTTCATCTCCATAAGCATAATTCATATTGGCATCTTGGCCACAAGCATAGCAAGCATCATCAAAAAGGTATATTTCAAAAGAATCAAAGGGATCATAACAGTCATCATAGCAATCATCCTTCGGTAAGCACGAAGGGGAATTAAACAATGTATGAGTTGAAGAGTTACTCTCATTAGAAGGTGGGCACGGGTAGCTAATCCGCTCTTCCTCCTTTTGTTCTTCGCTCTCCTCCTCATATTTTTCATCCAATGAGCTCACAGTTTCATCAATTTCCTCTTCCATAGATTCCTGCAAAATATTAGTCTCTTCTTGGACAGCGGAGACTTTCTTAATAAGTGCATTAATATAGGAATTATATTCATAATTATCATAGCAATATTTCAATATAGCAAGATTTTCAGGCCTATAAACATCATCATCAAAAGCTTCATTCTTTTCAAATAAAGATTCAATTTCATAAGCACCCTTAAAAGCAACAAATTCTTCTATTTGTTCCACATCATAGAAATCATATATACCATTAGCATAAGAAGCTAAGTTTTCATTATCATTAAATTTGCATGAAAAGGGAAGGTGTGGAGCACTCATCCTAGAGCAACAATTATAATCATAATTCAAGCATACCTGCCGGGCATACCACTTCAATATATAAATTTGATCCCATAATAGTTTCCCTTTTTGTGTCAAGCGATAATCCCTAAAGTATTCACGTTGATCCAACGTTACTCCCATTATCAAATTGAATGATGTTTTCTCAGGATTATCAAAGTGGTACATAATATTTTGCACATATTGAGCATCGAGGGTTTTAGGAGGTTCCCCATCTCCATGAGCAGCAAGTACACATAATTTTTTTGGTCGTGTTCCATGTCCATAACTGAAGATAAAGAACAACTAAGAACAACAAATAAAAATTACTTAGTGATAAAGCAAACAAGCACACACGAGAATATTCACCCCACGCTATAACTCCCCGGCAACGGCGCAAGAAAAAGGTCTTGATAACCCACAAGTATAGGGGATCAATTGTAGCCTCTTTTGATAAGTAAGAGTGTCGAACCCAACGAGGAGCTAAAGGTAGAACAAATATTCCCTCAAGTTTTATCGACCACCGATACAACTCTACGCACGCTTGACGTTCGCTTTACCAGAAACAAGTATGAAACTAGAAGTACTTTGTAGGTGTTTTCGAATAGGCTAGCAAGAAAATAAAGAGCACATAAATAAAAGCTAGGGGCTGTTTAGATAAAGACATGCCTAAATTAGTAAAGAGCTTTTGTCACGAGAAAGTTATTTGTCCCTAGGCAATCGGTAACTAGATCGGTAATCATTATTGCAATTTTATTTGAGGGAGAGGCATAAGCTAACATACTTTCTCTACTTGGATCATATGCACTTATGATTGGAACTCTAGCAAGCATCCACAACTACTAAAGATCATTAAGGTAAAACCCAACCATAGCATTAAAGTATCAAGTCCTCTTTATCCCATACGCAAACAACCTACTTACTCGGTCTCAGTGCTTCATCACTCACGCCACCCACCATAAGCAAATCATGAACATATTGCAAACCCTACAGCGGGAATCCCTCACGCTTGCGCGACACGGAGAGCACCATATGACAACACCAATAATAAAACATGCAACTCAAACCAATCTTGATCATCAAATAGCCCATAGGACAAAACGGATCTACTCAAACATCATTGGATAGCCATACATCATTGGGAAATAATATATAGCGTTGAGCACCATGTTTAAGTAGAGATTACATCGGGTTAGAGAGAGGTTACGCCGCTGCATAGAGGGGGGAAGAGTTGGTGATAATGGCGGTGAAGTTGTTGGTGAAGATTGCGGTGATGATGATGGCCACGGCGGCGTGAAGGCGCCACCGGAAGAAAAGGGGAGAGGGGGCCCCTTCGTCTTCTTCTTCCTTGACCTCCTCCCTAGATGGGAGAAGGGTTTCCCCTCTGGTCCTTGGCCTCCATGGCGTGGGAGGGGCGAGAGCCCCTCTGAGATTGGATCTGTTTCTTGGTCTCTCTCTGTTTCTGCGTTATGTTCTGCTGCCCTTTCACCGTTTCTTTTATATCCGGAGATCCGTAACTCCGATTGGGCTGAAACCTTCGCCGTGATTTTTTACAAAATATTAGCTTTCTTGCGGCCGAAGGAGGGCATCAACCGCCTTACGGGTGGACCACGAGGGTCAGGGGTGTGCCCTGGGGGGTAGGGCGCGCCCCCTATCTCGTGCCCACCTCGGACTCCGTTTCGCGATGATATTTCTTCCAGACTTTCCAAATATTCCATAAAAATCTCCGTCCGTTTTTATCCCGTTTGGACTCCGTTTGATATGGATATTCTGCGAAACCAAAACATGCAATAGACAGGAACTGGCACTGGGTACTGGATCAATATGTTAGTCCCAAAAATAGTATAAAAAGTTGCCAAAAAGTATATGAAAGTTGAATAATATTGGCATGGAACAATCAAAAATTATAGATACGACGGAGACGTATCAACCACACACGACTCTAGTTTGGACCAGCACCATCAACACTGCCCCCTGTATGCAGAAAAGAATCCTCGGGTTCATGACGCCCTTTGCCAATTAATTATTTAGTTCAATATTTTTATGGCAAATGTTAAAATGAATGTTGGGCCTTGCTGGAAAAGTTTTATTCAAAGCAAACTGTCAAGAGGGGCCCATAGACCCTCACCGTGTTAGGGACGCAAAAATCAAGGAACATAACACCGGTATGATGGAAACTAGGGCGGCAAGAGTGGAACAAAACACCAGGCATAAGGCCGATTTTAATTAAATAAGAGATATTGTGATATCCCAAGATATCCATGATATCCATGTTCCAACATGGAACAATCTGCAACTGCACCTGCAACTAGCAACGCTATAAGAGGGGCAGAGCAAAGTGGTAACATAGCCAAAGAACGGTTTGCCATGAAGGGTGAAAAGGTTAGAGGCTATCATGGCAATTTGGGAGGCTTGATAAACTAGTGGTAGGTAGCGTGACATAGCGATAGCATCGAGACAACTAGCATAGCAAAGATAGTAGTGAGATCCAGGGTAACAGTCATCTTGCCTAAAATTCCGCTAGGAATAAGAACGAGTCCATGAAGAATACGATCCCACGTAGTCGAACGAATCCTCACAATCGCAACGAAACAGGAACTATCGAGTAGGAGCACAACCAGAAAGAAGCAAACAACATGGTAAACACACAACACATAAACATGACATGATGCTCAACCAAGTATGATGCATGACAAGTCTAAATGATGCTACTCATGGCAATGATGCATACAAGAACAACACATCAAAGCAAGTTTAATGGTGAAAGTACTCCATACGCGACCTTGTCGTCCGAAACTCATCTAAAACTTCTGTCAAATTGTCAATCATTTCTCTGTAATGTTCCACATTCAATGTCTTGTCACTAATAAGTAAATAAACATTCGTTAGACTACTTCAATCAGATTAGGGAATCAACTAATAACTATCGACTATCAACTAATAAATCCACTCCCTCATATTGGATCGATCAGATTGTTTATTTTCCTCAGGTTTCAATCCAAACCAGGGTGCTTTTATTTGAATGCTGAAATATAGTCAACCAGTGGGGAAAATATGCTAGATAATCCAGACGTACATTTCTATTGGCATGAGACTCTTATCAATCTTTTTATGTAGCAACTATATTAAACATTCTCCGAAACTTATGCAGCAACTATATTAAACATTCTCTAAAATCGATACAACTTTCTAGAAATATTTTTTATGCAACTGCTATATTTTCCATTCTCTAGCCCGAACCACTTCATAGCAATTCCTTCATAATGCCTCTAACTATCATGTGTATAATAATTGGTTCTTTCTATACCTAGCATTGTGCGGCTAGCCATCTCCTTGACGCACACTTGACTAAACCAAACACCTTAGACCTAAGGTTATGAGTCATCATTATTAGGTCCTGCATGCATATCTAAACTGAACTGACAAGTTATCCCATCGTCTACTAACCAAGCAACACCACAACGGCTTAATCTCCCAAGGGAAAAAATATGCAGTCCAGAGCACGCAAATGAACGATATGGCGTTCTTTCTATACCCAACATTGTGCGGCTAGCCATCTCCTTGACGCACACTTGACTAAACCAAACACCTTAAACCTAAGATTACGAGTCATCATTATTAGGTCATGCATGCATATCTAAACTGAGCTGACAAGTTATCCCATCGTCTACTAACCAAGCAACACCACATCGACTTAATCTCCCAAGGGCAAAAATATGCAGTCCAGAGCACGCAAATGAACGATATGGCAGTAACCGTATACAATCTGCTATTTCACTGGCATAATGATCACCCTCCTACCGCAAGCCTTTATCTACAGCTCTAAATTCCCTAGCAGCACTAAGAACAAACCAGTTTCTAGCAGCAGCAAGATGAAACAAAAGATAAGGATGTTTTCTGATTGCATAGCCATTTCATTGAACAGCTTGCAAGCAAGCAAGGGTAATGTCACCCCACCTTTGAAGGCAAGAACCTGTAGGAATGGGAATGCAAACCCAATAATAAACTCATTGTTGAATTGTGGAAGAGTACCAATGGAAAATACCTTTTTCGCCATCATAGGAATCTCAGATGCATAAGCCTGTTACAGTTTGTCAATGAATTTTGTACCAACACCTTTTCCATCCACTGGCCTATCGTCCTAATACCTCAGATATACATGCATTCAATTAAATAAAAGAGCAATGGCATCTGATGGTTACACAAGGAACTAAAAAACAAAGTAAAAAAGGATAGATCCATACAAAATAATGATGAAAGAACTCATCTATGGTGTCTTTCAAGGAAACTTTGAAATGATTTGTAACAAGCTGTATTGGGTCCCATTTCTTGTAACCATTGCAATGGCATGAATAGTAAGCCGGAAAGGAACCAGAAAAGGAAGGAATCGAGGGCATAAATCAACCCCAAATTAGACCACCCAGCAGAGAAATTCACCATTGTTTCCACCACAAAATCAGATCAAGCAAGAGGGGAAATCGACAGGAGAACAAACCACAAGAACGCCGGCTTCTTCCCTGTGTTGTTTCCCTCTTCCTCAGCGTGGACCACTTCACCGGACCCATGGCACTGTCCGGGTCGGGGCTGGAGTTGACGGCCATACAGGCAAACCTGAACCACCACCAGCTCCTTGCTGCCGCAGCTCCGATCTGGCGCATGACCACTGCCTTCCACTCCTCGCAGTGCCCCTAACCACTGACCCTGCCCGCATCCGTCGCTCCACCAACCCATGTTGGTTCCGCCCGCATGCGCCACACCCTCCATGGCCTTCCGCCGCCGCCCTAATCCAGCTACTTCCATGGGGCCTAAGCAATCAGAGGTCTCCGGCCTAGCTGATCCACCCCCACCTACGGCCTCTTGGCCCTCCCCAGCTCCTCTACCCCCGGTTTGAAGACCCGACCATCCATGCGGGAGGCCCCCTGTCCGAGGACGAGGGCGAGGGGCGCCAGCGGGGACCAGGGAGGAGGAAGGAGGAGAAAGGATGCGGCGGACGGCGGCTATACGGACGAGCAGGAAGGAGGTAGGGGCTGCGGTGCCAATGGCATCGAGCAAGGGAGGAAGCAGAGGTGTGCCGGCTAGGGTTGGGGCGGAGCGAGGGAGGAAGGTGAGGTGTGGAGGCTAGGGTTGGTGCAGGTGTGGGCTCTGGCTTGCGACGAGTATTGGGAGCGGAGCACGCGCGGGGATTGGGCGAAAGCCTTTTTCACGCGAGATCGATCAACCCAGCCAATAAACATGCGTCGCGAGCCCACCAGTCATTGGACAGCCAGAACAACCACAAGGTGAAATCAGGTTTGACAGCAGGTAAAGATCCTACGGCTCAGACACTCTAGATGACCAGATCCAACGGCCAACGAAGCTGCAATCGGGGGAGCCTTGTGGAGGTGAGTTGGCTAGCCTCATTACTATTTTAAATATAGATGCATTAATTAAATAAGAGATATTGTGATATCCCAAGATATCCATGATATCCATGTCCCAACATGGAACAACCTGCAACTAGACCTGCAACTAGCAATACTTTAAGAGGGGCTGAGCGAAGCGGTAACATAGCCAAACAATGGTTCGCTAGAAAGGGTGAAAAGGTTAGAGGCTATCATGGCAATTTGCGAGGCTTGATAAACAAGTGGTAGGTAGCGCGACATAGCGATAGCATTGAGACAACTAGCATAGCAAAGATAGTAGTGAGATCCATGGTAACGGTCATCTTGCCTGAAATCCCACAAGGAAGATGAACGAGTCGATGAAGAAGATGATCCCACGTAGTCGAGCGAATCCTCATAATCGCAACGAAATAAGAACTATCGAGTAGGAGCGCAACCAGAAATAAGCAAACAACATGGTAAACACACAACACATAAACATGACATGATGCTCAACCAAGTATGATGCATGACAATTCTAAATGATGCTACTCATGACAAGAGATGATGCATACAAGAACAACACATCAAAGCAAGTTTAAAAGAGGCCGGAAACAACATATAAAATTCTTGTAAGTCCTCATATGCAAATTTTGAAATCGGTCCAGATCTGAACAAAACATTATGTTAAAGTTGTTAAACAACAAGTTAAAGTGCACCAAGATGATCTACACGTTTTTCTAGTCATGTTACATATAAAGTTTGTTTAATTCGGAGCTACGGCCTAGAATATATGAGCAAAACAAGTTAAACATGGCATTGATGCAAATGCAAGGAAAACAACATCACAAACACTCCAAAACAAGGATGCAACAAGGTAACATGAAACTACATGCAAAACCAAGCAAGTTTCATGTAGAGCATGCTCAAAACGGGGCAATAGTTCAACACATACACTCGATACAAGTTTCAAACATAATCTGCCCAAAACAGCAACTAAGCACTTTGCAATCAAGGAAACAACATGCTACAGGGAACATATGGACACAAACATGATATGCACTTCAAGTACAAACAACATGCTTCAAATATCATTAAGGTTCAGGTTTATAGGCATCAAGATTAATCCAATATGATCAATGCAAAAAGCAACTTGATAACATAGATTATGACAGTGAAAAACATGACATACATGTGAGTAGAAATAACATGTTAACACGTTTGAGGCATGAAACAAACATGCTATAGTGCAAGATCATGGCAAAAAAAGCATGGAATTAAAGAACAGGTTAAACGCGGCAAAACATGATTATTAAGAATCTCCGTATAACCTCTAGATCAATGGCATTCATCAAGGCAAAATTGAATTCATAACAGATTCACAGACTTAGTGGAATAAACTGAACACGGCAGAAACAGCGACAAGTAGACATGTTTGCAAGCTTGGAACATAGGTCATATGAAGTCTAAAATTATCAAACTTGGCATGTGGACAAAATAATCATATCATACTTCAATTCATGTAATTAGAGCATCTCCAAAAGTGGCATAGATTAATTAATAACAAGCTCACAACAGGGCATCAGGAAGTTAACAGAAAACTAGAACATCATTTAGGCATGTTCATGACAACGAGAACATATGCTACAGCACATATATGAGGCATAAAATGGCATGGCATGATAGAGCATAACATGTACATCAAAACATGTCAACTAGGCATCTCCACATTATGCATGGATACAACGGTAGCATCAAGTTAACATGGCAACATAATGTAACAGCTACAAACTTCACAGATTTTACTAGTCTCAGGAAACATCAAACATCAAGTAGCACACTTTGCAAGCTTGATGCACTCACATAACGTCACATAAAAATACATGGATCGCACCACTGTAAAGATGGCATGAATATGCTCTTAAAACTTGTTGACGTGATGCTCAAAAGATAAACACACAAAATGCTATGAAAAAGACAAATCAACAACTCATGACAATCTTTAGCAGTTTATAACATTTAGCACTTCTTCAACGAGGATTAAGGCACCAAGATGAATAGTAACATGCATGCAAAATATAAAACCTTCTAGAGCACTCAGAGATGAACAATTTTGATATATCATACACGCAAAACGGAGCAACATGCATGAAGTTATGTCATGATGAACATGCACATATAACATGAAAACACAGGGACAGATGAATTTATACCCTCCGAAAAGTCAACGGGGGACGCGGATCGGGTCGGAGGCTTTGCGGATCGGGCGCGGCTCCGGCCGGTGACGAGCGAGGCGGCGGCTCCAGCGTGGATCAGGCGGCGCTGGCTGGGCGGCGGATCCGCCGCAGCTTCGCCGGGCGGTGAGCGCATGGGGCAGCGCAGGCTCGGAATGAGCGGGCGGTGAGGTGGTCGGCGGTGGTGGCGCTTGAGGCGGCGGGGTCGAGGCTCCGACGAGGCCCCGATGGCCGGAGCGGCATCAGGAGGTGGCGGAGAGGCGAGGCGCGATGGCGAGGGCGCGACACGGCGCGACGCGAGGGGGAGGGGAGGGGGCGGCTCTTACGGGCCCGGATGGGCTTTAGGGGCCCCCCGCGGGCCTGGGCGGGCCGACGGCGGTGGAGGTGCTGGGGTGTCACATCCCAGTTAGACCATGCATTAGGGTGTGCATCATGTTTAAATTTCATTTGAATTTGAAATGGGAAGGCAGAAACCCTGAACACCCCCTTAAATCAACTAGGGTTTACTAAAATTTATTTCAATGAACCTGAAATGCCCTTCAAAATGTTCATCCTCTTTACTTTGGTTCGTAACCCATGTCAAAGAAGGTGTACCATTTCCTAGGTCATCTAAGGGTTCTAGGATTAATCCACAAGTTTTGAACTTGAGCATTTTAAATTATATAAAATATTTTTAATGTTCAAATATTGCCAAACCAAAATGTTTCATGTTGGGAATATTCCAACAAGTGACTAGGAGCATTTTGGTGATTTTAAAACAGTTTTGGTATTTTTAAAACCCCACAAAGTTGCAGGAAAATTAGAAAAGACTAAAAAGGAAAAAACCTTACTGTCATTGCAGCCGCCCACCTGCCGCCCAGCCCAAAGAGTCAGCAGCAATGCCAGCTGCTTGGCTCACCAGCAGCAGCTGGTGCCCGCTGGCCGAGCGCAGGCGCGCCACGCAGCTGGCCGCCGCCGCTTCACCTCCTCGCCGCCTCGCTGCTGGATGGCCTCCACGCCGTCGCCCGACCCCGGACACGCCATTCGCCCCCTCCTCCTCTCTCTCTCCCCAACCTGGCCGACGCCATCGCCGACGCCACCGCCAAGTCGTGCTCCCGCCGCCCATGCTCCTCCCCACCATGTCCAGAGCTCCGCCAAGACTCCACTACCCCTAGCTAGCTGAGTCCCGCCGCTCTAAGTGCCCCGGCCACTACACCGACCTCGACCGAGCTCAAGTCGCGGAGATCCCTTTGACGCCGCCGTCGCCCGGTTCATCCTCGACCCGACGAGGCTCTCTACGCGCGCCCGTGAGCCTATCTAACTCCCTCTCCTCTCTCGCGCGCCCAGCACCATAACGACCCAACCACGATCACCAAGACGCGACCGCCGCTGGAGCTCGTCGCCGACGAGGTTCGGCCACCCAACGGCCACGCCACCGTGTCCATCGCACTCACCGAGCTGCGTTGGGTCTAACACTACACTCCACGCGCCTCACCTTGCCACCTAGCAACTAGTCCGAGGTCACCCGAGCCCCGGACGCCGCCAAACTCATCGCCGGCGCCAACTCCGGCCACCCCTACCCTAACTAACCTCACCAAGAGCTGCGGTTCATCTCCAGCTCCACGTAGATGCCTTCCGCGCCCCATTTGGTGGCGGAAAGTGCAAAAGCACTTTGCTCACATGCTGCCTCGCCAAGCTGCTAGACGCCGCGAGTTGACCACTAACCATTGATGGTGGGCCTGTTGATCGCTTCGAGTCAATGACAGTGGACCCCTGTTAACTAATTAGGATTAGTTCTAATTAAGTTAATTAGTTAAACTAACTTCTCGACATGCGGGTCCCACGGTCAGTTTGACCTGGATGACCCGTTGACCCTCGACGTCACGCTGACCTCATGCTTGACGATTAATTCAAATTCTGGATTTATTTTGATATAGTAAATTCGAATATAATTCAAATTTCAAATGCTTATAACTTTTTATCTATAACTCCAAATGCAAAGATTTATATATGAAAAATTATCAGAAAAATACACTCTATCCATTGGTACAGGTTTCATGCATGTTAAAACAAGTTAACTATGCTGAATAACCAGAATAAGATATTGCACCATTAGGACTAACTCAAAGAGCTATCATTTGAATCCTTGATTCAAATGAGTTCATCCTGCTCTTTCAACTTGCATTAGGCCAACACACATCCATATTGCCATGTCATAGCATGCATCATATTGTTGCATATTGTCTTGTGTGTTTATTTCGTGTGCTTTCATGATAGGTTCTCGCTCAAGATAACCTCGACTACCCATCTGAAGGGCAGTTCTCTACCCCAGTTCCATCAGGCAAGCAACTCATTGATCATTCCGATACAAACCCATGTTCTCGCTTCTGCTCTCGTTTACTGCATTAAGACAACGCGATTCAACTGTTGTGTGCTGCGGTAGTTGAACCCACTTCCTTTGCATGACCTGTCATTGCCACAAGAATTAGATGAAACCCACTAGTATGTGTAGGAGTTGATTGAGCCATGTTTGTGATTCCTACCATGCTATGCTTGCTATGCTTAGAGTTGTGTCAGTCGGCTCATCGGGATGATGAACTGGAGTGAAAGGCTGTGTTGGTTCGAAAGTGAAAGTGTTGAACACGATTTGGTAAAGGTATCGATGAGAGGCCATGTAGGAGTACATGGTGGGTTGTTTCATTGAAGCCGAACTTAAGAACTGAGATCTGTGTTTGTGATCCATGAAACAGCTTACTACCACACATTGGGATCCTTAATTGACCCTCTCGGCTTCTTAACCACCCCTGTTCATAGTCCGGGAGTTGCAAGTAGTTTCGTGTTTGTAGCATGTCAGGGGCACGCAACGCTGACCTTAGGGGTGGGTTGTGTTGCGGTAGGCACCGTGGGTCGATGTACCGAGTGCCCGCTTGGTATCTCGGGAACCCTGCACACATCGTTCGGGCTGTATGGGAAACCTCGGCCGGACTCCTGCGGATGGAACCCGAATAGGCGATAAACCTGGACTAGGGACTTGAGTGTTTAGGTAGGCTGTGGCCGACACCCACGCTGGGCTTCCGCTGAAGGTTGCCGAGTACATGTCGTGTAAACGCATTTATAAGTGGTGAGAGCGTGTGAAGAAGTATACCCTGCAGGGTTAAATATGATCTATTCAATAGCCGTGTCCACGGAGAAGGACTTCGGGTTACCTATATCAGTTCATAGACAAGTAAATGGATACTACTAAAAGCCTCAAGATAAGTGTGAGTATCGTGGATGGCCCTCTCGGGGATGACGAGAGAGGATCCACGGTGGAGTATTGCGATGGTGATTAGTGGACTCGTGTACGACAAATGCTTTACAAGTGGTGTCACGTAGGATAGCTTAGCCAAGAGTCAAAGCTGGCTTGCTGCAAACAACTCCACCTCCTTCCTTGAGAATGTGCATGTATGATAGGATTCTGTGGTAAGACTTGCTGAGTACTTTTGTACTCATGTTTGCTTAATCAATATTTTTCAGAGGACTATACTACCCCCTCCGACGGATTCTATGTAGATGTTGACTTCGACGAGTGAACTAGCCACCCAGGTGGCGATCTAAGACTTGTGAAGGGCCATTGTAGATAGAAAGGCTCCAACAAGCTTTCTTTCTTTCTAGAGTCTCAGACTCAGACTAGTTTGCTTCCGCATGTGCTTGTATGATTGTATGACTTGAGTGTTGGGTCATGTGACCCCTACCTGTATGAATATGTTATGTATGGCTCCTCGGAGCCTCTTAAATAAAGTACTTGAGTTGTAGAGTTTTGTTGTGATGCCTTGTTGTATTTACTCATATCGGGCATATTATGTGTATGATTGAAATGCTTGGTATGAGTGGGATCCGACAAACTAGTTGTTTATCCTTGGCAGCCTCTCATATGGGGAAATGTAGTCTCATGCTTCGAGCGATAGTAGTCTGCTACAGCCCGGTTCACCGAGTCCGCTAGCCCAAAGACTACTGCTTGGACACTTGACTGGCCGGCATGTGATTCATTTCGTTCCTATGTCTGTCCTTCGGGAAATGTCACGCGGTGATATTCGAGTCCTGCCTAGCTCTGCTACAGCCCGAATACCGGAGTCCTGTTAGCCCAGTGCTACAGCCCGAATTCATACGTTGATGACCGACATGCTCAAGTGATTCATGTATGCTGTCCCCATAGGTTAGTGCCGCTTTGGGTTCACGACTAGCCATGTCGGCCCGGGTTCTTTGTCATGTGGATGCTAGCGACACTATCATATACGTGAGCCAAAAGACGCAAACGGTCCCGGGCCATGGTAAGGCGACACCCGTGGGAATACCGTGCGTGAGGCCGCAAAGTGATATGAGGTGTTACCAGCTAGGTCGATGTGACTTGGAATCGGGGTCCTGACATGGGGCGACGTGGCGAGGCCACATGGCGGCGCGGGAATGGCTGGCGGGCGCGGGGTGGTGATGTGGCGCTCCCGGATTGGTCCGGGGTGCGGCGGCGGCAACGCCAAGTGGCGGGATGGGCTGGGCGGCGTCGGAAATTGAGGAGGAGGGGGTTGGCTGCGGCTGGTGGTGCGGATTTCGAGGAGGGAGAGGCTAGAGGTAGGTGGAGGGGGCTAGGCTGCCCAAAAATGGCAAGGGGGGTTGTTTAAATAGGCAGGGGGGCTAGGGTTAGGTGTTCTAGGGGCTTTTAGAGCCCTCCGATCTGATCCGATGGTTCCGGTCGGAGGGGGTTTTAGTGGGCTGGTTTACTGAGCTATGAAGAGGGGTTGGGCTGAGATGGGAGGGAAGGAATGCAGCCTGACACGAGTTTCCAGAGACCAAAAACGACATTTGACCGACTATATTGCGGCTATATGTTTAACGGTTGGGCTAACAAACAAACTCCGAATGCGACGAAACTTGGCAGGCGGTCTACCTACACTAAAATAAGACCGCACGCAAACTTTCATCCCATTCCGAGAACATTTTTATGCCACTTATAAAATAATATTTTGGAGGTGCTGAGGGCGCGTGCGAGTGTGTCAGATCTCAAAACGGACAACGGAAGGAACTGGGAGACCCAGACGGATGCAAGTTTTTAAAATATGAGGATGCAATGCACATGATGGCATGGCAAAATGCAACACGCAAGCAGAATGACATGGCAATGACGGCGAATAACTGGAAGACACATGGCGCATCAGACTCAGTGCATTACAATTTCTCCCGCTCTAGTTCCTTCAATGGGCCTTATGGGGTGAGTATAATTTGTAGGCATGGCAGGCTTCCAACGCGCAGGCATATTGGGCCCTTTTTCGGCCAAAATAGCTCGTAGGCTCAGCTGTGCACTGGCGTCTGCACCTGTGCTATGAGTTTAGTCCCACCTCGGTAGTCGAGGGGGCTCTCGACCGGTTTATAAGCGTTGCCGAGGCTTAGGGATCGAGCTCCTTTGCATACTTACTTGAGCGCTGATACACGGTGCTCGCTCTCTGTTTCGTGACATGTGGGCCCTGGTCGGTTGGCCCCATGCAGTGTGGTTTGTGATGGATTCGCCAATGGTTTGCTATGGGCTTGAGTCCAAGTATCCTCCTGCATAGGGACGACCTGTACCCTGGGTGGTCAATTTAAAAAAAAACTAGTACTTGACGGGTCCAGTAATGTAGACTGATTCTTCTTAGCATTTTTGTTGTAGTGCTTATGAATGTAGTTGCATGATAGAAGCATGATAATACTGAATGTTCTCCTCGGGTTGAACTGACATCTCTATAGTGTGTTTTTGTCCCTTTTTGTTGTGATTATTTTCAGTGTTCTTCTGGCACTATTTAGTATGGAAGTACTTACATACCAACTAAGCTATACTCGGCTTTCTATTGTACTAGCACTGTTATCCTTAGCATGTCAATGGTCATGAAATGCGAACTAATGCTTCTTAGCCTTTTTGTTGTAGTACTTGTTAAATTTCTAGCCTATTTAGAAAGCATGATTTATTAGTACTGAATGTTTTCCTCGGCTGGAACTTACTTTTTTAGTGTGATGGCACCTTTTTTGTTGTTCTTATTTCAGTGTTCTTCTGGCACTATTTAGTGTGATAGTACTTGCGTAAGCTATACTAAGATTCCAAGACTACTAGTATTGTTGTTCTTAAGACTGTGTGGTTAGTTGCTCCATAAATAGTGCTAAAGAGCAGCCACAAAGTTTCATTCACAAGCTACTTGAACTTCACATGATGGATAAACAAAATAGCAAGCTAGCAAACTTGTTCAACCACATAAGCAAACTTGTTGAACCTGACACACATGACATAAGCATACTAGTTTAACATAACAAAATCAAACTACGAATTTAAACAAGAGAAAGGACAAGCACACGCACAAGCAACACGAAGGCAGACTTTGATGTTTCTTCATCCCTAAAAGTCATAGTGGTAGTAGGGGTTCTCTTCCTCCTCTTTTGCCCTGTCTAGACCTTGTTTGATGTTGTCGATTTTCTTCCATGACTCATAGGTGGCATACGCATCTATCGCTACGTACTTAATGAGTTCCTCTGGCGACGGGCTGATCCCCCACAGTTTATGATCTTCCTCCTTGTTGATCTTCTTCTTCATGTTTTTGTAGAATGGGTGGACCAAGATGGATGCAACATCACCCAAAGAGTCGTACTTCTTTCTTGAGTATGGAACTCTTCATTTGTTTTGGATGTCGATGTAGTTGTTGGGGTTGATCACAAAACCAGAGTTCTTCAACATCTGTTTGTCACCTTCAATGCTGAAACCGACAAAGGTGTACAACTTCTCCTTCTTCAGGAGCGCATCGAGGCGCTTGGGCCTGCAAGGGGAGAGACATATTGAAGATTAGTGTTTTTTCATGATTTAATTCTTCAATTTTGGTTTAGAAGTGATGAATCCATGAAGTAGATGCTTATATAGTATAATTCATGGATGAATGTAGTTCAGAAACTAGTACATAAAGTTAAAAAAAATCAAATTCAAGTACACCATGTTATTTTTCTTTTGGTATCTACAGTTGAGTTAATGATCTATCTGCTGCTTAGTACTAGTTTAGTTTCTTTGTTGAACAAAAAACATATACTAGTGCTTCACCAAGTTTTACTTTTTTTGCTGATGAAAATACCATTAGACCAAGTTCAGAAACTACTTTACTACTACAAGTTCAAAAACTACTTTTACTACATCAAGTCCAGAAACTACACTAGTGCATTAGGATCATAAACAACACTAGTACATCAAGTTCAAAAATTAATCTAGTGCAACAATTTAAGATACTAATCCAGTGCACCAGGTTCAAAATCTATTCTAGTGCATCTACTTGAGAAACAACACTAGTACATCTATTTGAGAAACTACACTAGTACATCTAGTTGAGAAACTACACTGGTACTAGTTTAATGAAATTTTAGGATGTAGTACTAATTAAATGGATGCATGAAGAGGTTCAGTGAGTAGGATGGTTCACTATTCTTTGGCTATGGTGATGTGGCATACCAGGCGGAGTTACTCTACGCAAAATTGTAGAACTGCTACCCTTTGCGGAGGTCCGTCTTCCCTGGTAAACTCCACATTAACACCGATGAAGCTAGGATACAAGCTGCTGCGCCTCATCCTGACCCTCCTGATTATTTTGTCGGCTTCGTATGGATTGCTGGTGCAGATGACCTCCATCATCTCCTTGCCATGGAGATCAACCTCTTTGAGCATGGTTGTTTAGTTGTATTTCCCACTGAGGACCTGAACATCGTCGACCTTGCTGGTCTTGTCGGACATATCACCACACTGAAGCTTAGCAGACGGTTCCTCCGCCATTGCCTGATAATCCCCAAGTGCAAGGAATCATCGTAGCAATTTCCAAACGTGGAAGTGATAAGTATGGAGTGTCAAACCCACCAAGAACTAAAGGTAATATCAATATTCTCTCAAGTCATATCTACCACTGATACGACTCTACGTACACCGAACGTTTGCTTCCATCTAGAAACAAGAATTAAAACTACGTTGTGGGTATGAAGAGGATAACTTTGTATGATATCGGAGAACTAAAATATAAAAGTAGGTGCTGTTATCATAAAGTTAGAATATATTACTATATATCATAAATA
The DNA here is from genome assembly GCA_021605205.1 of Aegilops longissima. Classification (NCBI taxonomy): domain Eukaryota; kingdom Viridiplantae; phylum Streptophyta; class Magnoliopsida; order Poales; family Poaceae; genus Aegilops; species Aegilops longissima. Next base: position 275,785,131 of record CM038681.1, read on the forward strand.
GCGAGTGTGGAATAATGATGGGTTGGTGTGCGGAATTGTCCTAGGCAATTGTTAACAAGATCGGTAGTCGTCATTGCAATCTTGTATGAGGGAGAGGCATAAGCTAACTTACTTTCTCTCCTTGGATCATATGCACTTATGATTGGAACTCTAGCAAGCATCCGCAACTACTAAAGATCATTAAGGTAAAACCCAACCATAGCATTAAAGCATCAAGTCCCCTTTATCCCATACGCAACAACCCCCTTACTTGGGTTTATGCTTCTGTCACTCCAGCAACCCACTATAAGCGAATCATGAACGTATTGCAGCACCCTACAACAGGAATCCCTCACGTGTACGCGGCACGGAAGGCACCATAGGACAGCACCGAAATAAAACATACAACTCAAACCAATCTATATCATCAATCAACCCAAAAGAAAAAAGAAATCTACTCAAAACATCATAGGATGGCAACACATCATTGGATCATAATATGTGGCATAAAGCACCATGTTCAAGTAGGGTATTACAGCAGGGTGCAGGAGAATGGACCGCGTAAAAGACCTGAGGATGGTGGCGCCACCGAGAGAGAGAGTGAGGGAGAGGTTCTCCCCCTTGTGCTTCCTCCTGCTTGACCTCCCCCCCCCCCCTAGATGGGGAGAGGTTCCCCCTCTGGTCCTTGGCCTCCATGGCGATGACGGCCCCCTCTGGGATCCTCCTCCATGGCCTCCAGTGATGATGGCCCCCTCCGGCAGGGTGCCAGAGAGGGCCTAGATTAGTTTTTCGTGGCTACAGAGGCTTACGGCTGCGAAACTCCCGATCTAGGTTTTGTTTTGGAGTTTCCTCAATTTATAGGAGTATTTGGCGTCGGGGACAAGTCAAGGGGACCCACAAGGCTACGACAAGGACGGGGGGCGCGCCCTAGGGGGGGCGCCCTCCACCCTTGTGGTGGCCCAGGGACTCTTCTCTAGTATCTTTTTTCCCAGTATTTTTCATATTTTCAAAAAATATTCTCTGTTAATTTTCAGCTCATTCCGAGAACTTTTATTTCTGCACAAAAACAACACCACGGTAGTTCTGCTGAAAACAACATCAGTCTGGGTTAGTTCTAATCAAATCATACCAAAATCAAATGGAATTGTTGTAAAGATGGCATGAATACTTCACAAATTATAGATACTTTGGATACGTATTAGCATCCTCAAGCTTAATTCCTGCTCGTCCTCGAGTAGGTAAATGATAAAAACAGAATTTTTGATGTGGAATGCTACCCAACATATTTATCCATGTAAATTTCTTTATTGTGGCATGATTTTTCATATCCATAAGATTCAAAACCAAATTTTAATATTGATATGAAAACAATAATACCTCAAGCATATTATGTCTTGTCAGAATAACATGGCCAAAGAAAGCTTATCCCTACAAATTCATATAGTCTGGCCATGCTCCATCTTTATCACACAAAATATTCAAATCATGCACAACCCCGATGACAAGCCAAGCAATTGTTTCACACTTTTTATGTTCTCAATCCTTTTCAACTTTCACGCAATACATGAGCATGAGCCATGGACATAGCACAATAGGTGGAATAGAATATAGTGGTTGTGGAGAAGACAAAAAGAGGGAGATAGTCTCACATCAACTAGGCATATCAACGGGCTATGGAGATGCCCATCAATAGATATCAATGTGAGTGAGTAGGGATTGCCATGCAAAGGATGCACTAGAGCTATAAGTTTATGAAAGCTCAAATGAAAACTGAGTTGGTGTGCATCCAACTCGCTTGCTCACGAAGACCTAGGGCAATTTGAGGAAGTCCATCATTGGAATATACAAGCCAAGTTCTATAATGAAAAATTCCCACCAGTATATGAAAGTGACAATATAGGAGACTCTCTATCATGAAGATCATGGTGCTACTTTGAAGCACCAGTGTGGTAAAAGGATAGTAACAATGTCCCTTCTCTCTTTTCCCTCAATTTTTTTATTTGGGCCTTCTCTCATTTTTTTGGCCTCTTTTTTTTTCATGAGTCTCATCCCGACTTGTGGGGGAATCATAGTCTCCATCATCCCTTCCTCACATGGGATAATGCTATAGTAATGAAGATCATCACGCTTTTATTTACTTACAACTCAAGAATTACAACTCGATACTTAGAACAAAATATGACTCTATATGAATGCCTCCGGCGGTGTACCAGGATGTGCAATGAATCAACAATGAGATGTATGAAAGAATTAGGAACGATAGCTTTGCCACAAATACGATGTCAACAACACGATCATGCAAAGCAATATGACAATGATGGAACGTGTCATAATTAACGGAATGGTTGAAAGTTGCATGGCAATATATCTCGGAATGGCTATGGAAATGCCATAATAGGTAGGTATGGTGGCTGTTTTGAGGAGGGTAATGGTCAGTGTAGGGTACCGGCGAAAGTTGCGAGGCACTAGAGAGGCTAGCAATGGTGGAAGGGTGAGAGTGCGTATAATCCATGGGCTCAACATTAGTCATAAAGAACTCACATACTTATTGCAAAAATCTATTAGTTATCGAAACTAAGTACTACGCACATGCTCCTAGGGGGATATATTGGTAGGAAAAGACCATTGCTCGTCCCCGACCGCCACTCATAAGGACGACAATCAAAAAATAAATCATGCTCCGACTTCATCACATAATGGTTCACCATACGTGCATGCTATGGGAATCACAAACTCTAACAGAAGTATTTCTCAAATTCACAATTACTCACTGGCATGAATCTAATATCACCATCTTTATATCTCAAAACAATCATAAGGAATCAAACTTCTCATAGTATTCAATGCACTTTATATGAAAGTTTTTATTATATCCCTCTTGAATGCCTATTATATTAGGACTTAATTTATAACCAAAGCAAATTAACATGCTGTTTAAAGAATCTCAAAATAATGTAAGTGAAGCATGAGAGTCCATTAATTTCTATATAATAAAACCACTGCCATGCTCTAAAAAGATATAAGTGAAGCACTAGAGCAAAATTGCCTAGCTCAAAAGATATAAGTGAAGCACATAGAGTATTCTAATAAATCATGATTCATGTGTGTCCCTCTCAAAAGGTGAGTAAAACAAGGATAATTTTGGCAAACTAAAAAGCAAAGACTCAAATCATACAAGACGCTCCAAGCAAAACACATATCATGTGGTGAATAAAAATGTAGCCTCAAGTAAAGTTACCGATAGACAAGACGAAAGAGGGGACGCCTTCCGGGGCATCCCCAAGCTCAGGCTCTTGGTTGTCCTTGAATATTACCCTGGGGTGCCATGGGCATCCCCAAACTTAGGCTCTTGCCACTCCTTATTCCATAGTCCATCAAATCCTTACCCAAAACTTGAAAACTTCACAACACAAAACTCAACAGAAAATCTCATAAGCTCAGTTAGTATAAGAAAATAAATCACCACTTTTGGTATTGTTGTGAGCTCATTCTTTATTTATATTGGTGTAATATCTACTGTATTCCAACTTATGCATGGTTCATACCCCCCCTATATTACCCATAGAATCATCAAAATAAGCAAACAACACAAAGAAAACAGAATCTGTCAAAAACAGAACAGTGTGTAGCAATCTGGATATTTTTAATACTTCTATAACTCCAAAAATTCTAAAAAATTAGGAAAGCCTAAGAAATTTCTTTACTAATCTTTTGCAAAAGAATCAAACCAAAACCACGCTTCTATTAAAAATGAGAATTGTTTTCCTTAGCGCAAAAGTTTTGTTTTTTTGCCAAGATCAAATCAACTATCATCGTAAGCCATCCCAAAGGTCTTATTTGGCATAAACACTAATTAAAACACAAAAACCACATCTTTTTTTTGAGGGTACTCCAATGGCGTACCTTAGCTTTAGAAGAGAGAATAATATGTACAAGAGATTACAGTTATGCTAGTTAGGAGTCACAGGCCGACCCTAACCAAGCCTCCACCCCACTCCTACACGATACTCGACTACTTGGGAGCTAGTTGTCCTCCAAACGCTCCTGCCGTGGCCCAAGTTCTCAAGTTGTCGAAGATCATGTCCACCGTGTCACCCTCATTCTTGACTTGACCCGAGCTGAAGACCCTCACGTTCCTTTGTTTCCAAAAAGTCCAACATATTAGCATCACGAACGTGTCGAACCCTATCCGAGTTTGCTTGTGAATTTGTTTCCTAGCTTCCGTCCACCATTGCACCAACCTAGAGTCATTTGCAGGCAAAGCTCGATCCTGAAACCCATTCTGGCAATACAACGAAACCACACTTGCCGCGAGAAGACACACTGCTGCAAAATGTGGTCCACCATGTCTTCCTCCTGGTCACATAAGTAGCATCTAGAGGTTTGGTCTGGCAACCCATGTCTCGCCCTTCTATCCGATGTCCACAGCCGGTATTGTACTGTCAACCACATAAAAATCTTACACGCCAGTGGAGCCCAACATTTCCAGATGGCTCCGAATGAGTGAAATCTCACTCCTCCCTCACAAAGCATCTTGTATGTGGACGATGTTGTGTAAGCTCCTGACTCATTCCAAGTCCAAATGGGACGGTCCTCCATCTGTTCCTCCAATTGAACCTCCGAGATGATCTCCCAAAGTCCGATGAACTAGGTCAAACCTTCCGTGCATAGGTTACCCACGACGTCGTTCATCCAAGCATGCCTGCCCAGAGCATCACACCAGTCTCCTGTTGGCCACTTGTGTGCGAACCGTAGCCACTACCAAGGGTGCAACCTCGAAGATTGTTGCACTCTGCAACCACCGGTCTTTCCGAAATAAGATTTTGTCTCCCGCGCCCAACTTCCATTTGACTAGACTCCCAAAGGTTTGGGCTACTTTTTTGTCCGCTGTCAAGTTGAGCCCTTGCCAAGGTTTGGACGCATCCGTCCATCGGAGCCATTCCCATCTTAATCTTAGGGCCAAACTATGCTTATGTAAGTCAATGACGCCCAATCCTCCCATGTGTTTTGGCCTACACACCTTGGCCCAAGACACCACACATTTGCCACCGCTCACTTCCTCTGTCCCGACCCAAAAAAATGCCCGACAGCCTTTGTCCACTCTTTCTAGCGCCCATTTTGGCGCCTCCGCAATCATGAGATGATGAGTGGCACATGCCCTCATGACTTGGTTGACGAGGATAAGTCTCCCAGGTCTAGTCACCAAGCCCCTTTGCCATCCTGGCAAGATATGTAGTGCCGCATCAACAATCGGCTACCACTCGGATCTTTTAAGCTGTCTTATGGTAAGCTGTAACCCAAGGTAATATTACCCATAGAGTCATCAAAATAAGCAAATAACACAAAGAAAACAGAATCTGTCAAAAACAAAAACAGTGTGTAGCAATTTGGATATTTTGAATACTTCCATAATTCCAAAATTCTAAAAAATTAGGAAAGCCTATGAAATTTGTTTATTAATCTTTTGCAAAAGAATCAAATCAAAATCACGCTTCTGTTAAAAATGAGAATTGTTTTCCTTAGTGAAAATTTGTTTTTTCAGCAAGATCAAATCAACTATTACCGTAAGCCATCCCAAAGGTCTTACTTGGCACAAACACTAATTAAAACACAAAAACCACATCTTTTTTTCGAGGGTACGCCAATGGCGTACCTTAGATTTATAGAAGAGAGAATAATATGTACAAGAGATTACAATTATGCTAGTTAGGAGTCATAGGCCAACCCTAACCAAGCCTCCACCCCACTCCTACACGATACTCGACTACTCGGGAACTAGTTGTCCTCCAAACGCTCCTGCCGTGGCCCAAGTCCTCAAGTCGTCGAAGATTATGTCCACCGTGTCACCCTCATTCTTGACTTGACCCGAGCCGAAGACCCTCACGTTCCTTTGTTTCCAAAGAGTCCAACAAATTAGCATCACGAACGTGTCAAACCCTTTCTGAGTTTGCTTGTGAATTTGTTTCCTAGCTTCCGTCCACCATTGCACCAACCTAGAGTCATTTGCCGGGCAAAGCTCGATCCTCAAACCCATTCTGGCAATACAACGAAACCACACTTGCCGCGAGAACACACACTGCTTTAAAATGTGGTCCACCGTGTCTTCCTCCTGGTCACATAAGTAGCATCTAGAGGTTTGGTCTTGCAACACATGTCTCGTCCTTCTATCTGACGCCCACAACCGGTATTGTACTGCGAACCACATAAAAATCTTACACGCCGGTGGAGCCCACCATTTCCAGATGGCTCCGAATGAGTGAAATCTCACTCCTCCCTCACAAAGCATGTAGACGATGTTGTGTAAGCTCCTGACTCGTTCCAAGTCCAAATGGGACGGTCCTCCATCTGTTCCTCCAATTGAACCTCCGAGATGATCTCCCAAAGTCCGATGAACTGCATCAAACCTTCCGTGCATAGGTTACCCACGACGTCGTTCATCCAGGCATGCCCGCCCAGAGCATCACACACCAGTCTCTTGTTGGCCACTTGTGTACGAACCGTAGCCACTACCAAGGGTGCAACCTCGAAGATTGTTGCACCCTGAGGATAGATGAATTATTTATTGTAAAACAGAACCTAAAAAGAAAAAACAAAAATAAAATTGGGTTGCCTCCCAACAAGCGCTATTGTTTCACGCCCTTAGCTAGGCATAAAAACACGAATAGATCTAGGTATTGTCATATTTGTTATGCAATCCATAAGTAGCTCTCACAATAGACTCATATGGAAATTTAATTTAATTTCTTGGAAATTTTTCCATGCCCTTCCTTAACCGTAACAGGAATCTAATGTTTCCTTCTTTCATATCAATAATTGCACCAATCGTTCTAAGGAAAGGTCTACCAAGAATAATAGGACACGTAGGATTGCAATCTACATCAAGCACAATGAAATCTACGGGCACATAATTCCTATTTGCAACAATAAGAACATCATTAATCCTTCCCATAGGTTTCTTAATAGTGGAATCCCCGAGATGCAAATTTAAAGAACAATCATCAAATTCACAGAAACCTAACACATCACATTCTTTTTGGAATCGTGGAAACACTAGCACCCAAATCACCAAAAGCATGACACTCATAATCATTAATCTTAATCTTAATAGTAGGTTCCCACTCATTATAAAGTTTTCTATGGATAGGAACTTCCAATTCAAGCTTTTCTTCAAAAGATTGCATCATAGCATCGATGATATGTTTAGTAAAAGCTTTGTTTTGATTGTAAGAATGAGGAGAATTCAACATGGATTGCAACCAGGAAATACAATCTATTAAAGAACAATTATCATAATTAAATTCCTTGAAATCCAAAAGAGTGGGTTCATTGCTACTTAAAGTTTTGACCTCTCCAATCCCACTTTTATCAATTTTTGCATCAAGATCTAAAAACTCCGAATCATTGGGATGCCTTTTAACTAAAGTTGACTCATCTCCAGTCCCATATTTATCAAGATTTATATTGGAAGACAAATATTCAATAGGACTCACATCAATCACTTTAAGATCTTCATCATTATTTTCACGGAAACTAGAAGAACACGTTTTTACAAACCAATCTCGTTTAGCACACATCTTAGCGGTTCTTTCTTTGCACTCATCAATGGAAATTCTCATAGATTTGAGAGACTCATTAATATCATGCTTGGGTGGAATAGATCTAAGTTTCAAAGAATCAACATCAAGAGAAATTCTATCCACGTTCCTAGGCAAATCATCAGTCTTAACAATTTTTCTTCAATCAAAGCATTGAAATTCTTTTGCAAACTCACAAATTCTTTAACACTATTCTCAAAATCAGAGGGCAACTTATTATAATTTCCATAAAAAATTGTTGTAGGAATTACCATAATTATTAGAGGAATTACTAGGAAACGGCCTAGGATTAAAATGACCTCTATACGCGTTATTTCCAAAATTGTTCCTACCAACAAAATTCACATCCATAGATTCATTATTATTTTCAATCAAAGTAGGCAAAGGCATATCATTAGGATCAATAGAAGCACTCTTGCTAGCGAACAATTTCATAAGCTCATCCATCTTTCCACTCAAAACATTAATCTCTTCAATTGCATGCACTTTTTTACTAGTGGAAGATCTTTCGGTATGCCGCTGAGAATAATGAAGCATAATATTATCTAGGACTTTAGTAGCATCTCTAAAAGTAATTTCCATAAAAGTACCTCCCGCGGCCGAATCTAAAAGGTTTCTAGAAGCCAAATTCAATCCGGCATAAATTGTTTGTATAATCATCCACAAATTCAAACCATGAGTAGGGCAATTTTGTATCACCAATTTCATCCTCTCCCAGGATTGTGCAACATGTTCATGATCAAGTTGCTTAGAATTCATAATATTGTTCCTAAGGGAGATGATCTTAGCGGGAGGAAAATACTTGGAAATAAAATCATCTTTACACTTATTCCATGAATCAATACTATTTTTAGGCAAAGATGAAAACCAAGTTTTAGCACGATCTCGAAGTTATAACGGAAATAGCTTCAATTTAACAATATCATTATCCACATCTTTTTTCTTTTGCATCGCATAACTCAATGAAACTATTAAGATGGGATGCGGCATCTTCGCTAGAAAGGCCGGAATCTTTCATAACAAGATTCAGCAAAGCGGCATTAATTTCATAAGATTCCACACTAGTGGCGGGAGCAATCGGAGTACTAATAAAACCATTGTTATTGGTGTTGGAAAAGTCACACAATTTGGTATTCTCTTGAGCCATCGTGACAAACCAAGCAATCCAACACACGAGCACACAAAAAGCAAACCAGAAGACGAACGGAAGAGGGGCGAAGAAAAAGGAAAATCTTTTTGAAAATTGTTTTAGAAGTGGGGGAGAGGAAAATGAGAGGCGAATGGCGAATAATGTAATGCAAGAGATGAGAGTTTATGATGGGTACTTGGTATGTCTTGACTTGGCGTAGATCTCCCCGGCAACGGCGCCAGAAATGCTTCCTGCTACTTCTTCAGCTTGCGTTGGTTTTTCCCTTGAAGAGGAAAGGGTGATGCAGCAAAGTAGAGATAAGTATTTCCCTCAGTTTGAGAACCAAGGTATCGATACAGTAGGAGACAACGCATAAATCACCGAATACCTACATGAACAATCAAACAACTTGCACCCAACATGATAAAGGGGTTGTCAATCCCTTCACGGTTACATGCAAAAATGAGATCCGATAGAGGTAGATAAACGATAAAGTAAATATTTTTGGTAGTTTTGGTTTATAGATCGGAAAGTAAAAGATTGCAGTAATAGTAGATCGGAAACTAATGTTGTAGATTGGAAACTTGTATGATGGAAAATTGACCTGGGGACCATAGGTTTCCATAGAGGCTTCTCTCAAGATAGCAAATGATACAGTGGGTGAACAAATTACTGCCGAGCAATTGATAGAAAAGCATAAAGTTATGACGATATCGAAGGAAATGATCATGAATATAGGCATCACGTCCGTGTTAAGTTGACCGAAACGATTCTGCATCTACTACTATTACTCCATACATCGACCGCTATCCAGCATGCATCTATAGTATTAAGTTCATAAATAACGGAGTAACGCATTAAGTAAGATGACATGATGTAGAGGAATTAACTCAAGCAATATGATGAAAACCCCATCTTTTTATCCTCAATGGAAACAATACATTACGTGCCTTGGTGCCCCTACTGTCACTGGGGAAGGACACCGCAAGATTGAACCCAAAGCTAAGCACTTCTCCCATTGTAAGAAAAACCAATCTAGTTGGCCAAACCAAACTGATAGTTCGAAGAGAATTACAAAGATATCAAATCATGCATAAAATAATTTAGAGAAGATTCAAATAATATTCAGATAAGCTGGTCATAAATCCACAATTCACCGGATCTCAGCAAACACACCGCAAAAAAGTATTACATCGAATAGATCTCCAAGAACATCGAGGAGAACATGGTATTGAGAATGAAAGAGAGAGAAGAAGCCATCTGGCTACTAGCTATGGACCCGTAGGTCTGTGGTAAACTACTCACGCTTCATCGAAAGGGCAATAGAGTTGATGTAGAAGCCCTCCATGATCGAATCCCCCTCCGGCAGGGTGCCGGAAAAGGTCCCTAGATGGGATCTCACGCGTACAAAAGGTTGCGACGGGGAAAAGTGTTTTCATGGATGCCTCTGGTGGTTTGGGGATAGTTGGGAATATATAGGCGAAAGAATTAGGTCTGGAGGGTCAGGGGGCCCCACAAGGGTGGGGGTGCGGCCTACCCCCTGGGCGTGCCCTCCGTCCTTGTGGCTGCCTCGTGGCTCCTCCGAGTTCATCTCCAAGTCTCCTAGTTGTCTTCTGGTCGAAGAAAAAATGTCGTGAAGGTTTTATTCCGTTCTAGACTCCGTTTGGTATTCCTTTTCCGCGAAACTCAAAAACAAGGAAAAAACAGGAACTGGCTCTAGACTCTTGGTGAATAGGTTAGTCCCAAAAATAATATAAAATATCATATTAATGCATATAAAACATCCAAAACAGATAATATAATAGCATGGAACAATTAGAAATTATAGATACGATGCAGACATATCAGTAAACTGCAGCAAGGTATTTTTCAGTTTTTGGAATAATAGATCTGAAAATAAAACTATAGTAGATTAGATAAATAGATCTCGTGGGAACGCGAGATAAAATAAATAACAATAAACTGCAGCAAGGTATTTTTGGGTTTTTGGAATAATAGATCTGAAAATAAAAGCGAATAAAAATAGATCTCGAAGGCAAAGGTGATAACGAAGGGACCCGGGGGCCGTCGATTTCACTAGTGGCTTCTCTCGAGAAAAATAGGATACGACGGGTAAACAAATTACTGTTGGGCAATTGATAGAACTTTAAATAATCATGACGATATCCAGGCAATGATCATTATATAGGCATCACGTCCAAGATTAGTAGACCGACTCCTGCCTGCATCTACTACTATTACTCCACACATCGACCGCTATCGAGTATGCATCTAGTGTATTAAGTTCATGAAAAAACAGAGTAATTTAATAAGAACAATGACATGATGTAGACAAGATCTATTCATGTAGGAATAGACCCCATCTTGTTATCCTTAATAGCAATGATACATAAGTGTCATTTCCCCTTCTGTCATTGGGATTAAGCACCGTAAGATCGAACCCATCATAAAGCACCTCTTCCCATGGCAAGAAAAATCGATCTAGTTGGCCTAACTAAACCAAATATTCGAAGAAGAAATACGAGGCTATAAGCAATCATGCATATAAGAGATCAAAACTCAAATAAATTTCATGGATAAAATAGATCTGATCATAAACTCAAAGTTCATCGGATCCCAACAAACACACCGCAAGAAGAGTTACATCAAGTAGATCTGAAAGAGACCGTTGTATTAAGAATCAAGAGAGAGAGAGGAATCCATCTAGCTACTAACTACGGACCCGTAGGTCTACAATGAACTACTCACGCATCATCAGAGAGGCACCAATGAGGATGATGAACCCCTCCGTGATGGTGTCTAGATTGGATCTGTGGTTTATGGAACTTGCAGCGGCAGGAATATTGTTTCATCGACTCCCATAGGGTTTTTGGATTTTCTGGGTATTTATAGAGCAAAGAGGCAGTGCGAGATGCGGCCGAGGTGGGCACAACCCACCAGGGCCGCCTGGGCCCCCAGGCGTGCCCAGGTGGGCTGTGCTCCCCTCGGAGCCCCCTCTAGAACTTCCTTAGCCTATCGTGTGTCTTCTGGTCCAAAATTAATCTCCAAAAAGTTTCTCTGCGTTTGGACTCCATTTGGTATTGATTTTCTGCTAAAAAACTAGCAAAAACAACAACTGGCATTGGGCACTATGTCAATAGGTTAGTCCCAATAAATGATATAAAGTTGCTATAAAATGATTGTAAAACATCCAAGAATGATAATACAACAACATGGAACAATCAAAAATTGTAGATATGTTGGAGACGTATCAGCATCCCAAAGCTTAATTCCTACTCGTCCTCGAGTAGGTAAATGATAAAAATAGAATTTTTGATGTGGAATGCTGCCTAAAATGTTCATCACGTATTCTTTTCTTTTGTAGCATGGACATTTGGAATTTTATATGATTCAAACCAATAGTCTAGTTTGGACATGAAGATTTCAATACTCAAGCATATCAACAAGCAACCATGTTTTCAAAATATCAACACTAAAGCAAGTTATCCCTAGCCCATTATGCTCAATCATTGATCCAATCATGGATTGAGAAGCATCTAACCAAGAAACGAAAAATCTCATTAGCGAGCATTAAGCATAACTAACACCGAATAATGCACCACAAGTAGGATGTAATTTCATTGCATAACTATTGACTTTCATGCTTGCGTAGGGAATCACAAACCTTAACATCAATATTCTTACTAAAGCATAATTACTCATCAACATGACTCACATATTATATCATCATATCGCAAAACAATTACAAATAATCAAGTTTATTTTGTCCAATGATCTTCATGAAAGTTTTTATTATATCCCGCTTGAATATCTATCACTTTGGGACTAATTTCATATGTTTCTTTTGATAGCTCAAACAAATCTAAGTGAAGAACATCATCATAAAAAGTTTCTTCTCTCAAAATAATTTAAGTGAAGCATGAGAGAATTTCTTAAAAAATTTACTAAGTCTCAAATAAATCTTAGTGAAGCATGAGAGCATTTCTTCAAAAATACTAAAGCACACTGTGCTAAAAAAGATATAAGTGAAGCACTAGAGCAATTTCATAGCTCAAAGAGATTTAAGTGAAGCATAGAGAGCAATTCTAACAAGTCATAACATGATTTTGGCTCTATCAAATACTCCCTCTTTAAACTAATATAAGAGCGTTTAGATCACTAAAATAGTGGTCTAAACACTCTTATATTAGTTTATGAAGGGAGTAGGTGTGTCCAGCAAGGATAGATGACACAAAATAAAAATAAAAATGTCGTGGTATTCTCACGGGGGGTTGCGGACTACCAGATGCCATAGGGTGGCTTAAGGTGAGGGCAAGACTGTCGCCGGAATATCCAGGGACGGGTATGCGAGTAGCACGCGCTAGTTTACCCAGGTTCGGGGTTCTCCGGAGATATAATACCCCTACTCCTGCATGTCTTTATATGTGAGGCGTACATTGGGTGGTACAAAGTGCTCCAGGAGCTCTATCTGAGATCAGTGTCGTAGGTACCTGACCTCGTATATGCATATGAGCACAAGTGTGTGTGTGGCCGCATGTGTCTGAGTGTGCATGAGTGAGTGTGAGGGATGGTCTCTCCATGAGTGGGAGCCTGAGTGTGGATGGATGGATGTGTGCTAGCTTATATAGTGTGAGCTAGCTTAGGATGTAAGCTATGTGGTGGCATGGGAGCAAGGGGGCATGGTGGGGGTGTCATGCTTGTCACTTGGGTCACCTCATGAATAGTGCCCAGAGACAAGTGACACTGTACATGATGGCTTGAGGTGACATGTGCATAGTGCCGGGTACGGCCGTCTCGTCTGTGTCGGAGGTTGACTTCGGGCAGCCGGCTGGTTGGCGCAGTCGGCAGCCGGCTGGCTAGAGCAGCCGGACGGGGAGCAGGCCGGGTGGCGAGTCGGCCCGGGCAGTCGGACAGGGGGGTGCCTGAGCGGCCTGAGCAATTGTACTAGGGGCTTTGCTAGCCCCGATGTCTTGAAATATTGTCTTGCCGTGTTCGGGGTACCCGTGGTCAATTACCTCGACAGTAGCCCCCGAGCCTCTGGGCAACTTGGCAAAGTTGGGCAGAGGTTTTTTTAGCGGGTGTTGATGTAGAAGATGCGATGATGGCCGACTGCGGACCGCAGCCGAGGCGGCTTGCTTCCGGCGGGGGCGCGCAAGCGCACCCGCTGGGTGCAGCCTCCGAGCGAGGGGGGGGGCTTCCCCATGGAAATGATCATGCAAAAGACAAAGTTAGTCCACGCAGATATATCAAATGATTGCTTTTAGCATTGCAAGTTTTATGCTGAGGGTGCCGACTCGGTTTCATCCGAGCCCCCTTCAATATTTTTCGTGTTCCCTCCGCTCTTTGGCTTGTGCTCTCGTGCCAGACAGCCGCTCTGCGGTCTGTGGTTGAGAGTGGGCCGCGGGGTGGTGTGTACAGTACTCAGACTCTGGGAGCGTGTTTAACTCAGCAGATACTCATAAAGCAAACGACCGGGTCGCCCGAGCCATTTTTTCTCCCGAGACGTTTTTCGCATGGGTGGCCTCCAGCGTTCGCTCTTGCTAGCCGGACAGCCACTCTGTGGTTTGTGACTAAGAGTGAGCCTTTGGTACCGCGCACGCTACTAAGCCGTCTGCGGGAATGAACATTTCAGGCCAAGCGATCAGCCTCTGGGTCAACTCTGGCTGGTGCCCGGGCGAACAGTGATGCAACTGTAATAAAATGCGGAGATAGACCCCGAGCATCGCTCAAGGTTATCTGTGCTCTCGTGGTGCAAAAATATGCGGGTGAGGAGCTCACATAGATTTTCGTGTAGGCGAGGCGGAGTTTGCCGAAGGCAGCCGGCGTGGCTCGGCGCTCGCGGAGCGCGCCGGGCAGCCGCTTGGTGTAGCCTTCAAGCCTCCGGGTGCTCGAAGGGGGTCCCGGCTGGTCAGGCTCGACCGGCCAAGCGTCGAGGCGTCTTGCAACACCCTTTTTCTTCTTTTTCTCTTCTGCCGGCTGCTGGCAGCCGGGCAAAACTCTTCTTTTGTCTCTTGTTTTTGTTTCTTGCAATCCTCCGTGGGGGCGCGCTAGTGCACGCACTGGTGTAGCCCTTGAGATTCGGGCCAACTGCTGAGCAGTCGGGCCGGATCTCCCCGCAACTACCTTGTCTTCTTCCTCGCAAGGGCGCGTCAGCGCACCCGCTGGGTGTAGCCCCCGAGATTTGGGCTGACTGCTGAGCAGTCGGACCGGATCTCCCGGCAACTACTTTGTCTTCTTTGTTGAAGTTGATGCTTTTTTCTTCTTCTCTTTGTCCGGATGTGGGTGGCCGGACGCACATTTCTTTTTCATCCGGCTTGGCAGTCGGACTTTCTGGCATTTATCTCCTTCTTCTTTTATTCCTTTTTTTCAGTCTGCCGGCTGGGCACCTGGCCTGACTTTTCTTCACCCGGCAAGAATCTTTTTCCTTCTCTTTCTCTTCTGCGGCTACGGGCAGGCGGACGCGGAGTCTTTCTTTTTTTAGCACCCAGCTGTGGGCACTCGGCCACTTCTTTTTTCTTCTTTCTCTCTGTACATAACCGGCTTGTGCAGCCGGGCAGCAGGAGCCGGCGCGGAGCTAGCAGCCGGCCGGGTGGCGGGCAGAAGGCGGCAGCTGGGTGGCGGAGCCGGCTGGAGGCACGGCGGTTGGGGGGGCCAGCGCGGAGGGGGCCGGGCCGGCTGCAGCGTGCAGCCGCTGTGGTGGAGCGGGTGTCGTGAGGCGGCGCATGCGGACATGGTGAAAGTGCTAGTTATCGACTAGAGGGGGGGTGAATAGGCGATTTTTAAGAAAGTCTACAAAACACGGATGTTTCGAAGACAAACAATAGAAATGACCTAATTGATATGCAGCGGAAGATAAACTACAACAAGCAAACCACAGTCAAGTATGCAATAACGTGAAAGTACAAGACTAATAGCAGCTTGGTAGTAGGATCAAGATGGAAGATAGTGAGAAGCCAATCAACAAAAGTAGTCAAGCAATGAAGTCAAACAGGTATGATAGATAGGCAATGACTTCACGAAGACAAACTCTAAGTAAGGAGAGGGAGAAGATAGAACCAGTCACTTGTTGAAGACACAGGATTTGTTGGACCAGTTCAAGTTGCTGTGACAACTGTACATCTGGTTAGGGAGGCTGAGATTCAACTCAGAAGACCGCGTCTTCACCTTATTCCCTTGAGCTAAGGACACAGTCCTCGCCCAATCACTCTGTAAGTCTTCAAGGTAGACATCCGAACCTTCACAGATCAAGTTCACCGCAATCCACAATGACTCTTGGATGCTCAGAACGCGACGCCTAACCGGCTGGAGGATTCACAGTCCTCAAGTGTAATAAGTCTTCAGGTCACACAGACAGAAAGACTTTAGTGATTCCTAACACTCTTTGGCTCTGGGTGTTTGGGCTTTATCCTCGCAAGGATTTCTCTCTCTCAATGGCTTCGAGGTGGGTTGCTCTCAAACGACAAAAGTCGTGCACTAACTCTGAGAAGCCACCAATTTATGGTGTAGGGGGTGGGCTATTTATAGCCACTAGTCAACCCGACCTGATATGTCCGAAATGACCCTAGGTCACTAAGGAACTGACACGTGTTCCAACGGTCAGATTTCAAACACACACGACAACTTTACTTGGGCTACAAGCAAAGCTGACTCATCCAGCTCTCGATAAGTTTTGCTCTCATTGTCTTCGCTCAAAGACATAGGATTTGGGTTGAGCATCACTTCAGTCATTCTGACTTTGATCACTTGGACCCCACTTAATAGTACGGTGGTTCCTATGACTCGACAAAGAAGAAAAGGAAACAACAAAACGACCACGCCTTTTGGCGCCCATAGTCTTTACTCACCGTCTTCTCATGTCATAGTCTTCAATGTGAATATCTTCACATACCACCATTGTCGCCAATGTCTTCATACATTTTAGGCGTCATCCCGGTAGGTAAACCGAATCAATGGGGACACTACTGCGTTATCCTGCAATTCTCACAAACGCATTAGTCCCTCAACCACATTTGTCCTCAACACTCCAAAACCAACTAGGGGTGGCACTAGATGCACTTACAATCTCCCCCTTTTTGGTGATTGATGACAAACTGGTTGAAGTTTTCAACGGGGATAAAGTATGTGAAATTTTAAAGGATAGGGAATTGTCTTTGTAAGTGGCAAAGGCTCCCCCTGAAGATGTTCATATAAGTAGTTTGCTTTTGGAATGCAAATGCACATGGCAGGTTGTACTTGTGGAGATCCTCTTCAACTTATGAAGATAATTCTGCCTAGTGTTTACAACTCTCGCTTTTGATACATTTGGTTCTTTGAGTTGTAACACTTAAACTTTATTTGGTTAATCTACTACTTATTTGCTTTACTCAGTGCGATGATAAATTCCGCATATGCGATGATAACTTCCGCATTAGATCATTCTCTTGAAGAGGTCTTTTCATTATGCATGGCAGGTTGTACTTGTGGAGATCCTCTTCAACTTATGAAGATAATTCATCATGCATGAAATGATATAACTAAGGGAATGACATGCATAATGAAAATGGACGCTCATAGAATGATCTAAGTGCGGAAGTTATCATCGCATACGCGGAATTTATCATCGCACTGCAGTAAAGCAAATAAGTAGCGATTTACCATCGAAGTTTAAGTGTTACAACTCAAAGAACCAAATGTATCAAAAGCGGGAGTTGTAAACACTAGACAAAATATTATGAACCCGCCCTTATGAACCCGCTTGAAGAATATCAAACTCATATGCTTCTCCCCCTTTTGTCAGTAAGGACCAAAAAGGTTTGAAGACATAGAGCATCTACTCGTCCTCTTCATAAGGAGATGATGCAGCAGGGTTGACGTTGTTGGTTGGCGGTGCAGACGAACTTGGTGCAGTGTTGATGCGTGCAGAAGTAGGGGGTGGTGAAGTAACATCGGCTTCATCATCGATCACTCTGGCATTGACAGTTGCCGCGGAGGAAGAATAGTCAGAGTCTTCAAGTGATGGAGTTCGTCGTAGGACTGCTTTCCGTGGAGGAGTGGAGTCAAACTTGAAGCGTTCAGTGAAGCCATCGTCTTGAAGATCTGCTTCAGCACTGAGCAGGGTCAAACTCTTCCATGATCGCCGACAGGTGACAAAAGCATTCTTGGTGGCAAGGTTTCGAATGCGATTGACATCCACCAAGAGGCTTTGCATCTGTCGCTTGAGCCAGGAGTGATGCTTATCTTGTTTCTGATGCAGTGCGACAAGAAGTTCTCGATCATTGAGGATGCGAGAGCGCTTCCGAGGCCTTTGGCCAATTGTGCTCTCAGTAGCTTCAGTCTACGCACGGTGAGGCAGACATGTGTTCCCAGCCAGAGGATAGACACGAGATACTGCTTGGACGCCTTCCATGGTTTGAGAGAAGCTATGGTGATCTACATTCTGAAGACAAAGTGGCGTTTTGGCGGGCTCGGGGTATATGGCTTCAATCGACATATCAACCTCTCGTAGAAAGATCGATGATTGCGGCGTAAGGCGATAGTTGATAGCAGATTTCATCTAGATGAGGCGCATGACCCATGGAGCATAAAATTTCAGACCAAAAAGATCAGATCCAGACGCAGCCAATTGTCGGATGAAGAATTCTTGCGTATTGAAGCTGATGCCATTGAGGATGTAGAAAACCAATGTCTTCATGGCTCCTTCAAGTTTTGCAGATGATGAATGCCCTTTGATAGGCCATAGAGTTTGCCTGATGATGTGATATATTGTACGAGGCAGATACTCAAGGTCATCAACAAAGAAGTCATGAGGGTATTCAGCGTCATGTGGCAGAGGCTTCGTCATGCTCAACATCTGACTCATGCTGGGTTCTGGCTTATGAAAGATGCTCTCCAGTGCATCGCGGTGGAGTTGACAACCAGGTTCAAACAGCTCTCCGGGAGTGGGTAGGCCTGTGAGCTCAATGACGTCAAGAGCTTTGGCTTCATGAAGAACATTTCCTGTCATCCACTCGAGAACCCATGTCTTCGTATCTCTGTAGTAGCCGCTGATGTGGAGGGTATCATAGAATTGAAGCAACAGTTCTTCATTCCAGTGTTCTTTGTCTGTTACGAAGCCGAGCAGACCTGCATCTCGAAAGCAGCCAAGTGCTTCTTCTAAGCACGGCAGTCCGGCAATGGCTTCAGTGTTGAGGCGCATATGAGGGAAAATGCACCCTTGATCATACAGAACGCAGGAGTAATAGCTTCGTTGCTGATTGCTCCAGAAACGTTCAGATGATATCCTTGGCCTTGTGTAGGGGTTCTTTGCTCTGTCAAAGAAAGTGTTATGGGCTTTGAAGCCATTTGCATTGAAAGACCCTGTAGAGGTGGCAGTGCCTGGAAACCTTCGCAGTCGTGGCTTTGGCTTCTGGACCAGAGGCCTATGCCCAACATGATATTAAAATTGAGGACCAGAGGCATGAGGTGGAGGGACCAGAACGGGCCATCTTACTGTGGTTAGCTGACCATAGTTGTATGCTTGCTCAACTGTGTAGGGCCTTGGTGGCGGAACTGGAGCAGTGGCAACAACTGAGGCTTCAGGCTGCTCAGCAGATGCTTCAGGAGCAGTTGCATCATTGGCTTCAGCCACATTTGGTGCAGGCTCCACATTTGCTTCAGCCATGACTGTGTCATTGGCTTCATTGGTGTTGGAGGTGGCAGCCTCAATGTTTTCAACCTCCACTTGAGGAGCTGGAGGGTCGAGCACTGGCACGTTGACATCAGGAATAACTTCTTCAATAACAGGGGGTTTAGGGACACATTCTTCTTCTTCTTGGGTGTCTTCGGCTGATGCAGCCGGATTGTCTTCAGCAGCTTTGGCTTCAGACTCGGAGACATTCACATTTGGAGTGGCTTTTGAAAACAATTGACGTGCAATAGGTTGGTGGTGCACTTCTCCTTCTGGAACGCTCGAGAGAGGTACTTGAGGCCTTTGACCTTTGCGAAGCCCGCGTAATGCTGGCGACGCCTTTGGAGATTGGGTTGCCTGGGCCTCAAAGTCTTCTTGTTGTTGTTGTTGTTGTTGTTGTTGTTGTTGTTGGGGAGTGACTTGTTGTTGGGGAGTACGAGGGGAGTCTTTTGGTTGTGGGTGATCAGCCCATGATGCATCCTGGGCAATTGGCGTCAGAGGACGACCAATGCTGATGAGCTCGCTATTCGTGAGAACAGGCGATGATACCGGGTTTGGTTCGATCTGAGGAAGAACTTCATCATCTTCAACATTGTCATGGTGACCAATGTCTTCAGCAGCGATGGGATCTACTGCTGGAATGTCTTCAGCTTCATGAGCCTCTGTGGAAGCAGGCTCATGAACTATCATCCGTCGTTCTTGGATAGTAGAGGCAGGGCGAACCATTGAAATGGGTTCAACAACCAAGGGCTCTGTGGGAGCAGCCCGATTCTTATTGGTCTTGAGCTTCTTCTTGGAGGGAGCAGCATCAGAGGCTTCAGGATGTTTCCTTTTTCTGGCTTCAGCCTCGGCAGCTCTCGTCTTCTTCTGTTCAGAAGCGGTTGATCTGACCTTTGGCTTCGAGCCAGTCATGCTGCTTGGGAAGACTATGCAGGGTTCTTCCTGCCTTGAAGGTGCAGATTGGTCAGTTGATAGCTTCTTGTTCTTTGCAGCCATTCTGGGGTCAATGCCAGGACAACCCAGAGCCTTGCGCTTCTCAGCCTCATTGTAGGTTAGCACACACTTGTCAGCCAGACTCTTCATGCGCTCACGAGAGCCTCTGACTTCTTCACGCTTCTTGAGAAAGGCTTCTTTGAGGTCGTGCAGCATGGCCTTGAAGTTTTTGACATCTTGCACGCTGAGTGCAGCCATATGCTTCTTGAATTGAGCCTTCTCATAGTCAATCTTATGCTTCAGTTCAACAATGCGCTGAGCAAGAGCTAGCTCAGAAGCAATGGCACCATTGAAAGAGACGCTGAGGCCAATTGGAAGTTGCAGATCTTCAAAGCTGATGTTTGGCTTGTCAAACCACTCATCAATGAAGTGATGGATGATTTCCACATCAAAGAGAGGCAAATTGTTGAAAAATTCTGCTTCTTCTTTGCTCTTGATAAGTTGCTCAAGGGCATCATCTGCAAGATCTTCATCACTGGACAGATCAATGTGCTCTTCGCGCAAAATGGCAGCAGGAGTCAGTGTCAGATCAGTATTCTTGACAATGTTCTTTTTCTTCTCCGTCTTCTTGGAGATACGGGATTGATCTTCGGACTGCACACTGGCTTCAGGAGGTGCAGTGGCTAGTGGCTTCACACGTGAAGCTTTTGTAGGAGCAGCTGACTTTGAAGCCTTAGCCTTCTTTTGCTTCTGAGGCTTTGGAGCAGGAGCAGGAGCAGGAGCTGGGACTTCATCAGAGTCAGCATCGTCATCAGAGTGATCCACTTTGGCACCTTGGACCAAGATGTAAGTGATGAGGCCATCAAGGTTTGAAAAGGGACCGATGACATTGGGTTCGGCATCACGAGAGCCATCAGCACGGGGAGCAGAGGGACCAGGGTTGAAGTCTATTCCCAATGACCTCTTGTTTTCCTTGGCCGAAGCCTTTGCGTGCTGGAAGTTGCGCTTGAAGAGATTATCGTCACGACACCAGAGCAATGACGTTGGGTCAGCATTCTCAGGCTGAGGTCCACGGACCATACAAGGATAGAAACCCTGTGCAATAGCTTCAGCTCTGTTCTTGGGTGGAAGGCCTCGAAAGAGAATATCACCCCAAGGGCTTTTGATAGCATTCTTCTCGGCGTATTCCTGGGTCACGAAATTGTACTTGAACCATTGTTCAGCCCAATAGCGACGAATCCATTGGGTTCGCGTCTTGCGCTGATTGTAATTCTCTTCGGATTCTGTTTTGTAAAGCTCTGCGAGGTCATCAGGCAGATCTTTTGAGGTTCCCTCACGGCGCTGTCTGCCGCCCTTCCTGACTGATTTATCTGCAGCCATGAACTTCAAACTGAATGGCTTCAATACGTTCAAAGGCTTCAAAGGATTGTGTTTGCTGGAAAAACATGAACTGGCTTCGGGAGAGTTAAGTTGATGCTGTAAGAATTCTGCAAACGAATGCAGACTATGAGAACTAAGGGATTCTCCCACGGACATGTACCTGTGACAGCATTAGAGATGCGAGGGAAGGGGAAGAGGTCATATGCATTCTCAGAAGATTTTGAGGATAAATCAGTTTGAAGACATTGACCTCATGATGCGAAGACATTCACTTATACGCTGAGAGTTGGTTCCAGATTTGTACGAATCCGTGAATAAGTACAAGTGAGGAATCTAACTAGTTGTGAAGCTTAAGTGAATATACTAGGTAGTATGAGATGTAGACAGAATAGATCTAACATTGTATAGGCAGAAACCAATTTTGGTAAAAATGATGAATCTTGAAGATCAAAAAGATGGTAAAAATAGAGTTATATTTACCACACGAAGAACTGCTAGACGGGAAGAAAAGGAGGCCGAGCAGTTCAATCCACCGTGCCCTAACTTGGCGACGGAGGACAGCTACGGCGGCGGCGGAGAAGACGATGTTCGCGGCCGGCGTGAGGACGGCGTCGGAGAAGTCGCGGCAGCTAAGCGCTTCGTCGCCGGCGTCGTCGAGAGCTAGCGGTGGCGCTAGGGTTTTGACGAGGTGGAGAGGTGGAAGAAGGTGTTCTTTACCGCAGAGGACATGTATTTATAAGGAGGTGTGCGGCACAGCGCATTTACGCAGGTGCCCCTGGCGGTTAACATCTGAGGGGTACGTGGCAAGCATGCAACATACTCGGAGCTGTCCCACGTTCCCACGCCCGCCAGTTTGTCGGATGGTCGTTAAAACTTCTCCGATTTTCAACAATGAGGATGAATCATTTAAAACAGACTTAAAGTTTTGTCTCGTGTCTTCTCACGACAAGGACGCAGAGAAGACATTCGACAGCTTCAATAGAATGCATATGATTTGGACAGATAGAGTTTGAGATAGAAAGCATAGAGATTAGGGTCCCATCACATTCACTTAGTTCAAAGGATTCAACTTGGAAGACATAGCTATAAGTGAATGTTGTAGAGGACAGATCAATATATATATATATATATATATATATATATATATATATATATATATATATATATATATATATATATATATATATATATATATATACATCGACAACAACCAAATCAACATAGTGAATAAAATCATGAAGATAGGTTGAAGTTGAAGATAAATCAAATGCGAAGATATTGCGAAATAACGCCATGAGTGAAACACTTCAAATAGAGAAATTTGGTGGTGGCGTTACCACCGTATAGGAAGTATTAGACCTGACCACGGCGCACAATTATCGTGGCGCTCAAAGTCAAATTCCACGTTAATGTATTCACACTCAGAATGTAAGTCTTCATTGATTGAAGATATACTTTACTTCATGTGAAAACATCTAAGTCATCAACATGCATAAGTGTTAGGATGTGTGCTTGATCACATGAGATTTGAGGATTCCAAGATATTTAGCTCACACCGTAACTTGCAAAACCTTTTCTCATCCAAGGGCTTTGTGAAGATATCTGCCAATTGCTCTTGGTGTTGACGTGAATGATGTCAATATCTTTCTTCATGACATGATCCACGAGAAAATGATGATGAATTTCAATGTGCTTTGTCTTCGAGTCTTTGGACTGGATTGTTGGCAATCTTGATGGCGCTTTCGTTGTCGCAGAAGAGAGGTACTTGTTTCAGATTGATGCCATAGTCCTTGAGAGTTTGCTTCATCCGTAGAAGCTGAGCACAACAAGATCCAGCAGCAATGTATTCAGATTCAGCAGTTGAGAGTGATACACAGTTCTGCTTCTTTGAAGACCAACAGACAAGTGATCATCCCAGAAAGTGACATGTGCCTGATGTAGACTTGCGATCCACCTTGTCACCAGCATAATCAGCATCCGAAAATCCAACCAAATCAAACTTTGAGCCCTTTGGATACCACAATCCGAGGGTTGGGGTGTGAGCCAAATATTCGAAGAATTCGCTTCACAGCTAAGTGATGCGATTTCTTTGGTGCCGCTTGAAATCGAGCATACATGCAAACACTAAGCATAATATCTGGCCTAAATGCACATAGGTAAAGTAAGGAACCAATCATGGAGCGGTATACCTTTTGATCGAACTCTTTACCATTGTCGTCGGGACCCAGATGGTGTTTGGCTGGCATTGGCGTCGTGTATCCTTTGCAATCTTGCATTCCAAACTTCTTCAGACAATCTTGGAGTTATTTTTCTTGAGATATAAAGATGCCATTCCTTTGTTGACGAATTTGAAGACCAAGGAAGAACTTCAGCTCTCCCATCATGGACATCTGATATTGTTCTTGCATCATGTATCCAAATTCATCACTATACTTCTGGTTGGTGCAGCCGAAGATAATGTCATCCACATATATTTGGCATACAAACAGTTCACCATCATATGTCTTCGTGAAGAGTGTGGGATCAAGGGATCCAGGTTTGAAGCCTTTGCTCTTCAGGAAGTCTTTGATCGTATCATACCAGGCGCGAGGAGCTTCTTTGAGGCCATACAATGCTTTATTTATCTTGTACACCATATCAGGATGTTTTGCATCTTCAAAGCCAGGTGGTTGAGCGACATATACTTCTTCTTCAATCTTGCCGTTGAGAAATGCACTCTTCACATCCATTTGATATAGCAAGATGTTGTGGTGGTTAGCATAGGCTAGTAGTATGCGAATAGCTTCAAGCCTAGCTACGGGAGCAAATGTTTCATCGAAGTCAATTCCTTCAACTTGAGTATATCCTTGAGCCACAAGACGTGCTTTGTTTCTGACGACTTGACCATGCTCATCTTGCTTGTTTTGATATATCCATTTGGTGCCAATAATGTTATGCTTGCAAGGGTCAGGACGCTTGACAAGATCCCAAACATTGTTCAGCTTGAACTGTTGAAGTTCTTCTTGCATATCTTGTATCCATTCTGGTTCCATAAAGGCTTCAGCAACTTTCTTGGGTTCTGATGTTGACACAAAAGAAAAGTGCCCACAGAAATTTGCTAGCTGTGTTGCTCTTGAGCGAGTAAGCGGACCAGGTGCATTGATGCTATCGATTATCTTCTCAATATGTACTTCATTTGCAACTCGAGGATGAACTGGACGAAGACTTTGCTCTTGCTAATCATTGGGAGGATTGTCTTCAGGCTGAGCATTGTCTTCTGGTTGGTTAGGTGCAGAAATGATAAGTTCCTCTTCAGGCTGTGCTTCAGAAGGCATGATTTCACCAGTTCCCATCAGCTTGATAGATTCGCTGGGCGGAGCTTCGTCTATTGTACTTGGCAGGAACTCTCTTTGTGAACCATTGGTTTCATCAAATCGCACGTCCACAGTTTCGACGATTTTGTAGAGATAAAGGTTGAAGACTCTGTAGGAGTGCGAGTCCTTTCCGTAACCGAGCATGAAGCCTTCGTGAGCTTTGGGTTCAAATTTTGACTTGTGATAGGGATCCTTGATCCAACACTTAGCCCCAAATACTCTGAAGTAGCTGACATTTGGCTTCTTGCCAGTAAGGAGCTCATAGGATGTTTTGTTCAGAAGCTTATGGATGTAAACACGGTTGATGACGTGACATGTCAGTATCAATAGCTTCGTGCCGAACTTTCTTGGTGTCTTGTACTGTCGAGCATTGTTCGAGCCATCTCAATGAGGGTTCTGTTCTTGCGCCCATGATGCCATTTCTTGAGGTGTGTATGGAGCAGAGAACTCATGAGTGATTCCCATGGTATCTAGATAAAGATCAAGTCCGGTGTTCTTGAATTCAGTGCCGTTGTCACTTCTGATATGCTTGATCTTGACGCCATAGTTGTTCATTGCTCGATTGGCGAAGCGTCTGAAGACATCTTGCACTTCAGTCTTGTAGAGAATTATGTGCACCCATGTGTATCTTGAGTAGTCATCAACAATGATGAAGCCATAGAGACAAGCCGTTGTTGTGAGGGTAGAGTAGTGAGTAGGGCCAAACAAACCCATGTGTAACAGCTCGAAGGGTTGAGATGTCGTCATGATTGTCTTCGAGGGTGCTTTGCCTAGTCATCTTTCCACTTCAGCAGCACCACACAAATGATCCTTCTTGAACTTGACACCTTCGATGCCTATGACATGCTTCTTCTTGGCGAGTGTGTGTAAGTTCCTCATGCCAAGATGCCCCACCTCCGATGCGAGCCAGACGTTCAAGCTTTGCAAGAAGACATACGGCAAGTGTGGACCTGCTGAGAAATCTACCATGTATAGATCATCTTTCCTATACCCTTCAAAGACTAGAGACTTGTCGATTCCATTAGTACAAGGCTACGATATTTTCCGAATATCACAATGATGTTCAAGTCACAAAGCATTGAGATGACATCAAGTTGAAACCAAGGGATTCAACAAGCATCACTTTATCCATGTGTTGATCCTTTGAGATTGCAACTCTACCTAGACCCAACACCTTGCTTTTACCAAAGGTCAAGAAATGTGATGTGACTCTTGTCCGATGGGCGTAAGGTTGAGTCCATGAGAAGACTTCGATCACCGACCATATGATTAGTGCATCCACCGTCCATAATCCATTACGAAGCATGAGGTGTCATACCCTCTGATGCAGTTAAGGGATAGGCTTCACCAAGAGCATTGTGAAGCATAAACATTTGACGGGCAAGTGGATTATTGAAGCTTAAATCAAGATTAAGACTGATAGGATGAGTGGCAAACAATTCAGGAACAAAATACATAGTGATACCATTTGGGCATTTGATCTTGTGCCCTACAAGATGTTTTAGGTCCCCAGCAATAGCATCGGACGCCTTTGATTTTCGGCTGGAGACCCTTTCCTACAAAAGAAAGTTAATTCTTCTTAACCACCCACATCTTCAGGGGTGGCTTAGAAGCAATGAGTCTAAGTGCAGCATCTGGGAACTTCGGCTTTGGAGCCCTAGCAAATAGCCTTGCAGGAGATGAATGATACTCATATGAATAAGCATAAAAGTTCTTAGTTCTATGAACATAGCGGTTTGAAGACACACACTCATATTCATAAATTTGAGTATGGTTTCCCTGCAAAACATTGGCGTTAGGGTGACTTAGGTGAGTCCTCTGTCTGTATGAAGCCTTTGGACCATATGACGCCTTAGGTCTGGGGTTTGTCTTCTTCCCAGGTGGTGTCATGATGACATTCACTGGAAGATTCTCAAGACAGCTTTTGGGAACCCAGATCTTCTTCATAGGTGGTCCATTCCTGCAGTTAGAACCAATATACCTGGCAAACACTTCACCATTCTGATTCTTTAACAACTTATAGTTTGCATCAAAGGATTCATCAATGATAATAGGGTTAGCACAGGTAAAGCCAGATAAGGTGGATGGATCCACCGAAGGTCCCTTTGCAAACCCATGTGGTTTTGGGATCTGCTCGGGCTTCCAATAGGAACCATCAACATTCATTTTCCTCTCGAACCCAACACCTGTTTCCTAGGGTTTCGGTTCGAATCTTCTTTGAGGACATCGCAAAGTGTCGATGCCCTTTCGACTTTTATACATCCTGTTTCAAGCAATGTCTTCAACCTAGCATTTTCATCGACAATAGAAGTGGTATCCTCCAAGAGGGGTTAGTTACCACATTAGTAGTTGAAGACAATGCAACGATGGCGATAGTTGAACATTCAGCAATGAGGTAGTGATATCACCCTCAAGACATTTTAGACATGGTGGTTCAAATCCATCTGAGCGGAACTGATCATGTTGAGCGTGAAGTGACTCATTCTCTTTTTGAAGATCTTCATGAGCCGCTCTCAATTTCTCAAGCTCTTGCTTCCTTTGAAGATAATCATAGGAGAGCTTTTCATGAGTACTTGAGAGCGTTTCATGACGACTTTCAAGTTCTTGGTACTTAGCATGAAGATTTTTAATGTCTTCAACTAAGGACTATGAACGTGTCATTTCCGCGTCCAACATGTCATCGCTTTTGTCTAACAGTTTTTGAGTATGTTCCATAGCTCTTTGCTGTTCGGTTGCAATTTTAGCAAGTGTTTTGTAGCTGGGTTTGGATTCACAATCAGAGTCATCTTCACTTGATGTTTGAAAGTAAGCATCACGTGATTTTACCTTGGCACCACGTGCCATGAAGCGATAGGTGGGGAGCAGGGTCGTCCTTGTCATCAGCTTCAGCGTTGGTGTGGAAGTCATTGTCTTGATGTTGAAGATGGACTTGGCAACATAGGTCGTGGCTAAAGCCGGACTTACAACGCCAGGGTCGGACTCCTCTTCAGACTCCACCTCCACCTCCTCGAGCAGACTCCTCCTCTGAATCCATTTCATTGCCAACAAAAGCACGAGCCTTGCGAGATGAGCTCTTCTTATGAGATGAAGACTTAGATGAGGACTTGGAAGAAGACTTTGAAGATCTATTCTTCTTCTTGTCGTCAGAATCATACTCCTTGCTCTTCTTCTTCTTCTTCTCATTGTCCCACTGTGGACACTCAGAGATATAGTGTCCAGTTTTCTTGCACTTGTGACATGTTCTCTTCTTGTAGTCATGAGTGGAAGCTTCATCATTTCTTGAGCTGGATCGTGAAGACTTTCTGAAAGCCTTTCTTCCTAGTGAACTTCGGAACTTCTTCACAAGCATAGCAAGTTCCTTTCCAATGTCTTGGGATCATCGAACCGCAATCAGTTCTTCTTGGATGAGGTGTCGGGACCCGATTCCAAGTCACATCGACCTAGCTGGTAACACCTCATATCACTTTGTGGCCTCACGCACGGTATTCCCACAGGTGTCGCCTTACCATGGCCCGGGACCGTTTAAGCCTTTTGGCTCACGTATATGGTAGTGTCGCTAGCATCCACATGACAAAGAACCCGGCCGACATGGCTAGTCGTGAACCCAAAGCGGCGCTAACCTATGGGGACAGCATACATGAATCACTTGAGCATGTCGGTCATCAGCGTATGAACTCGGGCTGTAGCACTGGGGCTAACAGGACTCCGTATCCCGGCTGTAGCAGGCTTAGGCAGGACTCAATATCACCGCGTGACATTTCCCGAAGGAACGGACATAGGAACGAAATGAATCACATGCCGCCAGTCAAGTGTCCAAGCAGTAGTCTTTGGGCTAGCGACTCCCGTGAACCGGGCTGCAGCGGACTACTATCGCCGTAAGCACGGGACTACATTTCCCCATATGAGAGGCTGCCAAGGATAAACAACTAGATTGTCGGATCCCACTCATACCAAGCATTTCAATCATACACGCAATATGCCCGATATGAGTAAATACAACAAGGCATCACAACAAAACTCTACAACTCAAGTACTTTATTTAAGAGGCTCCGAGGAGCCATACATAACATAGTCATACAGGTAGGGGTCACATGACCCAACACTCAAGTCATACAATCATACAAGCACATGCGGAAGCAAACTAGTGCAGTACGGACTCTAGAAAGAAAGAAAGCTTGATGGAGCCTTTCTATCTACAATGGCCCTTCACAAGTCTTAGATCGCCACAGGTGGCTAGTTCACTCGTCGAAGTTAATATCTACATAGAATCCGTCGGAGGGGTAGTATTGTCCTCTAAAAACATTAATTAAGCAAACATGAGTACAAAGGTACTCAGCAAGTCTTACCACGAATCCTATCATACATGCACATTCTCAAGAAAGGAGGTGGAGTTATTTGCAGCAAGCCAGCTTTGACTCTTGGCTAAGCTATCCTACGTGACACCACTTTGTAAAGCATTTGTCGTACATGAGTCCACTAAACACCATCACAATACTCCACCGTGGATCCTCTCTCGTCATCCCACGAGAGGGCCATCCACGATACTCACACTTATCTTGAGGCTTTTAGTAGTATCCATTTACTTGTCTATGAACTGATATAGGTAACCCGAAGTCCTTCTCCGTGGACACGGCTATTCAATAGATCATATTTAACCCTGCAGGGTGTACCTCTTCACACACGCTCACCACTTATCGCCGTTTACGACATGTACTCGCAACCTTCAAGCGGAAGCCCAACGTGGGTGTCGGCCACAGCCTACCTAAACACTCAAATCCCTAGTCCAGGTTTATCGCCTATTCGGGTTCCATCCGCAGGAGTCCGCCGAGGTTTCCCATACAGCCCGAGCGATGTGTGCGGGGTTCCCGAGATACCAAACGGCACTCGGTACACAGACCACGCGTGCCTACCGCAACACAACCCACCCCTAAGGTCAGCGCTATGCGTGGCCCCAACATGCTACAAACACGAAACTACTTGCAACTCCGGACTAAGAACAAGGGTGGTTAAGAAGCGAGAGGGTCCATTGGTTTCGGGCCCAATGCGTGGTAGTAGCTAATTCATGGATCACAAACACAGATCTCAGTTCTTAGGATCGGCTTCAATGAAACAACCCACCATGTACTCCTACATGGCCTCTCATCGATACCTTTACCAAATCGTGTTCAAAACTTTCACTTTCAACCAACACAACCTTTCACTCCAGTTCATCATCCCGATGAGCCGGACACGACACAACTCTAAGCATAGCAAGCATAGCATGGTAGGAATCACAAACATGGCTCAATCAACTCCTACACATACTAGTGGGTTTCATCTGAATTCTTGTGGCAATGACAGTCATGCAAAGGAAGTGAGTTCAACTACCGCAGCACACAACAGTTTGAATTATGTTGTCTTAATGCGATAAACGAGCGAGAAGCGAGAACATGGGTTTGTATCGGAATGATCAGCGGGTTGCTTGCCCGATGGGCGGGGTAGAGTAACGCCTTCAGATGGATAGTCGAGGTTATCCTCGGGCGTAACCTATCACGCAAGCACACAAAGTAAACACACATGACAATATGCAACAATATGATGCATGCTATGACATGGCAATATGGATGTGTGTTGGCCTAATGCAAGCTGAAATAACGGGGATGAACTCATTTGAATCAAGGATTCAAATGATAGCTCATTTGAGTTAGTCCTAAAGGTGCATTATCTTATTCTGGTTAAACAGCATAGTTAACTTGCTTTAACATGCATGAAACCTGTACCAATGGATAGAGTGGATTTTCTGATAATTTTTCATATATAAAACTTTGCATTTGGAGTTATAGATTAAAAGTTATAAGCATTTGAAATTTGAATTATATTCGGAATTTACTATATTAGAATAAATCCAGAAATTGAATTAATCGTCGACCATGCGTCGACATGACGTCGAAGTCAACAGGGGCGTCCAGGTCAAACCTGACAGTGGGTCCCGCATGTCGAGGTAATTAACTTAACTAAAATTAACTAAACTAACCTATTTAGTTAGCGGTGGGCCCCATCTGTCGATGACTCGTCGGGTCAACGAGGCCCACAGATGGTCAACGTCCACGTCGGCTGCACGGCGACTAGCCGCCCGCAGCCCGACACGGCGAGGGAGTGCTTTTTATTCCGCGACCAAGCGAGTCGCGAAGGTAGCTACGGTAGCTAGGAGCAACCCGCGTCTCTTGGTGGAGTTGGTTGGGGTCGGGTGGCCGGAGTTGGCGCCGGCGATGAGCTAGGCGGCCGCCGGGGTTTGGCCAACGACGGGCTTGGGGTTAGAGGGCTCGGTGAGGTGCGGGAAGTACATGGGTAGACCCCTTGGGGTGCGGTGAGTGCAACGAACACCATGGGGTGGCCGAAGAGTGACCGGGAGCACGTCGGCAACGAGCTCCACGGCGGCAGGTGCGGGTGAACGTGGCTCGGCTGCTACGTTGCTCGAGGACGCGAGAGAGAGGGAAGGGGAGTTAGGTAGGCTCACGGGCGTCGCGTAGAAGCTTTCGTCGAGGTCGGGGATGAACCGGAGCGACGGCGGCGACAAAAGGGATCTCCGGCGACGGTGAGCTCGGTCGAGGTCGGTGGGATGGATTCGGTGCACTAGAACGAAGCGGACTCGGCTGGCTAGGGGTAGTGGAGTCGGCGGAGCTCCTGGACATGGTGCGGAGGAGCACGGACGGCCGGGAGCACGACTTCTGGCGGTGGTGCAGCTGGCGTCGTGCCGCCAAGATGGGGAGAGCGAGAGATGATCCGGGAGGAGAGGGAGTGTCCAGGGGTTCGGGAGAGAGGCGGTCGGTCCTCGGCGGCAGGCGGGCGAGAGGAGCGGCGAGGCGACCAGTCGTGGCACCCATGCGGTGCCAGCCGCCGAGCACTGGCTGCTCGCTGGCCGAGCCAAGCAGCTTCATTGGCTGGCGCTGTTGGCTGGGCAGCCGGCAGTGGGCGGAGTAGGTGCGTCGTAAGTTTTTCTGTTTTTAAACTTTTCTAATTTCCTGCAACTTTGTGGGGTTTTCTAAAATACCAAAACTGTTTTAAAAATCACCAAAATGCTCCTGGTCCCTTGTTGGAATATTTCCAACATGAAACATTTTGGTTTGGCAATTTTTGAACATTTAAAATATTTTGTATAATTTAAAATGCTCAAGTTTAAAAACTTGCGTATTAATCCAAGGACCTTTGGTTGACCTAGAAAATGACACACCTCCTTTGACATAGGTTCTGAACCAAAGCAAAGATGATGAGCATTTTGAAGGGCATTTCAGGTTCATTGAAATAATTTTTGGTAAACCCTAGTTGAATTAAGGGGGGGGGGGTGTTCTGGGGTTTCCTGCCTTCCCCATTTCAGATTCAAATGAAATTTAAACATGATGCACACCCTAATGCATGGTCTAACTGGGATGTGACATGAGGAAACAACTTTTGCCTTCAAAGCGCAAGTTCGGCCATAGTTGGGACCATAGATATCTCTTTTCTCAGAAAGCTGGAACTCATGTGTGTTGAGCCTCTCAAGTATATCAGACGGATCGAGTGTCTTGAAGTCAGGGCGTTCTTGTATCATGAGGGCAAGGGTGTCAAAAGAGCTGTCAAGAGATCTCAGTAGTGTCTTGACGATTTCATGCTTGGTGATCTCAGTGGCGCCGAGAGCATGAAGCTCATTTGTGATGTCAGTGAGGCGATCAAACATGAGCTGGACATTTTCATTGTCGTTTCTCTTGAAGCAGTTGAAGAGTTTGCGAAGAACACTGATCCTTTGATCTCTCTTGTTTGAGACGCCTTCGCTGACCTTGGATAGCCAGTCCTAGACTAGCTTCGACGTTTCTAGAGCACTCACTCGGCCATACTGTCCTTTGGTTAGATGACCACAGATTATGTTCTTTGCAGTAGAGTCCAGTTGAATGAACTTCTTGACATCAGCAAGGGTGACACCTTCACCAGTTTTGGGAACACCGTTCTTGACGACATACCAGAGGTCGACATCAATGGCTTCAAGATGCATGCGCATCTTATTCTTCCAGTAGGGATAGTCAGTTCCATCGAACATGGGGCAAGCAGCGGAGACTTTGATTATCCCTGCAGTCAACATAGCTAAAACTCCGGTGGTTAAACGAATCACACGTAACAAGGAGTACCTTGCTCGATACCAATTGAAAGTGCTAGTTATCGACTAGTGGGGGGTGAATAGGCGATTTTTAAGAAAGTCTTCAAATCACGGATGTTTCGAAGACAAACAATAGAAATGACCTAATTGATATGCAGCGGAAGATAAACTACAACAAGCAAACCACAGTCAAGTATGCAATAACGTGAAAGTACAAGACTAATACCAGCTTGGTAGTAGGATCAAGATGGAAGATAGTGAGAAGCCAATCAACAAAAGTAGTCAAGCAATGAAGTCAAACAGGTATGATAGATAGGCAATGACTTCACGAAGACAAACTCCAAGTAAGGAGAGGGCGAAGATAGAACCACCACTTGTTGAAGACACAGATTTGTTGGACCAGTTCGATTCTTTGTGACAAGCTGTACATCTGGTTAGGGAGGCTGAGATTCAACTCAAGACCGCGTCTTCACCTTATTCCCCTTGAGCTAAGGACACAGGTCCTCGCCCAATCACTCTGGTAAGTCTTCAAGGTAGACTTCGAACCTTCCTGATCGCTGCGTTCCAAAGAATCCACAATGACTCTTGGATGCTCGAACGCGACGCCTAACTAACGGCCGGAGGATTCACAGTCCTCAAGTGTAATAAGTCTTGAGTCACCATGAGAAAGACTTAAGTGATGCCTAACACTCTTTGGCTCTGGGTGTTTGGGCTTTGTCCTCGCAAGGATTTCTCTCTCAATGGCTTCGAGGTGGGTTGCTCTCAAGCGACAAAAGTCGTGCACTAACTCTGAGAAGCCACCAATTTATGGTGTAGGGGTGGGCTATTTATAGCCACTAGGCAACCCGACCGATATGTCCGAAATGACCCAGGTCACTAAGGAACCGACACGTGTTCCAACGGTCGATTTCAAACACACACGGCAACTTTACTTGGGCTACAAGCAAAGTGACTCATCCAGCTGGATAAGTTTTGCTCTCATTGGCTTCGCCGAATACATAGGATTTGGGTTGAGCATCACTTGATCATTCGACTTTGATCACTTGGACCCTACTTAACAATGACGGTGGTTCCTATGACTCAACAAAGAAGAAAAGGAAACAATGAAACGACACGCCTTGGCGCTCCATAGTCTTCACTCACCGTCTTCTCATGTCATAGTCTTCAATGTGAATATCTTCACATACCACCATTGTCGCCAACGTCTTCATACATTTTAGGGTCATCTCCGTAGGTAAACCGAATCAATGGGGACACTACCAAGTTATCCTGCAATTCTCACAAACGCATTAGTCCCTCAACCACATTTGTCGTCAATACTCCAAAACCAACTAGGGGTGGCATTAGATGCACTTACAAGTGGCGAGCCGGACGGCTGGGTGACACGGACAGAGCAGCGGCGCAGGGCCAGCTTGCGGGAGCCGGGAGTCGCGATCCGGTGCGGGGGCGCCGCCTACGAGGCGGAGCGGGCGAGGCGAGGCGAGGCGGCTGGGCCGGACGCTGAGGCGAAGGCAAGCAAGCCAGCACAAGGCAGCGACTCGGACAACGAGCGAGCTAGAGTCCAGATGGCGGAGGAGGCCGGACCCGACCATGCGGAGGGCGGCGTCGGGGATCCAGGTCGCGGGCAGCCGGCCTGGAGCTGCCGGCCGGAGGCGGACCCAGCTAGCGGCGAGTCGGAGGCGGCGACCGGCGGGGCCAACGCTCGAGGGGTGGAGCGGGGCGCGGTTGCACGGCCGCGGGAGAGCCGAGTTGCGCTGAGCCAGCGGCTTGACGCGGGGGGTGTGAGGTGGCGAAAGCTTTGCAGGCAGCCAGGAGTGCGGAGGCGAGCCACCAGGGCAAAGTCGGAGGGCGTGGGGCGGAGCCGGCCAGTGGGAAGCCAGCAGCCGCGGGGCGGAGCGGTGCGGGGGCGCGATGTAGGTTGGGGCGGTCACGGACGGGATCAGCAGGAGGCGACATGCGCGTAGCAGGTGCGGAGCTACGTGGCCGAGCACGAGGCAGGGAGGGCCGGCGCCAGCATGCACGGGGGCAACACAGCTCGCAGGGCGCGCAGGAGTGCGGGGATGATGCGAGCCAGCGGTGGGGGCGCTCGAGCGTGGAGTAGACCAGTGTGGTGGAGGAAACGGCAGCAGCGGCAGGCGGAGGCAGCAGCGGCGCCTGAGCAGGGGTCGCTCGTAGGTTTGTGTGATGACGCTGAGCTGAGCCGCAGGGGAGACCGGGCCGGACGTATGTATGCGCCCGCAGAGAACAGCGGATGCGAGCTTAGTGCACATCCACCATCTGGGAAGTGTACAGGTCGCGTTCGACCTGCATCTGAGAAGTGTATGGGCAATGTATGGCTATAGTTTGACCATTTTTAACTTGCATCTAGCTAGCTTGCATAGATGGTATATCGAGGAGTGAACGCGCGTTTCAGCCGGAGCAAGGCGCAACGCGGAGGGAAGCAGACGCGAGTGGCGCGTGGATGGATGCGGCCGACTGAAGCGAGGAAACGCGTGTGGAACACGCGCGGGCGGACGGCTGGCGTTGCGGTGGTGATGACAAAGAGGCCGGCGGCGAGGACGCGCCGCCCCTCGCGGCCGCAACAGGGGCGTGTCGATGTCGGGCCCCCGAGTGCTACCGGAGAGATGACGGCGACACCGTGGTGATGATGGTGAAAGGGGTCCCGCCCAGACTGCGAAACCAACAGCAGCTTGCCCCATGGTAGGCGCCAACTGTCGTGGTATTCTCACTGGGGGGGGGGGGATTGCGAGACGACAGATGCCACAGGGTGGCTTAAGGTGAGGGCAAGACTGCCGCCGGAATATCCAGGGACGGGTATGCGAGTAGAACACACTAGTTTACCCAGATTCGCGGCTCTCCGAAGAGATAATACCCCTACTCCTGCATATCTATATATATGTGGGGCGTACATCGGACAATATAAAGTGCTCCTGGAGCTATATCTGAGATCAGTGTTGTAGGTACCTGATCTCGTATATGCATATGAGCACAAGTGTGTGCGTGGCCGCATGTGCGTGAGCATGCATGCGTGAGTGTGTGGGATGGTCTCTCCATGCGTGGGAGCCTGAGTGTGGATGGATGGATATGTGCTAGCTTATATAGTGTGAGCTAGCTTAGGATGTAGGCTATGTGGTGGCATGGGAGCAAGGGAGCATGGTGGGGGTGTCATGCTTGTCACCTGGGTCACCTTATGAATAGTGCCCAGGGACAAGTGACACTGTACATGCTGGCTTGAGGTGACGCGTGCATAGTGTCGGGTACGGCCGTCTCGTCGGTGTCGGCGGTTGACTTCGGACAACCGGCTGGTTGGCGCAGTCGGCAGCCGGCAGGCTGGAGCAGCCGGACGGGGAGCAGGCCGGGTGGCGAGTCGGCCCGGGGAGTCGGACAGGGGGCTGCCTGGGCGTCCTGAGCAGTCGGACTGAGGGGCTTTGCTAGCCCCGATGTCTTGCAATATTGTCTTGCCGTCTTCGGGGTCCCGTGGTCAGTTACCCCGACAAAAAAAACAAGAAAAGACTCATATCGTATAAGACACTCCAATCAAAACTCATGATATGTGACAAATAAAATATAGTTCCAAGTAAAATACCGATGGTCGTTAGAAGAAAGAGGGGATGCCACTCGGGCATCCCCAAGCCTAGTTGCTTGCTCCTGTTTTAGATATTAGCTTGGGATACCGTGGGGCGTCCCCATGCTCAGGCTCTTCTTACTCCTTATTCCTTCATCCATCGTGATCTCACCCAAAACTTGAAAACTTCAATCACACAAAACTCAACAAAACCTTCGTGAGATCCGTTAGTATAACAAAGCAACTCACTACTCTAAGTACAGTTGCAAACCCATTCATATTTTATTTTTGCATTATATCTACTGTATTCCAACTTTTATATGGCTCATACCCCCGATAGAGTCCATACATTCATCAAAATAAGCACACAACACAAACAAAACAGAATCTGTCAAAAGCAGAACAGTCTATAGAAATATGAAAACTTCGAATACTTCTGTAACTCCAAAAATTCTTAAAAATTAGTACAACATGGGAAATTTGTATATCAATATTGTGTAAAAAATTCAGAATTTTATCACGCTTCTGTGATTTTTAATAAGTCTGCGACTGGCACACAAAGTTTGTGTTTTTCAGCAAGATCAAATCAACTATCACCCAACATGATCCCAAAGGCTCTGCTTGGCACAAACACTAATTAAAACATAAAAACACAATCATAACAGTAGGATAGTTGTGCAAACACTCAAGAATAAAAATAAAAAGATAAAAACAAATTTTACTCATTGAGTTGCCTCCCAACAAGCGCTATTGTTTTACGCCCCTAGCTAGGCATAAAGCATAGATTCAAGTATTGTCATTTTTATTATAATTTTCCTTAGAGGTGTTTTTGTCAGGAGGTTTTGCAAAAACAACATAAAACACCTTATCCATAGAGACTTTAGCACTATCAAGTTACTTATCATCTTATCCCTTTGATTTCCGGCAACAATCCAAGAATAGTGTTGATTAACATCATTGAAAACCTATTGGATTATATCTAAAATAGGGACTTCCTTTTTAAGATTCCCATCAAGGATTTGATTATCCCTAAGCAAATGTCTTAGCACAAAATCACTATTATAATGAATCTCATCTATCACCGGTTTTTCACGATTCATACCATAGAAATAAAAAATTCATAGCTTCCCGTATTATGTAATCAAATTCATTCATAAGAACAATGGCGGCCAACTTTTTGGCTTTGGGATTCTTTATAATGGGTAACTCAAAAAACAATCTTTGCAAGGTAGTATGGGTGCGAGTAAATTTATTTTCAAGTTTCAGAACTAGTGTTGAAATAGCTTCCGCATAAGATTTAGTACTTTTAAGTATAGGAACATCGTCAAGACTTAAATTTCTAACACAACCAAAAAATTCTTGGATACATTCTTTTCCTATAACATTCCCTTGCCCCAAAACAAAAGTTTTTGCATCTAGATCGCCAGATCGTCCAATTTAGGAGTTAGGCCATCATCTGTTTCTGCCATACCAAAGTCACTCATGGTGACAAAACCTAGCCAAAAATCCAACGAGAAACGCGAACGAAAAAGAGGACGAATAAACCAATTTTTTTGTGAAGTGGGGGAGATGGAAATGAGAGGCAAATGGCAAATAATGTAAATTGCAAGGAGGATGGGTTTGTGATTAGGAACCTGATACATGTTGATGATGTCTCCCTGGCAACGGCACCAGAAATTCCTTTTGATGTGGCTTGAACTACGTCGGTATTTCCCCAAAGAGGAAGGAATGATGCAGCACATCTACGGTAGGTATTTCCCTCAGTGATGAGGCCAAGGTTATCGAACCAGTAGGAGAACCATACAACACTATATAAACGTCACCTGCACACAAAGAAGAAATACTTGCAACCCGACGTAAAAGTGGGGTTGTCAATCCCTCCCGGGTAAATAGATAAAATTGTAGTAGATTGGATAAATAGATCTCGCGGGAATGCGAGATAAAATAAATAACAATAGATTGCAGCGAGGTATTCAATCCCTCACAAAGCACCTCTTCCCATGGCAAGAAATTTCGATCTCGTCGGCCTAACTAAACCAAAGATTCGAAGAGGAAATATGAGGCTATAAGCAATCATGCATATAAGATATCAAAACTCAAATAACTTTCATGGTTAAAATAGATCTAATCATAAACTCAAAGTTCATCGGATCCCAACAAACACACCACAAAAAGAGTTACATCATGTAGATCTCCAAGAGACCATTCACAAAAAGACACATCCGTGACATTTTGGGCCGAACGAAATTTTTTTCTGTCATACATATGACACTTCTATGACGATAATTGTGACAAAACCCGGTATCATCATAGATGTGGTGGGCTCCTACTTATATGACAAAAATCATGACAGAAAATGGGCTTTTAAGTCACAGGCGGGCGGAGACGCAGCTGCATGACATTCTTTGGTCGTCCCATGACGGAAAAAACCGTGGTAGAAGCGAGGGAGGAAAATTTCGGGAGTTGCAGTTACGGTGGGAGGTCGGGGCGGCGATGTGCGTTTCTCTCGTGACGTCTGCTGGCGTGTGCGTAGGCGTTGGCTCTAATCAACCCGAAGCGAGGCGTTGGGCTCTAATAGAACCGGCGATTGCTGCAGACCAGCCACGCGTTCATCGAACCCGAGCGATCGATCGATGGTGTTAATCGAACCCGATGGAGCGATTCCTTCACTGCTGCTGCTAATCAAGCCGATCGATTGGATGAACAAGTGAGTGTTGCGGGGTTTGGATGAATAATGGCGGTGGCGTTGCCTGCGGGCGAACAGGACCCGTGGTGTGGAGGGCTGGATGAGCAGAGACGGTGGAGGGTGGCCGTGGATGGGTGGTTGAACAGGGACCCGTGGTGTGGAGGGCTGGATGAGCAGTGAGACGGTGGAGGGTGCCCGTGGAGGGTGGTTGAACAAGAGCGGTGGAGTAGCACACGGTGGAGGCTGGATGAACAGGAGCCCTTGGAGGCTGGAGGAGGTCGGCGGTAGCCCGTGGAGGCTGGAGGAGGTCGACGGTGGAGATGAACAGTATCCCGTGGAGTCCCGTTTTGTGCTACGCCACACCCCTCCCGATGAACAGGACCCCCGTTTCGACTGTAGCGCTCCAACACAAGTGTGTTTCGTCCGTTTTGCGGTACGCCACACCCCTCCCGATCAACAGGACTCCCGTATTGACCGTAGGAGGTCCGTTTCCTCCGTTTTGCGGTACGCCACACCCCTCTCGATCAATAGGACACCCGTTTCGACCGTAGGAGGTCCGTTTCCTCCGTTTTGCATTACGCCACACCCCTCCCGGTCAACAGGACCCCGTTCCGAACGTAGGAGGTCTGTTTCCTCCGTTGTGCGGTACGCCAGGCCTCGTTTCCATCGCCTGTTCCGTCCAAGCCCTCCCGATGAACACGGCCACGCATTCCATTCTGACCCAGCCGGTTGGCTCCCCATGAACACGACGACGACGCTGTTTCTATGTTCCGACCCAGCCATCTACGTATGCGCGAGTAGGCGTTCAAGACCCTGCCCATATGTACGTATGTGGCCATATTTTCTTTCTTGCACCCTCGACGTTGTACGTACGTGTACATGCTACGTGCGCGCCTCTACTACGACACGTGCGAGCCTCTACTACGACACATGTGCCTCTACAACGACCGGTATGTACGTACGTTTGCGACCGAATGACAACGCCACGCACGCTTGACCAGGTGGGTCCGTATCCGAGCACTTTCTTGCTCACGAAGATGTAGCTGGTGGGTCCCAGCAGTCGAGGAGCGAATCGTTTTTTGCGGGGACGCACTTCCTTGCGTATAAGATTTAGCTGGTGGGTCCCAGCGGTCGAAGCGAATCATTTTTTTGCCCGGACGCACTTCCTTGCGTGCGAAGGTGTCGCTGGTGGGTCCCATGATCGAAGCGAATCCTTTTGTTTTTGCCCGACGCACCTTCCTTGCGTGCGAAGAGGTAGCTGGTGGGTCTCGGCAATCGGGAAATGTTTTTCGTGAAATCGATGGCCCGTCCGGTGGGTCCCAGTTTGTCGTGGAGGAATCATTATTTTCAGCGTAATAAGGAGGCACTTCCTTGCTGTGGCCATGGACCCGGCTGTCGGCCTTTCCACGTCTGATCCATGTCCGATGGAAGTCGCTCGACCATGTTGACCACGGAGCCCGAGAGCACCGAGGCGGTGGATGACGGCGAGGCCTAGGAAGGATGACGGGAGCCGGGAAGACACGGCAGTGAAAGCCAGCGGAGAGGAGTACGAGGTTCACCGGTTACGCCGCGGTGTGAGGCTCTTGCCGCCGGGCCTGGCAATGGTGGGAATATTAGGGGTGGTGAGGCCTCCATGGCCTGACCAACCGCCACAGGAGGCAGGAGCATGCGGCACGATCGGCGCTGCTTTGGGCGGCCGGAGCAAGAAGACCCGAGGTTGAAGAAGCACTACGGCCGTTGGATGGACATCGTCGAGTCCTTGGAGCTAGAATCGTTCATATTGACTAAAGTTGACAAAGGCCCCATCCCACCAACTTAGTCGGCCCACAAGTCAGCCTCCACCATGGTTGGTCCCACTAGCAAGAGGAGTATTCATTTTTTTGTGCGTAATAAGGAGGCACTTCTGGTGGGTCCGAGCTGACAGCGCGGGGAACGTTTTTTTCGTGAAATACGCTGGCCCGTCCGTTGGGTCCCAATAGTCAGAAGGAAACGTTTTTTTCGTGAAATAAGGTGGCCTATCCGGTGGGTCCCTGCTGTCAGGTGGAGGAATAATTATTTTGCGCGTAATAAGGAGGCACTTCCTTGCGGCCGCTGGACCCACCGTCGACCTCTCCACGTCTGATTTTCTTCGATGGAAGTTGGTCGTTGACCACGTTGACCACGCCTGCCGAGAGCACCGGGAGGTGGTCTCGACGACGGCGAGGCCTAGGAAGGGACGGCGCGAGCCGGGAAGACGTGCGATGGTATCCCGCGGAGAGGAATCGAGGTTCACCGGTTCGGCCGTGGCGTGAGGCTGCCGTCGCCGCAGAATAACGGGGGTGTGGGTGAGTAGAGGGATACCGGGCCAGCGGTGGGAGTAGTAGGGGCGGTGAGGCCTCATGGCATCACACCCGACCACGAGAGGCGAGGAGCACGCGCACGACCGCACCTTTGCTTTGGGCGGCCGGAGCAAGAAGACGGAGGTTTAAGAAGCACTATGGCCGTTGGATGGACATCGTGCGGTCCTTTGGAGCTAGAATCGTTCATATTGACTAAGTTGACAAAGCCCTCCGTCCCGTCAACTTAGTTGGCCCAAAGTCATCCTCCCACTATGGTGGGTCCCATCTAGCAGGGTGGGTATTCATTTTTGTCGCGTAATAAGGAGGCACTTCCTTGCGTGCGAAGATATAGCTGGTGGGTCCGACATGTCAGTGGGGAACGTTTTTTCGCGAAACACGAGGCCCTTCCGGTGGGTCCCAGTGTCGGTGGAGGAATCATTATTTTGCGTGTACATCCACGGCCGATGGATGTCGCTTTGTTGACCCACGTTGACCAGGCCGCACCGAGAGCACCATGGCGGTGAACGACGGCGAGGCCTAGGAAGGAAACGACACGAGCCGGGAAGACTCAGCAATGGTTGCCCACGCGGGGGAATCTGAGGTTTACTATTCCGCCTCACCGTCGCGGAAAATAATAGGAGGTGTGGGTGAGTAGAGGAATGGCACGGCCAGCGATGAAGTAGGGTGGGGGCGGTGCGGCTCGCTGCGGCAAAGACAGCCGACCATGGGGGCGGGGCGAGCAGTCCCACCGGAGCTGGTTTCTTGGATGGAGCAAGAAGATCATATATTAAAGAAGCGGCACGGCCATTGGATTAACATCCAGCGGTCACTTTGCTGCTAGAATCGTTTAATGGACTAAATTTGAATCGTTTGTGGACTAAATTTGAATCTTTGTGTTTATCATTGAAGCTTTTCCACTCACTACCATGAGATGGATGGCTCATTACATTCGATCTCTGTACTCTGGTTCCTAGAATGCCACAAGACATCCTCTCTTGTTTCAAATCATGAAACAACCTCTGCAATCTTGGTGTAATTGGAAAATGTCTCGAGAACATTATGAGGAACCCTCTTCACAACATCGCCATCTTTCCATCTTGATGATTTGCATTTCGGGCATTCACTTAAGTTGGCATAATCCTTCCGAATGAACACAATTATTCTTACAAACATGGATCATATCATATCCAATTCCAACTACACGAAGGAAATTCTTCATTTCTATCAGAGGTGTGTGGCAGCTCGACGCATATGGGAAAGATTTGCGGAAAGCAGCCAACATCGCATCGAATGATTTGTTGGTCATCCGCTCGATGTCTTCACCAAGAAAGGTGACCATAGCTGAGAATCTTGACAGCTTATTTCTGGGGTGACAACAACGTTGCATTGTTCCAACATGCGGGCCCACCATTTTTCTTCTGCGGTGAAAGTTCACGGAATGCACGAGCATTTCGTAGCATTATTTCAATGTTGGTCAAACTCGCTGGCTCCGCCACCACCACCTCCTCCTCCTCTTCCACTTGAGCATCAGGCAGATCAAGATGGTGATCTGCTGCTTCCACGTAGTCAATAACATTGACGTTCACAGCTTCACCATGATGAACCCACCTAGTATATGTGACCGACATCCCATACAAGTGTAGATGATTTTGCACAGTTGACTGGGGTGTTGTAACTAAATTCATGCAACTGCTACACGGGCAGAGCACATCTGATTTCGGACCACCGTAATCAGCTCTGATAAAGTTCATGAAGTTTTCAACCCCCTCGACATATGCAGCGGAGAATCTTCGAGCAGAAGTTATCCAAGTCCTGTCCATCTGTTAGACATATAAATTAGTTTTCTATTAGATATTACAAGAAAAACATATATGCTTTTTTATGAAGTCCAGAAAAAAATACCTAGGTCGATGTCTAAAGCTATGGCAAGATATTTGGACGAGTAGATCTAAGTAACAAAATATATGTAAAGCTAATTCAGCAAATAGAATTGAGTGCTAAATTATGGTAGGCTGTTTCAGCAGTCAATGAGGCCGAGCACACAGCCATCGAACTATCGAAGGCCATCGCAGCAACAAAGATCGAAAATAAAACGGTGTAGAGATATTTCACCTAACAGATTGGTTACTAGACCATGGCAATCTACGTCACAATAAATATATGGCAGGAT
The DNA here is from genome assembly GCA_021605205.1 of Aegilops longissima. Lineage (NCBI taxonomy): Eukaryota > Viridiplantae > Streptophyta > Magnoliopsida > Poales > Poaceae > Aegilops > Aegilops longissima. Next base: position 275,828,991 of record CM038681.1, read on the forward strand.
ATTTTAGCAACTAATCGGCCTTGGCATGCCATCTCAGCTAAGCAGATTGAGTGCACAACAGGCAAGGAAGCTTCTTAAGCGAGCATATTGATAGTAAACTACTTGACAAGCGGTGAGATTAACGGCGTCTATCATCGCTAACATTCACCGACATGAGCGGGGCCTCGGTCTAGAATCGCGTACCGTGGGAGAAGCTGACCGCCGTCGTCTCCACCTGACGTCGCCCGGTGATGGCGGCGACCGCCGTCGCCTCCACAAAACGTAGCGAGAGGTGGCGGCACGGCTAGAAGACGGCAGTCTGAGAGCGTCTTGTGGGGCGAGAGGATCGCCGTCGTCCCTCGACGAACAGCGCGCCGACGTATCGGCGGCGGGGAAGGCGGCTTTGGCGGAGCGAATGGAGTGGAGGGGGGGGGGGAGGGGTTTGGGGAATATTTGGCGAAGGCGGTTGAATCAATTTGGGGAATTTTTGTGTGGGGGGGGGAGGATTTTTGCGGTGGGCGGGGAGTTTAGCGCATGATCGGTTTCTCAAAGTGCAGTCCGTGTCGGTGAAGAGGCAAGCGAAGCGCATTCCGTTCGCGTGAGCCGTGTGCAGGACGAGCGTGTGTGGGGTGCAATGCGACCGCGACAAGAGTGATGTGAGTGTACCGCCTTTTTTCCTTTTAAACTAGGTGCTTCGCCCCCTCAAAAAAAATGTTGCTTCGCGTGATCCATCGATACTACTACTAGTAATCCGGTAATCCCGACTAAAACAGCGCGGCCGGGTCTTTTCCCGCGTGATATGCTGGGAGGTTGGCTTAGTTGGGTTTTTTTAGATTTGTGGTTCAATAAAAAGCAGAGTTGGTAATGATGGTGTGCCTGTCATCCTGCAATATAGGCCGTCCGATCTATATCTAACAGATAGGAAGGAAACTATGACAATTTACCCGCACTCCTCTCCACATTTGCAGATAAGGCTTTCCCTCGTTCATCCTTTTCTCCCACAAGATCTTGATCTTCCGTGCAACGCACGGGCATCTTGCTAGTACTCCTACAATATGTATATTATTGTGAAAGTTCATATACACGGCCGAGATTAATGCAAACACGGCAGATTTTCATTACATTTGAACTTTTATATGACAGAAAAATAAAAGAAACCCGACCCTAAACCTATTCTACGGCGGCGACTGACGTCCATGTACGGGGGCAGGGTTCAAGACCCGTGAAGTGAAGGTGCGGTCTCCAGTGAGGAAGAGTAGAACACAGGATATGGACCGCCCAGTTGGCACACCATGCCCTGCCGCCTCCCATGCCCTACTCATCCTCGGAGGAGTCCCCGACCTCGGCGGTGCGGGCGTTGGACGGCGGCAAGTAGCACGCGTGGCTTACGGTGCTCCCGTCGTCGGCCGCCAGCGTGGCCACCGCTTGTGCGGTCGCGTCCGCGTCCGGCTACGCCGCTATTGCGTCGCGAGAGGCGACTTGAGCGAGGGCGGCGACCTCGAGCTTCATCCCCGAAGACAAGCTCTCCGCGAGCATTTGCACTTGCGGTCATGGCGGATGTTGTGCGGTAGGAGGACGATGCGCTATGGTGTGGAGTTAGCTGGGCGTTGCCGCTTTAAGTAGCGCATTCGGTGAGGCCAGCGTCCGGTGCGTCATTAAGTCACGGAGTTGGTTCCTCGGGCACCGAGCCTCTTAACAACGACATACGAACAGACGTCGTGAATGCGGGCAGCTGGCGCCGGCTGGGAACGCACCGCGCGACGACGCGAGGGATGAGGGCTTTGGTGTGTCAGGGTAGTCTGAAGCGGTCGTGGCAACGTTGGAGATGCCCTTTGCTCAAATGCGATCCCCGCATGTCATTGAAAAAGCAAGACGACCCGGCATGGTCTCAGGTCCAGAGGATGCAGTTGGCCACGCTACACCACTCCGCGGACGCGTCGCGGCGCCCCGTGCATCCTCGATGAGCCGGGTGTTAGGGTGTGTTTGGATTGTGGCCAAAGTGCACCTTACCAAAATTTTGGTCATGACCCAAAGATTGGTCTTTGTTTGGATGGTTGCCATTTCTTTGGCATGCCAATGAACTCTAGCCAACTCTAGATCATTTTTCTTGCCAATGTCGGCCAAATCATGGGCAACCAATACCTCAACCAAAATTTTGGCTACCCAATGCTTTGATGGGGCAACCTTGGGCACAAACCAAACATACCGTTGGTCGTGCCACAGCACTAACGCCACCCTCGGCACACTGAAACCGACCGTGTCTATCAACGATATGAGCGTGTCGCTCACCGCGGTCGCCGTGTCCATAGGCGGTGTTGGAGCTGCGCCCTGTTGTTGGCCCCAACGACCCACATGAATGATTGTCGGTGGCGAGGAGGTCGTGGGCCAGCTCCTCCATTGGACTAGTCTGCGGTATGTCGGTTTCCCTGTTTTTCCAGCCATATTCGAGCGTCAGTGCTCCGCGTTGCGCATTAGGCCTTTCAGTATGTAGGCCAAGCGAGACAACTTATTGTTTATTTGAGCCGTTCAAGTGTAATCATGTGGCGTTTGCTTATTTCTCATTCCTCTCCAACCCTCTTCTCCATCGATCATGTCGCCCTCCAGTCGAGTCCATCCTTCCGCATGCCTCATTTGAACATTCCGCCGAGTATCATTCGTATGTACCCACCTAGTCCTCTTTCAAAGATCTCGGACCCGAGATGAAATCGAGAGGAGCGAGTGAGGCACGTGATACCTAAAGGCGATTCAAAATTTGAACCGTGATCATAGCATCCATAAATCATATATAAAGGGTATTCAATGTTTGTTTCGTTTTTGAACGTACAATATACTCCCTCCTATCCTTTCTGCTTTACATACTATGATAGGAGTATAAGTTTATGTGTAGTGAAAGTATCTCTACTATGATAAAAAAGGTATCAACATTCAGCAATGCCCAATCAATATTGTTAGATTCGTACGTACTCCTAGATTTGTACTCGAGATGGTTTCCAATTTGACTATTGACAAGATTAATAGTACTCCTTTCACATATGTGAGTAAGTCATCTTAGGCTGTGCACCGTGACCAAGGAGGAGGGGAAACGAGAGACATTAATGTTTATTTGCTAATTAATAGTATTGCATGCAATGAACTAACCACTTGCATGTCATGTTTGATAGTCTCGAGTCATTAAAGCATGCACACCTCATCTCTTATTGGTTCATATGTCAAGAAACAAGAAACGAGGTAGAAGTTAATGCACAGCGCCTCGTGTTTTGGGATTATTTGGTTTTAAGTAAGATGACTTACACACCTAGGCGGAGGAGTACATGAGATGTATAATGTGAAAATTATATCATTGGAAACTCCTTTCACATCTGAAATTGACCATATGCTTTGTGTAAGTTGCATGTCATATATTATTACTCTAACATTTGGTCAAAGTTAGCCTCGAAAAATGCATTAGACCCTGTATGCTTTGTGTAAGTTGCATGTAATATATTATCAATCTAACATTTGTGTAAGTTGCATGTCATATATTATTACTCTAACATTTGGTCAAAGTAGTATAGTGGAAGTGGATCCTCTGACGTAGGTATCCCTGCCTTACCCTCCCTTTCGGTCAATTACTGGCGGACCCCATGCTTGCTAGGCCCCGCATGTCAGTTACTCAATGGGTTCGGCCACATCAGGGGATCCTCATCCGTAGTATACTCCCTCTGTTTTTATTTACTCCACATAAAACGGAGGGAGTGGTGGTATAATAAATGGCGCGGGCGGGGGGCAATGCTACACTTACGTATATAATGTTCGTGTTTTACGTAAAGTGCAACGTGGATAATTAGTATTGGAGAAGGGGAGGAAGGGCCCACCCACAGGGACGTCCGTTTGCTCTCAATGCGGTCCCACAAGGCAACGCAAAGGCAAGCGCGTTCCATTTGGTGGCGGCGTGGAGGGTCCAGCGTGCCGGGCTGCAACGCTAACGCGACAAGAGCGATGTCAGTCAAAACCAATTGACGGTCGTCACGAACCACTATTACACGGAGAACCTTCGCTGCTCGGCCTCGCCAGCCACGCCTTAAACCACACCAAATCTCAGCCCATTCCCCACCTTTCCATCCCTAGCCGCATCAAGCGTCCCCTAGTTCGCTGGAAAGCCATGGTGCGCCGCAAGATCACTTACTACAAGATGCTGACGCCGGAGTGCCGCGCAGAAATCGCGGTGGTCGTCGGCGCCACTGACCTCCGTTCCCAAGCTCGCTTTGCGGCGGGCCAATCCCCGAGTTCTCTAGAGCCAAGCTACGAGGATGAGGAAGCCGATCCAATGTTCACTGCGGAGGTCGCGGCGCAGAAGGCCCCCGATGGGTATGAGACAATGGACGTCGACTTCGTGCCGGCGTCCGAGTCCCCCATGGTGCAGGCGGACCAGCGGTTCAACATGGCGATACTAAAGGAGGACCAGGAGGCAGAGGCTCAACTCGACGCAGAGCGCGCGCATGCCGCTGCCATCGAGGCTCTCCTGCAGGCGGAACCGGATGTCGTGGATGTGAACCGGGAGGCGGAGGCTCAACTTGAGGTGGAGCGCGCGGATGTCGCTACCATCAAGGCCCTCCTGCAGGCGGAACCGGACGTCCTGGACATGAACCGGGCGGCAGAGGCTTGACTCGGCGCAGAGCGCGGATGCCGCTCTCGCCAGCGCCCTCCTGCGGCGGAACGAAGTCTGGACTTGAACCGGGCGGCGGAGGCTTGACTCGGCGAGCACGCGGATGCCGCTGCCACCGAGGCCCTCCTGCGGCGGAACCGGGCGTCCTCGACTTGAACGGGTTGTGCTCTCGTCATGCAGGCGCCCGACGCTCCGCTTGAGCAGTAGGCTGGAGGCCGAGGACAACCACGGTGCGGAGACACACGTCGGCAGCGACGGCTGGTTCGCTAGGCCGGCAGCCAAAGATGAAGAGGCCATCTCTTTCATGACGATGATAGTTTTTCTTTATGTTGTTGTTTTATGGATCTTTTGCTGTGTAAAAACATACTATTTGTTATGCAAGTCGCTGACTTGGGTCATCTACCATTTCGAGCGGTTGGATGAATATCCTCGTCTCTAACCCTTCTTTCCTTCTTCCTCACCTCTTCTTCTTCCCCAACAGACCACCGCACGGGCGTCGGATACTCCCCAACATGCGGTTGGATAAACATACTCTATGAGCGAAAATTATGTGTCAGCGATAGGATGGCTGAGTTTGGTTTGTTCACATGCGACATCACGTGTCGTTGAGGGTGCATTCCTTGGTTGGATTGCGGCGTGCATGGCGATTGTGTGAGGTGCGGTCGATCACTGCGGCGTGCAGGAGCGACCGTGTGAGGGTGCGGTGCGACCGCGACAGCCGTGCGCAAGTGTACCTCCTTCTCATTTTGAAAACTTTAGGCAAGCTTGGCAAAAATGTGTGGCGAAGTTTGGCAATGCAAGGCCTAGACCCAAACAGGATAAGTACGTACGTACTAGGAGTACTAGTGTTAAAAAAGAAAGGCGGGGTTTTCCTTCGCGGGATTTAATCGATACAAATCCTCGTTTCACGTGTCAATTAATGCGTATTTTTTTCTCGAAAGACCAAAGAGCTAACCATCTCACTCCTCATCGCTTGATTAATGCAGCGCCATGCAAACGAACCTTCTCACTTCCGCATGCATGCAGGGGATATTAATGTCCTTGGTTGCTAAACCCATCAATTTTGCCTCGATTAGTGTTAGTGGCCCTTTGCAAATTGTAATTTTGATATACTGGCCTTGTGTACAAAAAAATGGAGGTAGTAACTATATTTGAATTCCTTGCCCATTGTAGTGACGTCGACTTTTTTTGTGGTTTGGCGAAGTGCGTTCGACGGAGAACGCCATTGAGGGAGACCACGGTAAGTCGTTCACAAGTGCCGCCTGCAAGCCGAGACAACTGCCTTATTTGCATCCAGGAAGTCCTTTACTAGTACTACTACTAGGAGTACTAGTGCGGTGAATGGTTTCTCGAAGAAGGCGATGGAGAAGCGCGGTCGTGAAGAGTGAAATGATAGTTGCTTCGTCCGTGCTTTGTGATTTGGCGCCTCACTGCTTTGTGATTTGTGATAGAAGGGACAGGGAGTAGACTCATGCTCTATACTATACTACATGCGTCCAAGCATGGGAGAAAGAGGAGAAAGGTTGCATTTTCTATTCCTTCAATCAATCAATCGAGGAGCTTGGTTCCATCTTTTTGGCTTTAGCAACACCGTCCACAATGGTTCCCACGATGCCAAAAGCTATTTTCACATTTGGCTACACATTGTGGATGCCCTTAACCGTACCACTTGGTTTTGCTCACTGTGCTATCTATACAAATCTCAATTATATTGATCTAAAAATTATAGAATCAAAGATTAGTAAAAAGGAGGTGATTTTGCCGCGCGGATGGCGGGGGAGGTTTCTTATTTTCGGAGGACGTTGTCCTGGCGGTTTGCTAACATACGGTCCCACGTGTCAGTGCTTTACCAAGCTGATCCGCGTCCCACATGAGGTAGTACAACGGCAGAAGCAACACGTGGTTAAGTTGAACAAGATGAGGGAGAAGCAGATTCAGCAACGAGTGAAATGATGGTTGCTTCGTCCCTCCAACTTATTTTTTTAGCATTATTACTTCGTCCCTCCAACTTAACTGCGGGAAAGGTGCATCTTTGTGATTTGACGCCTCATTGCTCATTACTATGCCGGCGCCATGGTAGGGTGCTTCACCCGGCTGCTCTATCTTGTATTCGGTATGGCACATGGACCCGGTAGCTTGATGTCCCACATGTCGGCGAACGGGACTAGAAGATTTATGAAAGCGGCGCCCACTCTTCTGACGGAGAGTAGGCGACACGACGGCCCGATGAACTGTCACTTGTCTTGTATAGTACTATAGTTTTGCTGTTTACATACGATCCATTGATACAAACCCGATTAAGCAGGAAAGGCGGATTTTTCCCTTGTAGATGATAATCTTGGCCATACATTTCAAAGGAAATTTTAATGTATGCAAACTGAATAATTATAAGTAACAATATGATATCTAGTAAAACTAAAACACATATGATTTATTGTGTTAGAGTGTAGTAGTAGTCTTGTATTGCATAGTTGTTAGATGTAACATGCGAGCGTGTAGAGATGTAGTTTTGGAGGGCCTCTGAGAGAAAAGCGTATCGGTCACGAACTTCAGAATAAGCTGATTACGGTCACTATATATGTTTTGCGGTGATTATCCTGTCACTTGCTCACAGTTCAGCATCGGATTACACTCTGTTGACCGGCCAAATAGTCTGCGTGGAGCCATGTTGACTAGTTAAATTGACCACGTTCCTTGTGGGTCCCACTTATCAGTTCGCATAGGGAAAAGGTCAGATAAACACAAATTTATGCAGGCGCGACAAGGCTCCAACCCATGCGTGGGAATCACCTGGTTGCGTATGTATCTGTCGAGGCTGATGATGTGCGCATGCGTGTAGGTTGAGCACTTGGCGTGAGAGTGTGTGTTGGTCGTGTGGTGTCTTGGTGTGTGCATGCATGCGTGCGTGTGTGCGTGTGAGTTTTGCGTGCGTGCGTGGCTGCGTGTGTACGTGTGAGTGTTGCGTGCGTGCGTGGGTGCATGTGTTTATGTGAGTGTTGCATTGATGGAGTTCGTGTGCATGCGTGCGTGTATGTATAATCACCACACAAGCTCATGTGTGTTAAAACAGATGGCTCAGCATACCAATACAAGGCCACCTTGTCCGCTGTGCCCGCAGTCATGACTTCGAACCACCGTCAAAATATTTTTTTGTCGTTTTTTTTCATTCTTACAAGCAAGATGCCTGTGCGTTGCATGTAACATCAAGATGCATTTGTATGACTTGTTTATCTTGTGAGAGAAAAGGATGAACGAGGGAAGGCCTTATTTGCAAATGTGGAGAGGTGTGTGGGTACCTTTTTGCAAAATTGCCATAGTTTCTTTCCTATCCGTCAGATATAAATAGGACGGCCTATATTGCAGGATGGCAGGCACACCATCATCACCAACTCTGTTTTTTATAAGAGTATATTTTATGTATTTTATAGTAGTGTAGATGTAGAGTAGATACAAGTCGGCAATTGGGCACGATGTTAGTGAGATAATGCGATGCAACACTAGAGGTGCCACGTGGGCGTTTAACTAGTCAACTAGTCATGTCATGAGCAAATACAAAGTTGTACGGTGAGCCCGTGGTCGTATAATAACCACTAAGCGTAAGCGGGTGACCGTAATGAGTGGATTATGAAGTCAATGTATGTATCGTGCTTTAACTTCAAATACAATGATCGTCATTGCATATATCGCGAGAGAAAGATGAAACTTCAGCGTGAATTTTCTAGGGGCTTACTTTTAGAGGACACGGAGATAGTTTTGTGTGCATACGTGAAAGGGGTGTAAAGGGGGGTATGCGATGGAGAGAGATTGTCGATTGTACTAGGTAGGGGTACCCTAGTATCCCGAACTTCGTGCCTGAGCGATCGCAACACCCAGCGGCAAGGCTTGCCGGTGACCGCCAAGATCCTCGATGGTTCTTTTGGAGCCATTCAAGAACAAAGTATTTAAGCCAAGGAGACAAAGGCCCGGCAAGAGGAGCTTGCGGGAAGGCCACTCAAGGCACCTAGAAGACAAGGCCCGGCAAGAGGAGCTTGCGGGAAGGCCCGATGAGCGACAAGCTTCCGGACGCGACAAGGCAACAACATGACAAGGCGCTTGCCGCAGCAGAACTTCCACTCCGTTCTGCGCTCCAGCACATCCACCGGCGTGTCGCCATGGGACCTTTCGGTAGCGCGTGGCAAGGCGTTGTCTTGCCAGCGGGCGCCGGTGGTAAGCGGCGGCGACAAGATTGCCATCGTGGCAAGCGGTGGCGCCCACACGGTCCCTTTACGCCTTTGTTTAGTCGACTTAGGCGGGCATTTAATGCTTTTGTCCCTGCCGTCGAGGTTAGGTATGATACATTTGTACAAGTAGCTGTACCAACCACGACTCCTTTTACGTTTTGCCCTTGTCTACGTTGCCACCTGCCGGAGACCCTTGAGCATATAAAAGGAGGCCCATGCGCAGCGTAGAAGAGGGGTTGAGTTGATTGAAACCGAGAGAATACTCACGCTAGGTCTTGTAGCTCTCGGCGCTCCCTAGCAAGAACACAATACAATCGGACAAGCGGCGGTAGGAGTATTATCTCTCGGAGAGCTCGAAGCTGGGTAAACTGCTCGTGTGCTTCGCCTCGATCTGCTCTTCGTCGCGACCTCCACCCCCACCAAAGCGAAAAGGGCTCGGTCCGCGGTCCCATAGGTGTTCGCGGGTCGATCAGCTTCCCGACATCTTTGGCGCGCCCGGTAGAGGCGTCGAGGCTGTGTGAACCTGATCCGGCATTCACACGAGCTACATCTTCGTCATCTTCATCGACATGCCCCGAAGAAGAAGGCTTGGCGGCAGAGCCGTCCACGTCGATCCCACCACCACCGGAGCAAATGGGTGGTGGTGTGACCTGTTGAAGAACAGGCGCGGCGAGGAGCTCATGATGCTGCCAAGTCCAAGGACAAGTTCGCGCGGACCTCGGCGTCAGCCTGCGCACCGCGCCCATCTTAGGGCCGCGGGACCGACAGCGTCATGGTATTCCAGATACCATCGCTCGTTGGATCAAGATCGAGCTGGTGGATCCCGAGGCCCTCAAGACCAGCGTGCGCCAACATCTTTGGCCGAAGCGAGCACGCGATGCGCATGGACGGGATCTGCTCCTTCTAACACAGTTATAAGTCGAGCATATCCGCTCCTCGCACCGCTCGCCACTGCCACCTACCACTCCAGCGAAGCTTTGGCGAGCTCAACTGCTCCTAGATTACCCTCAACGGCCGACAAGGTCGATGAATGGAGGCCACCATTGAGTCTCATCGGCTTTGCCAGCAGGCGACACTCCATGGCAACCAAGTACGCCGCTGCCGGCATGACTGCCAAGCATGAGCGGTGGCGGCAGAGACGGTGGAGGTGCAACCACCATGCACTCTCCACCCGAAGGCCAAGATCGCCGACTCGCGGATCCACCTCGGCAGCGACTCCACGCGTCGCCGGATCCACGAGCTCGTCGCGATCAGCGCCAAGTTCTTCCTGGCGGCAGCAAGAAAGGCGCTTCGAACTTCGAATCGGCGCCCAAGAAAAGCGCGGCGTCAATCCGACCAGCGCTAGCTGAGCCCTCTGTCGATATGCATGCGCCCGAAGAACGAGGCGACTTGCCGTCTGTGATAGGTTGCCCTGCGTTCACTCGTGAGCTGCGGCAAGTCGATGGCCCAGCAAGAAGAATTTCAAGCAGACGTGCGGAGAAATGCGGCGGCAAGGCGCATCCTCGGAGTTCCTCAGCATTTACACCATTGCGGTGCAAGCTGCCGGGCGAGGCGACAAGATCTGGCCAACTACTTCCTGGTACTCAAGCCCAATTGTCGGATCTGGCTCATGCACTTGCCGGACAACTCCATATCCTCTTGGGCGGATCTATGCCATCAGTTTGTTGGCGCCTTCACAGGTGGCCACAAACCTCATGGCCAAGAGAGCGACCTTCATCTGCTCGCCTAGAAGGAAGGAGAGCTCTGCGCAAGTTCATTCGGAGATTCAGCCATGTACAAAGACAACATCCCAAATGTCCACCACCGCGGTAATCAGCGCTTACCATCGAGCGTCGGAACGCGGGATGCGGAGGAGATGGCGATGTACAAGATCAAGGACGTCGATGAGCTATATGCCACGGCCGACAAGTGTGCACGTCTTTGAAGAAGGAGGAGACTCCCGGAGAGAATGTGGAGGCAGCGAGGATCGATAGTGAGGTCCGCTCCGGCAAAGAAAAGCGGCGGAGCAACAGAAAAGAAAAAGGTAGAGATGTGCTGGTTGTCGAGCAGTCCGACAGCGGAGGTGGCGCCAAGAAAGCCAAAGTTGGTAGCTTGACAAGGAGGTTTCCTGGACACCAAGCGCCAAAATTTGTGGCGATCGCCGACAAGCGTGACGGCTCCAACAAGCGATATTGCAAGATCCACCGCACCAAGGGCCATGACCTCTAGAGCTGCAAGAAGGTTGAGCAGCTTGTTGAGCAGCGAAGGCTGAATCTGACGGCGACAAGGAGAAGGCTCGGGAAGGTGCTTGGAGGACCTAGCAAGAAACACCCGGCGGGGAGGGCGCCTCGGCAAGGCCAAGCGGTGGCAAGGAGACAGACCTCCTCGCGGCGCGACAAAGATGAAGATAGCGGCGACGATGAAGACATGGATGATGATGAGACTGATGAGCAGGAGTTCGAGAAAGCCACAGAGGTCTTGTGCGTTGTGGAGGTGCTTCTGCATACTTCACACGCCAACTCAAGCGGTGGATGCGGGAAGTCAATGCGGCGAGAACCATCCATCGAGTCACGCAAACCTCGAAATGGTCCAACCGCCTATCATCTTTGATATTGAGGACCACCCGATCGCATCACTGCGGTCGGTGCTTGCCGATGTTGGTTTCACCAACTATCCGCAACCTCAAGGTCACCAAGATGCTAGTTGACAGCGGGGCCGGCTCAAACCTGATCTCCTCCGCGGTACTCCAGAAGCTTGATCCACGATGGCGAGCTCGAAGAGACAGGCACATTCAAGGAATCAATCCGGGAAGGAGCAAGCGAAGGAAAGATCACGTTGCGGTGACGTTTGGCGCGAGTTGAACTTCAGGATGAGAGGTCACTTTTGGCGTTGCTGATTTTCCATTGCCTTACAATGGGATACTTGGCCGTCCAAAGACTCGCCAAGTTCATGGAAGCCTCTCACTGTGCATACAACTTGCTGAAAATGCCAGGCCCGATAAGTGTCATCTCTGTCCCTGGGGACAGGAAGGATGCTCTTATTTGCACCGACAGGATCTACCGGAAGCAGCAGCAGCGGATAACAAGTCACTTGCATTTGAAGCTCCGGGGAAGAAGAAGACCAAGTCCGGCAAGAGTTCTGATGCCCACTCCGGCAAGCGCACCTCTTCGGAGTGCTGCGCTACCGTCGAGGACGCACCATCGAGCTCCACCGGCAAGTGTAAGAAGACGACGACAGCTCCTCCAAAGACCAAGAAGGTGTCCGCCAAGGAGGACGGCACTGGTGGTACCTTCACCATCAGTGCCACTCTCGACCCTAAATAGGAAGGCGCGCTCGTTGCTTTCCTGCGGGCGAACGTCGACGTGTTTGCGTGGCAACCGTCTGACATCCCCGGTGTTCCCAGGAAAGTAATTGAGCACCACCTAGATGTCTGTCTTCATGCGCGACCCGTCAAGCAGAAAGTTAGAAAGCAAGCAGTGGAGCGCCAAGAGTTCATCGCAGAAGAGATCAAGAAATTGGAAGCAGCAGGCCTTGTCAGAGGAGTGCTCCATCCTACGTGGTTGGCCAATCCTGTAGTCGTGCGTAAGGCAAACGAAAAATGGAGGCTTTGTATCGACTTTACTGATGTTAATAAAGCTTGTCCCAAAGACCCATTTCCCTTTCCACGCATCGATCAGATTGTTGACTCCACGGCCGGATGTGATTTGCTTTCATTTCTTGATGCATACTCGAGTACCATCAGATCTTCATGGCGAAAGAGGATGAGGAGAAAACCGCATTCATCACCCCATGTGGCACATCTTGTTTCATACGGATGCCTTTCGTTTAAAGAATGCTGGTTCAACATTTGCAAGAGTAGTCCATGGCGCTTTTGAGCCGCAAATACTCGAAATGTAGAAGCCTACATGGATGACATAGTGGTCAAGAGCAAGGACAAGGCAACTCGATTCAAGATTTAGATGAAACCTTTGCAAATCTGCGCAAGATCAACCTCAAGCTCAACCCGAGAAGTGTGTGTTTGGAGTCCCCTCGGCAAGCTTCTCGGGTTCTTCATCTCTCGCGGGAATTGAAGCCAATCCCGACAAAATCAAGGCCATTGAGCAGATTGAAGCACCAAAGCGCGTCAAGGATGTCACGAAGACTTGCGGTTGCGTGGCTGCTCTCGAGGTTTATCTCTAGGTCTCTGCTGAGCGCCCTGCCATTTTTCAAAATATTGAAAAAGGCAGGTCCAATGAAATGGACTCTGGAAGAGGAGGCTGCGCTGCAGGACTTAAACAGATACCTGTCCTCCACTCCAATACTTGTCGCACCTAAGCCACAAGAGAAGTTGCTGCTATATATAGCGGCAACCAATCAAGTGGTTAGTGCTGCATTAGTAGCGGAGAGGGAGACGGATGATGAGCCGACAACCATGGCAGATACATCCAACGATAAGCAGGGGGCTTCACCGGCAAGCTCTGGTCCCGACAAGGATGGATCTGCGCAGGCGTGTGAGAAGATGCAGAAAAGGATGGTGCAGCGCCCAGTTTACTTTGTCAGTTCCCTTCTGCAGGGGGCTTGGTCAAGGTACTCTGGTGTGCATAAATTGCTTTTCGGCCTCCTCATGGCCTCGAGAAAGCTGCGCCATTACTTCCAAGCACATGAGATTACAGTCGTCACTCGCTTTCCGCTGAAGAGGATATTGCAAAATCCAGAAGCAACAGGCAGGATTGTCGAGTGGGCACTGGAACTGTCAAGCTTTGGCCTCAAGTTTGAAAGCACTTCAACTATCCAAAGCAAAGCATTGGCAGAGTTCATAGCAGAATGGACGCCAACACAAGATGAAGAAATTCCAGAGACGAGCATCCCCGTCAAGGAAGCGAGCAAAGAGTGGCTGATGTACTTTGATGGTGCCCTCTCGCTGCAAGGCGCCGGTGCTGGTGTGCTGCTTGTCGCACCCACCGGAGAGCACCTCAAGTACATAGTCCAGATGCACTTTCCCAAGGAGCAAGCAACAAACAATACTGCAGAGTATGAAGGTTTGCTTGCCGGTCTCAGGATCGCGGTAGACCTTGGGATCAAGAAGCTCATTGTCAGGGGTGACTCACAGCTTGTCGTCCGCCAAGTGAACAAGGATTATCAGATTCCGTTGATGGAAGCCTATGTTGATGAAGTGAGAAAGCTAGAAGACCACTTTGATGGCCTACAGATGGAACATGTTCCAAGAGCTCAGAACGATATAGCTGATGGCCTGTCAAAGTGCGCCGCACTCAAGCTGACTCAATCGACTGTAACACCATCAACTGGACAGAACAAGAAGAGGAAGTTGATTTCTGGTGACTATTTTCCGGCAGAGCTTACCGAAGCCGCCGCCAAGAAGGTCCCCAAGATCAACACCAAGAGTGCTGAGGAGCAGTCTGCTCCGACAAGCCTTAGGGTTTGTTTCGTTGAAGCAGACGCTCCCGACAAGTTTTGCTCCGGCAAGCTTGCCGGGAACATCAAGCTCCGGCAGAGCTGCAGGTTCTTGCTGTAGAAGCGGATGTTCCCGCTGCAGCAGATGTGCCTTTAGTCCTTGTTGTCGAGCATAAGCTCCAACATGGGCGCGATATATTGTCCATTTCCTTGAGACGGAGAACTTCCCAAGAGCAAGAAGAAGCGGAAAGAGTAGCCCGGCGGTCAAGTATGTACCAGTTTGTCGACAGCACACTGTACAAAAGAAGACTCAATGGTGTGAAATTGAAGTGTATTCACCGGGAAGATGGACAGAAGCTGTTGGCAGAGATACATGGAGGTATATGTGGTCACCACATTGGCCGGGAAGCAAACGACAGAAAAGCTAAGTTGCTAAATTTTGAGCAATCAGCTTTTAAGTTTTTAAGTTATCTTCCTCGAACGACCGTGCTTTGTATGGAAAACCTGTGCACGGAGGAACCAACTCATAGCTAGTTGCGCCCTTACTTTGTTTCGAGTCCGCTCAACAACTTAAGTGAGCTGCAACTAGTTGCGACAAGGTTGCTTGTCGGAAGCAGCACCGCCAAAGACGAGGCTCTTGACGTTCAAGACTCAGCGCTTCATGGCGAAGGTGCTCATACCGACAAGTTCCCTAAAAGCGTAAGGGAAAAAACATACAAAGGAAGGAATCAAGTAAAGGAAATAACACAGCAATTACTACCCAAAATAGAGTTATATTACAAGATAGCTTGTCGCAGCTCTAATAGATTGTTTTCATAACATGACCAGCAGCGACAAGGAAAAGATAAAATGGGCGGCCTAATCTACGCGGTCTCCATCAACCCTCTTGATCCCGCTCACCTGTCCACAATGGGTGCGACAAGGGTCTTGGCGCCTCCACATCAAGCATCCGGCAGCAAGGACTTGAGGGCGTTGGTGAAGCCGAGGCTGGATTGCGGAAGGCCACCTTCATCAAGCACCTTCGAAGAGCTCCCTTACAGATCTGGCGCGACTCGTCGGCTAGCTGCTTTGGGATCTCTTCCCGAGTCGTTGGAGAGCCGTCCACGCCTTTGAAGAACAAGCTGAGCTTGGCGCTGGGTTGGAGGTGCTCATCGGAGGAATATCCGAGATCCACCATCCCCGCTCCGCCAGCTCCCCGGCGATGGCGGCGGCAATATTCACGAGACCCTCGGTCCAAGGGTGCTCCACATTCTCTCTGAAGGTGCTCTGGGCGGCAGTAGCACTCGCCAACAGCGCCTCGTCGGCCTTGATCTTCTCCAACAAGGCCACCTCCCGCTCCTTGGCGCCGTCCAGCGTCTGCATCAAAGTAGTCAGCTTAAGCTCGAGATCTGCCTTGGAGTCCTTGACAACGCTGAGCTCCTTGCTCCTCTCGGCGAGACGGCCCTGCAGCTCGCCAAGAGTGTAGGCGTCCTTCTCGCGCTCATGCTTGAGTGCAGCAAGCTCCTCGCCGCTCTTCTGGAGATTGGCGTCCAGCTGCGTCACCTTCGTCTCCAACTCCTTCTTGGCGGCCTCGGCAGCTGCGGCGGCGTCCTTTGCTTCCTTGAGGCTCCGCCAAATGTTTGCTTTCATGACGGCGAGCTCCTCCTCATGGCTTTCAAGATTGATCTTCTGCTGCGCCAGCTCGCCTTCTTGCGCAGACAGCCTCTCGGCGGCAAGCCGTTGTTGCTCTTCAACCTCAGCCTTCTCGAGGATGAAGGCTTTGCGCGCCTCAACGATTTGCTCCCGCTCCTCTGCCAAAGACCGGAGAGCTTCCAGATTGATGCCCCGGAGCTCCTCCGCGTGTTTCTCTATGTCTGCTCCGCCTTGACAAGCACTTCCCGAGATTCCAGCAGCAGTCGGGTGCGGTAGAGCGACAACAGCTTCATAACAGCTGCTCCTCCTCGGACTTCGTCGCTGCTGCTGCTTAGCGCGTCGACCATGTCAGCCAGCTGAGGCGAGCAGCTCTTCATCAAAGGTTTCTCCTTGATCGGCGCCACAGGCTCGGCGCCCAGGGAAGCTTGATGAAGACGCCATCGCCGACCTTCAAATAGGCGCCGGGCTGGGGCTCTTGAACTGGCGCTGCGGCAGCAGGCGGAGGATCGGCGGTCGGTGTAGCGCTGGCGCTCCTGCGACCTCGGGGCCATCGGTGTGATCGCTGGACCCCTCGCCCGGCTTCTGGGCGGCAGCCTTGGCGGCCTCCTGCGCCGCGGGCTCATCGGCGCCACCTCTTCCTCAATAAGCGGCGACGTCGTCGATGTTGCAGCGCATGTCCTCCTCGCCGGCGACCTCAGTCTCCATCGGCCCTGCGGCGGATGGATCTGACGACCAGAAAAAGAAAGAACGGTCAAGCAAATGTTCAAAAAGAAAATCAGAAGAAGACGAACACAAGGGATGTTTTTAAGCAAGGGGGTTACCTGTGCCAGGATCTGCAGCCATGGTCTCAACCACCGGAGGATCGCTGGCGCTATCCCTTGCCGGAGAACTGCCCCTTGCCGGAGAAGCCTCCCTTGCCGGAGAACGCTCCCTTGCCGGGGGATCCTCCCTTGGCGGTGTAGTCGACGCAGATGGCACGTCGGGAGCGGCTTCCGGGCACTCTTGGTGAGGCTGCTCTGCTCCTACACAAACCAACAGTCAGATATCAGTCAAGAAAGAGCACCCATGTACGCTCAACAGCAAAAAGTAAACCATATACTTACGCTGGGGGCTGTGCTGGGGGCTGCTTTGAGGAAGAGTTGCCGCGTCCGGCAAGGTGGTCTCGGGCGCGCCTCCTGCTGCCGCGGGGGGATCGTCCTCGATGACAACCACCGGGGTCTTGGCTCTCTTCGACGCTCTCTGGGCCAGCGTCCTGAAAAGGAAAGAGTTCAGAATGAAGCAAATCAGATATAAGACAAAGCAACTAAATTGAAGAAATACAAGTACAACACAGAAGCTTACTCTTCTTCTTCCTCGTTGGAGCTGAGCGCGGAGAGATCAAATTCTAGCTCGCCTCCGGTGCGGCGAGGCGGAGGAGTGGGTTCCCTTGACCGCTTGGCGGGAGTAGCAGCGGTGGCTGGGAGGGCCCTGCTCTAGTTGCTGCAGCAGCGTGAGGTGCTCCCGCGGCAATACTACTTGCCGCGGTGGAGGCGCGTCAGCGCGCAGCGATGGCTGTTAGCCCGTCTGCCGCCCGTTTAAATCTCGACCTTGCGGAGACGCCTTCTTGGTGGAGCTGGGGGCTCCGCTCGCGGCAAAATGCTAGATGGTAGGGAGGAGGCGCCCTCGGTGGGCTCGCTCGACTCGGCTTCAGGTTCGGCAAGCTCCTCCTCGCCGGCAAACTCCCTTCGCTCGACAAGGCTTGCCGCCTCTCGCCTCTGCCTCCTCCGGTGAATCCAAACTTCGCCCAGCGGCGGCTGCTGCCGCCTCTTCCAACCTGGTGGCGCTGCGCATCTCGCCATCGGTGGTGTCATGGTGAGGCCCTTCGCTCATCGGGCGGATCGGCACTTCTTCAAGCTGTCGAAGAACACCCGCATGACGTCATCTGCAGGCTCTTGCCAGGTTGGAACAATTCCATGCGAGTCGCTGCAACGGCATCATTGCGCGGATGCGGTCGGCGAGGAATTGTTGCACAATGGAACGACTCCTCGGCAACCTGAACCATTCGGGATGATCAGGTCGTGCTTGAACAACTCCAGAGCATCGCATCCAACTCCAAGACGGTGAAATTGAAGTTGAGGCCCGGGCGCAGCCTCATGATATCCGCCGCATTCTGAAACTCTCAAGCAGGTCTCCTCCTCTCCTGCAAGGGGGCGATGCGGCGGCGAAGGAAATCTGCACCAACGGCGCCTATAGTGAGTCCGGCAAGCCTGAGGCGCAGGATCCGGGTGACGGCAATCTTCAATCTAGCATCTTCCGGCGCCAAGTTGCTCCAATCGTTGCCGCGCACTATTGGGGTTTGGCGCTGAGCGGTAAAGGGCTGCGGGTTCTCCTCTACAATCCAACACCAATCTGCCCTCCACTCTTCCCACTTCCTGCGGAGCTCTCCTTCTAGATAAGCTTCTTTCTTGCCGATCCTTGAGATCCAAGCGGTTCCTCCGGCAAGGGGCTCTCCTCTCTCAACTCGAGGCATGAAGAAGTGGCGGAAAAGGGCTACGTTTGGGTGGACTCCGACAAAATTTTCGCAAATATGTGCGAAAACTTCCATGGTCAGGACAGCATTGGGGGTGAAGTCAAGGAGGCGGAACCCGTAGGTGTTCATGATATCGCCGAAAAATTCAGAGAAGGGCGGGCAGAGCCCGCAATAGAAGAACAGCGCGAAGAAAGGGTACCCAGTTGGGGCTAGTTCCGAAGCAGCGGCTGGGAGTACCTTCGTGCGCGGATGCGCTCAGCGTCTCCGTCGACCGAAGAGGTAGTAGTTCTCCTCAGCTCCCTTGCGGCGAGCTGGGGGAGATAGCCCGCTCCTTCGCAGCGCCCGTGAGTCGCTGCGCCTCGGCCGACTTCACGCCCTTACCCTTGTCGGCTTTGACCATGGCGGAGGCGGTGGGGAGACCGGCGTTGGTGGTACCGGTGGCGATGAAGGCGGGCGCTGCTCTCTTGAACTTGGGAAGAAGGGGAGCAGCGGTGGTTTTTCGAATTGGACAGCAATCTGGCGAGGTGGGCGGACTGCCCCTGTTTCCTCTGCTTATAAAGAGGGGGGAGCGGACGTTCCGCTTTTCCGAATAAAGAAACCCCCCACGATCTCTCCCACGATGCCGCAATCGATGCGTGCCGTTCGTGGAGGGCGTGGTGGGACCGGAGTGAGTTACGGCATAACCAAGGTCGCGCGTGCCCGTGCACTATTTTGGGCCTGGCCCAACAGTGCTCGGCGCCGTGTGTGGCCAGAGCCGGGGCTCTGCCGGTGTACTAGGTAGGGTACCCTAGTATCCCGAACTTCGTGCGGGCGATCGCAGACCAGCGGCAAGGCTTGCCAGGTGACCGCCAAGATCCTCCGTGGTTCCTTTGGAGCCATTCAAGAACAAAGTATTTAAGCCAAGGAGACAAGGCCCCGGCAAGAGGAGCTTGCCGGGAAGGCCACTCAAGGCACCTAGAAGAAGAGGCCCCGGCAAGAGGAGCTTGCCGGGAAGGCCCGATGAGCGACAAGCTTCCGGACGCGACAAAGGCAACAACGCGGCAAGGCACTTGCCGCGCAGAACCACCACCGTTCCTGCGCTCCGGCACATCCACCAGCGATGTCGCCATGGGACCTTTCCGAGCAGCGTGGCAAGGCGTTGTCGCCAGCGGGCCCGCCGCGGTGATGCGGCGCCGACAAGATTGCCATCGTGGCAAGCGGTGGCGCCCGAGGTCCCTTTCGCACTGTTTAGTTCACTTAGGCGGGCATTTAATGCTTTTGTCCCCTGCCGTCGGGGTTAGGTATGATACCTTTGTACAAGTAGCTGTACCAACCACGACTCCTTTTACGTTTTGCCCTTGTCTCGTTGCCACCGTCGAGACCCTTGAGCATATAAAAGGAGGCCCATGCGCAACGTAGAAGAGGGGGTTCGGTTGATTCGAAACTAGAGAATACTCACGCTAGGTCTTATAGCTCTCAGCGCTCCCTAGCAAGAACACAATACAATCAGACAAGCAGTAGTAGGAGTATTATCTCTCCGGAGAGCTCCGAAGCTGGGTAAACTGCTCGTGTGCTTCGCCTCGATCTGCTCTTCGTGCGACCTCCGCCCCCCACCGAACCGAAAGGGGCTCGGTCCGCCGGTCCCATAGGTGTTCGCGGGTACGATCAGCTTCCCCGACAGAGATGCTCTTTGTTTCTCTTTATTATGACTAACTTTGTATATAGTATAAAAATATACAAATTCACAGTGCAGAATAAGTATCATTGTGGGAACCATGCAATGCAAATTAGCGTTCGTACTCCTCCATATAACTTTGTAATGTTGTATATATGTAGAAACTCTAAAATAATTTTTTGGCCACACTTTATTCAAAAGGAATGATGTATGCGAAAGAAACGTGGAGAGAGGGCTTTTTAGATCAATGGGGTACGTGATGTAACATGTGTGAATGTGTAGTTGATGCATTTGGCGGGGCCTAGAGAGGTATGTGTGTGTATTACGATTAGAGAGGCAGGGATAGAGGGGCCGACGGGGGGGGGCGTGGGAGAGATAGCACGAGAAATGAGAGTGGTCTAGAGAGAGAGACGAATATGACGTCACAACAAGAGATTCCATTCCCTTGAGTGTGTATATGCAAGGGGGGAGGGAATAGAGGCACCAGGAGAAATTTTGTGTGTGGTGTTTGTGTTGGTATGTGTAGGTGTGAGAAGATAATGAGACGTGGGGGCAGAGGGTGTGTCACCGCGTGAGGTCCGGTGGGTCGAGATGAGGCCCTTCGTTCGGTTCCGTCCAGCGCCACATTGGTCGGCCCATGACACATTTAGGAAGACCCATGGATGACTAGTAGTACAAGACAAAGATAGCAGAATTCTGAAGGACTCTGTGTCCACTGACAAAGCCGGCTAGGATTTGTAACCCTAGGTTCTTGGACTAAGGTAACCCCTTTATCTCTGATATTACTATTCATCCAACGTAACTTTAAGGGGCATCCTACAAAATGCTCTGCTAGAATCATACTCGTCGATTAGGAAGAGAGGTGTGAGATAATGCGTGAGAGACAGGCGTAAAGATAATGTGCATACATGAGACACGTAGGCAGGTCCATGTATATAGAAAGGGTCGATGAGGATTGTGTGTGTGTATGTTTGCGAGAGGAAGAGTGCTTGTGATAAAGGTTAGTGAAAACAGTTGTAAATGGTTACGAGAGGGAGGGAGGGTTATATCTAGAGCATGTGTGCGAGAAAGACACCTCGGGAGAGAGTGTGTGAGCATGTGTGAGAGACCACCGATCGAGAGTGAAACTACACGTAAAAGACTGCTCTACACATTGATTAAAGATATAAATTGTATCCAAATATTAGGATGGAATCATGATATTTGCAATTCGCGTAAGGAGTGGTCATTGATCCATCAGACATCTAGATTCTATCGAATTTGAGCATGTCTATGTTATTATTCGACACAATTGATCCACATAGTTAGTATTTTAAACTCCAGACAATGCATCGCTTTAGCAATTGAATATAAACGTGAGTATAGTTCATGTTGTGTGTGTAAAGCACATTATACATACGAAAGTTACACAATGGACATTTATAAATAGCTACCTATGAACTAGCATACATTTGGATTCAACCTAAGGTGGTCTAAAAAAATCGAATTCAACATGAAGTCCATTCAATTATTTGAATTTGATATCATGGCATTTGTAAACCATACCTAAACTATGGGGGTACCAATCTTTGCTCTGATTTTGTACATAAAAGCATATGTAGTCATGTACAAAATAGATTCAAATTTAGCTCCTCCATTCCAAAATAATCGTAGTTATAGGATTTTCAAGTGTCAAAATTTCAAAAGGAAGCGGATAATTTAATGAGGTTTTCAAACATACAAGGTCAAATATAACGTTGTCTATTTAGGTCAATCCTCATAGTTAAAGAGTACTCTAAACGTGAATGCTTGTGTTTCAAAATTTCAAGCGAAGCGCCAAAAGAGCCTCTACTACTTGAAACCGCGTGAGACCAATGTTTGGTAGTACAAGGAAATTACTTTTCTAATAACTCCGACCTGTGAAACCTACCGCCCGACGTCCAAAGGTCTAAACCGGGGTAGGTTTGTAGCTTCATCTAGGCATACGCAACCACCTCCGAAAATCATTCATACACAATGGCCGCCTAAGCACACATGCTTGTGGCCGAAATCGCTCCGCCCACTATTTGGGACACAGGATTGCCATCCTACCCCCGACCCGTAGTAGGTCCGAAATTTAAGAGGGGGGCAAAGTTTGTACTTTCCCCAAATTTCAAACAAGCGCGTCCCATCTTCTGTTCAAAAAAGCCAAAAACAAGTGCGTCCGAGACCGAAACATGGTTCCCCCCACCCGTCCGATACCCATTCGTACTCCGTAGGTGCCAAAACTACCTCTCCACCAGCCGCGAAACCCCGGCGTCCTCCGTCTGCCACCCCATCCCACCCATCAACCGCCGCCCTCCTCCATCACGCCGGAGCCGATACCCCGACGTCGTCGCCCACCGCAACCTCAACCGCAACGCCCTCCATGGCTAGTAGTTGAAGCCGAGGCCGAGCCGTCCATACCCGAGCCAGTTAAACCACGCTGTCCTGCGCCTCACCGCTGCCGCTCCAACATCGCCACCCTCCACCGCACCGGAGTTGTTCCTGCTACGCCGTCCTTCGCCGCCTCGGATCTGCTTCCCCTCCGCCGACATATGGCCACGGCAACACAGGCAACAATTTGGCCATGGGTTCGTCCAAGCCTGCACCCTCCAGAACATCGGTTTCCCCGGTAAAAAGAAGAAGATCGCCGTGACATGTGGAGGTGACCACACCGGCAACCGAAGAAGGTACTCCTCTTCCCTTATTCGTGCAAATCTTACGTCTCTGCTTGCACGGTATTCATCCCACAGAAGACACTAGTTGACCGCTTCTTCTTGATACTAGATGTTCCTAGTAACTCGTGATGCACAAGGTTTCTCCTCATATACTATTTCACCTTAGCTAGAGGTCCGTCGCCCCCCTGAATTTCAATTTCTGGCTAGTTGATTCCCAATTAACGGAAGCATTCCCCGGCGTAACAGCGCTAGTACGACTATTACGCCGGGAAGCAGCGCTATAGTGTTTATCTTAGGGCGTTTGCGGCCTAGAGCTCTGGCGCCCGATCTGGAGATCGGCGGGATTAAAGGATGGCTTGGGCGCTGCCAAGGCACGGCGGTGGTGTGAGGTCGATGGGAGGCGGGCGGCGGAGGCAGGGTCTAGGCCGGTGGTCGCTGGCGGTTCGAGAAAGATCGTCAACAGTGACTGGCGCGAGGTAGACGAAGGCCATCTACCCGTTCCTTATAGATCGGACGGTTCATTAAAAAATCGACTGAACTATTTATTTTGAGTCGACTGTTATCTTAGATATGACCACATGTGGTGGTGTGTTGGAGGAGTACCTGCATTTCCTGTGCTCATATATTACAAAATCATACGGAGTAGAATCTAATTTTGTTTGCCATGCAATGTTGTAGAGCTATCATATGTCTCCTGTCATTTATTTTTCAGCCACCTGCTATTTGCTACTTTTACAGCGCACTAGTTCTGCACACACTTCACCCTTACTCTCACTATTGTGTTTTTATGCAAGGGTATTTCAGACTCTATTGCCATGAGAGAAGCCAAAAAGAAAAGAGAGAAGTCGCTCCAGCTTCGTATGCTGGTAGGCAAGACACGTTACAACGCTATAAAGGGTGCAGTGTCAGCAGATGGAGACGGTAAACGTAGGTCTGGAGTTGATGACCTCGCTCGCAATGAACCACCATCCCAGGTGCTTGCTTTAACTTTGCGGTGTCATATGTGGTTGCATGTTCCATATGGTGTCTAGCTTGTATTCGAAAGGCGAAGTCGGTCTTTATTAAGATAAGGAAAGATATTTTTACATGAACCACCATCCGTGAGCACCGGAAGACAAATAGCTAGTCGGGGCACTAGCCGAGCCAAGACAAGCCCAAAGAAAGACAGGCATCACCGAAGCCAACTAAAAAGCGCGATGGTGGCGAAGTAGCCCGCCTCCACCAGGCTCTCAGGTCCTAGATGATCATGTTCACCACTCCAGCCGGATGTCTAGCTTGTATTGCTTCCAATTTGGTTAAATTGCATCTGCTTAGCTTACACATTATACCTTTGAATATGACATGCCTTTCTATTTTTGGTACATACTAGTACATCTGTGTATTAACCATGTTCTTACATCAAACTAATGTTCTTGTGTATCCCTCACCAATCACTTATGATGAGGCAGGCAAGCAAGGGGACTACTCCTCATTTAAAGAATGCAGCGTTAGCCTCCCGACATGATTCTCAAGAAACAGAAATGCTAGATGAAGATAGTGAACGTAGCTCTGTAGTTGATTACAACATTTCCCCTACACTAGCATCGCAGGTGCTTGCTCTAACTTGGCAGCATGATATGTGGTTGCATGTTGCATATGGTGTCTAGATTGTAATTCTTCCAATCTGGTTAAACTGCATGTGCTAGTCTGCTTAGCTTATACTCCTGTAAATGTGACATTATACCTGTTAATGTGACATGCCTTCCTGTATTTAGTACATAGTACATCTGTCTATTAAGCATGTCCTTACATAAAACTATTGTTTTTTTTGTATCCCGCATCAACCAATATGACAAGACACCTTTAGTATATGCAGTGCGATATTAGTTGCATCCTTCATATGATTTATAGCATGCATTGCTTCTAATTTGTTGAAATTCCATTTATGATGGGACGCTTTTAACTTGGCAGAGTCATATTGGTTGCATCTTTCATGTGGTGTCTAGCTTGCATTGCTTCTTATTTGCTGGAATGGTTTTTGCTTAGTTTACACAAATAGTTGTGAACATGCCATGCCGTCCTGTTTTTCGTACATATTCCATCCTGGTATCATGTGTTTGCCTTACATCAAAGTAGTGATTGTCAGTATCATGCATGAATGAGTTACGAAGAGAAATTTTATTGCTTTTTCTTGTCGGTTTTACTTGACAATTCAAAATCAATAAAGCGGAAGGAAGTTAGCAAGGCAGCGGATAAAGGTGCTCCTTCAAATGGAGGCCTCTCAGTTTCTACCCTCCACACCCCCAAGATGATTTCCAAGACAACACATGCATAGACACTCAACAAAGCTATGTTTATGATGAGCACGTCTCCCCTAGTGCAGCATCACCGGTGCTCCCTCTAACTTGGCAATTATTATATGTGGTTGCATGTTATGTGTGATGTATAGCTTGTATTGCTTCTAATTTTGTTGAATTCCATCTGCTTACTTTACACATTATACTTGAATAAGACACATGTTCTTGTTTCTAGAACATACAATATTTGTCTATCACACCATGTTCTTACATCAAATTACTACTGTTGTGTAACCTGCAACAATCACTTATCATAAGACACGTTTGACTTCGGAGTGTGATATAGGTTACATCTCACATTATTTTCTAGCTTGTACTACTAATTTGTTGAAATGGCACTTATGACGAGACAGTTTTAACTTGGTAGAGTGATATTCGTTGCATCTTTCATATGGTGTCTAGCTTTCATTGCTTCTAATTTGTTGAAATGCCTTCTCCTTAGTTTACACATCATAAGCTGTGAATATGCAATGCTATGAATATGCAATGGCACTAATGATGAGAGACCTCTAACATGGTAGTGTGATGTTGTTTGCATCTTGCATATGATTTATTTCTTGTACTGCTTCACATTTGGTTAAACGCCATTTATGCTGAGACACTGTTAACTTGGCAAAGCAATATTTGTAGCATCTTTCATATGGTGTCTACCTTCCAGTGCATTGCTTCTAATTTGGTGAAATGTCTTCTTCTTAGTTTACACATCATAGTTCTGGTTATCTCTTCCGTCCTGTTTTTTCATACATATTACATCCTCCTATCATGTGGTTGTCTAACATCAAAGTTAAGTTCGTCTGCATCACGCATCAATTTGTTCAAAAGAACTAAATTGTTATTCATTTTTCTTGTCGGCTTGACTTAACATGGTACGGAGAAAGAGGAAGAAACACAGAATGGCAGGGAATGAAAAGCGGATGAATCCTGCAGATTCTTCTGGTACTGATGGTGCAATAGAAGGTGAAAGTCCAGCGGAAAATTCTACAAACACGGCATCCCATGCTACACGAGCTGCAAAAAAGCCAAACAGAAACAAATAGCTGCCACCAAACAAGCAGAGACAGCCCTAGTTCTTGCAACACCTACCACAGTACTACCAGTTGCACGACATACTCGTACGTCAACTGAGCTAGCAGCACGTTCCCAAGCTCCCTTGCCACCTGGCACTATTTCCCAAGCACTCTTGACACAAGACGAGTTAGCAATATCAGATGAACCTTGTGAGCTTACAGCAAGAAGGTAGTTGCTGGAGTCAAGTTACAGTTGCATGCTTCTTTATATGTAGTCTCACAGTTTGATGTACACTAACACTTCCTATGTTCGTTGTTGGACTAGCACCTAGGCGCAAGGGGAAACAAACATCAGGGATAATGCTCGATAGGTTAACTAAATCTAGAGGAGGAAGAATGGAGATCCGTTTTGAGGCAGGTTTAAAAGGCCACGTGATGCTCTGAGTCGACCAAGTTAGTATCGTGAGGCAGCGGTTTCCGTTAGGTGTCATGTACGTGTCCTCCCAACATGGATTGATGACAGAATGACAAAGACGAAACCAGTTCAACACCTTCCTCGACCATTTATCTGTAAGTATGGTTATGTATGGAAACTAGTAATATCGTCTTGCTCGCTCCATACTTTCTAGGTTCTTGATAATGAGACTCCCATAATTTTCAAGATGAGGTTCAAGTTGGATAGCCAAGATGATGCAACCAGACAAGCTTGCACCCATGTTTTCAAGTCTTTCTGCGGACGATATCGGTATAACTTGAGGAAAACTCACTTTGAAGGCAAGGCTAACGGTGAACTTTCCCAAACATCTCGATGGAAAATATATCGGATGAAGACCGGAGGGCCTTGTTAAACACTTTGCGATCCAAGTATCGGTACATTATATATATGTGATCAGATCACATGTTGAAGTCCTATTGGCGCATGTGCCACACAAATCTATCTTCTTGTAGGTGAACTGTTCAAAGAACAAGGCCAACCGTCTGAAAGTGAAATTCAACAGCATTTACGTGATCTCGTAGCTATATTGCACATCTGCGAGGCTCTTGTAATTAGCTGCTGTTTCACTCTTTTTGCTGTACCATATTATCGATCTATATTGACTTGTTCGAAATGCGAGGAAAGCCCGCAAGGACCAAAAAGTACCTGAACCAAATGTTGTGGAAATCTTCAAGGACCGTCACACCAAAGAAGAACAAGGGCATGACTACACCATCAAAGCCGCTGTTGTAAGTCATTAATCATCATGCCTTTTAACTACTACTTACTCTGACTTGTGCCTTGAACTGCATGGTTTGCAGCCAATGTCTATTACTCTTTTTAGTTTCATACACAATTGTCTTAGCGTATCATTGCACCTTACAAGGTTTAAAAGGGAGGAGTGATGTTCCTTTTATCTTGACCCGTAATCTAGTTCCGTCTTTGGACTTGCCCACACAACGTTACAATTGCTGTTTATGCATTCTCGGTTGTTTTGTGATATGAATGATGTCATACTATGCTTACCATATTATAAACTTCGTCTCTTTATCCTTAGCCCTCAATACAATGTGAAGAAATAGACAATACAGTAGCGATGGTACATGGTCATATGTTTGGAACCTGGTTTTATTATGTACTTTGCAATAAAATACAACTAATATTTTACATGGGTTCACCAGAATAAGTTCTGTATATAGACCAAAGCTATTTTGTTTGGTTTTCTGCCTCCTTAATATCTTCTATTCTGGTACTACTAATGTAAAACCTCAACTTTTCAGCGAGCTATGGAAAAAAATGGTGGAACCGCCACCTTCTGAAGGTGGCGAGGCAACTATAACCGCAATGTCAGCTCTTGCTGCAGTGGGTCAATATCTCATCCACTAACGATTGCCAAAAGCACGTTCTGCGTAATACTAGGTTGGTTGTTAAGGCAATATCGTCCAAACTGCCTCATGATCAAGATATGCAAGCTCAAAGCAATGATGTATCTGCGCTCGAGACACAAGTCCATTCCCTAACAGAGGCCCTTTGTGAAACAAGGAGAAACATTGCTCAATGTCTTCAAGATATGCATGGTTTTGAAACCGACTATCGGACATTTGCTATGTTGTTCGAGAGCCTAGGGAAATGAAGGCGAGGGTTATGGTGCTCCATCGGACAATACAACATGAAAAGTATGATCAAGTCAAATGAACCGAGCTTCGAACTTCGGTGGTGCATTTATCGCTAGACTATTAAGTTTTATGCCAACCTTCCTTTTATTATGTAGTTGTAATTTGTTTTGGTGCGATACAAAATTTATTCTTAACGTGCAGCCACCGGCTGAAGAAAACAGCAAGCCATTTTTGTATAGTGTAGTGTGTTCCCTATATTTGCACTGGTGGCGATCTTTGATGCCGAGTGGATGTAATCTGTGCAATTGCCTTAATAGCCTAGCGTTAGTTTCGGCCTTATTTATTTCCTATTCTTCTTTTTCCCTGGTTTGCTAGTGGCCGCAACTACCCATGGGCCATATACGGGACGTAGGATCCATGGGTCTCCTACGGGCCGTAGATAAATGGGCCTGTAATCGGTGGGCCTCGGGCCATTGATAAATGGGCCTGTAATCGGTGGGCCTCGGGCCGTCAGATAAATGGGTCTACATGGGTCGTAATCGGGCGTAATTGGTATCGGGCCAGCATGGTAACGGGTCGTTAACAGGCCGTAGGACTGCAAAATCTTAATTTTGTCACAGGCATAACGGGTCGTTAATGGGCCAGAATATAGGACGGGCTGGCCAGAAACGGACCGACTCTTGCCATGGGCCGAATTTGGCCCATTAGTGTAACAGGCCAGTAACGGACCGACTCTTGCCATGGGCCGAATTTGGCCCATTTGGGGAACATGCCAGTAACGGGCCGACTCTTACCATGGTCCGAATTTGGCCCATTAGGGGAACAGGCCAGTAACGGGCCGGAAGTAATCGAGGGCCGAAAAGGATCCCAAGAACGTATGGGCCGTCAATAGGCCGAAAGCTAACACATGCTGGAAACGGCCCGTGTAAATCACGAGCCGTTAACGGGTACAAAGAAAATTAATGTTCATTATGGGCTAGAGTCACCGTGGGCCTGTAAAGGGCCAAACGATACGAAGGCCTCATATGGGCGGAAAGACGTCATGGGCCATACATGGGCCGAAAGTGAAATGGGCTGGTGCTATATTCGATGGCCCACATGATGTTGTTGGGCCGATTTCCTTTAGTGCCTAACGGGCCGTGAGTTAACGGGCCGTAAAATGGGCTATTTGCGAAGAGACCGTCAACGAGCTTTTCATGGGCGGCCGTTAACTTTGACCAAGTCAAACGGGCGGCTTTGTAAGCTAAATGGGCCAGTGGTGGGCCGTGGCACGTGTCGACATATCATAGGCGCCTATCTGACCCACTGACAAGCTGACACGTGTTTCATCCGGCCAATAAGCATTTTACACGTGGAAATTTCCCATTGGTCGGGGCTGTTAACAGGTTATCGGATCCAAAACCCGACCCGATAGCTTAACAGTGTTCCGTTACGGTGGATGCCACATGTCGGTCACCCTTGACGAAAGCACTTCTGTGACACGCGATTTATCGTCATGGAAGTGGACACTACCGTGATGATAATTTTGGTAATGTCATGGAACACTTCTACGACAAAGACATGTATGACTATCTTGATTACATCATAAATTTGTCATGGATGTACATGCATGACAAAAAATGCGACCTACTGTGACAAACACGTATCATCACGGAAGTGTATTTTTTTGTAGTGATTGTATTGAGAATCAAAAGAGAGAGAGAGAAAGCCACCTAGCTACTAACTACGACATACCAGTAGGTCTACAAAGAACTACTCCTGCATCATCAGAGAGGCACCAATGAGGATGATGAACCCCTCTGTGATGGTGTCTAGATTGGATCTGTGGTTTCTTGAACTTGCGGCGGCTGGAATTGTGTTTCATCGAGTACCCTAGGGTTTTTGGATTTTCAGGTTATTTATAGAGCAAAGTGGCGGTGCGGGAGGCGGCCAAGGTGGGCACAATGCACCAGGGCGCTCCTGGGCCTCCAAGTGCGCCCAGGTGGGTTGTGGTCCCCTCGGATCCCCCCTCTGGTACGTATGTGGCCCATCGTGTGTCTTCTGGTCCAAAAAAATGTCCAAAATCTTTTGCTGCGTTTGGACTCTGTTTGGAATTGATTTTCTGCGAAGTAGAAAACTCACAAAAAACAGCAACTGGCACAGGGCACTATGTCAATAGGTTAGTCCTAAAAAATGATATAAAGTTGCTATAAAATGATTGTAAAACATTCAAGAATGATAATATAACAACATGGAACAATAAAAAATTATAGATAAGTTGGAGACGTATCACCTAGGTAGGTCTACGGTGCGTCGATCAGCCGAGCCAGGCATGACCTGCAAAAGTGTATCCGGCCAGAGTTAATCGTGCGTGTTGGGTAAGTTGGTGCACCCCTGCAGGGAAGTATATCTATTCGAATAGCCATGTACATGGTAACGGACACTCAGAGTTGTATCCCGATCTACTACAAGTAGAACTAGATACTGGTGTTACTAAACTGATATGATGGTTCCGGACTTCCTCACAGGGTAGACAAGGAAGGATCTCTGGGCGTTGCTATTATATACTTGTTACTATATGATATGTTACTCTACTCTCTTCTATTGCTACAAGACGCTGCAAGAGGCTAGTCTTCATTAGGCTAAGTCGCCCCTTCTATTCTGGCATTTCTGCAGTTTAGTCCACAAATACAACCCCTTTCCTTATAACAACATGAAACAATAAAAAATTATAGATAAGTTGGAGACGTATCACCTAAGTAGGTCTACGGTGCATCGATCAGCCGAGGCCAAGCATGACCAGGAAAAGTGTATCCGGCCAGAGTTAATCATGCGTGTTGGGTAAGTTGGTGCACCCCTGCAGGGAAGTATGTCTATTCGAATAGCCATGTCCATGGTAACGGCTGCTCAGTGTTGTATCCAATCTACTACAAGTAGAACTAGATACTGGTGTCACTAAACTGATATGATGGTTCCGGACTTCCTCGCAGGGTAAACGAGGAAGGATCTCTGGGCATTGCTATTATATACTTGTTACTATATGATATGTTATTCTACTCTCTTTTATTGCTGCAAGACGCTGCAAGAGGCTGGTCTTCATTAGTCTAGGTCGTCCCTTCTATTCTGTTTCTGCAGTTTAGTCCACAGATACATCCCCTTTCCTTTGATACCAATGCATACTTAGCATAGATCTGATTTAAGTATTGCGAGTACTTTGGATGAGTACTCACGGTTTTTTTGCTACCTCTTTTTCCCCGATACCCGATTGCTGCGATCAGATGACGGAGCCCCAAAGTCGGCTGACCCCGTAGATGACTATTACTACACCGACGAAGCTTACTACTACGTGAAGACCGATGACCAGGCATAGTTCAGAGGCTCCGAGGCAGGAGGTCTGCACCTTTTTGATCTAGATGACATTGTTTTGCTCAACCTTCTTAAGGCAAACTTGTCTAATTATGTTTGTACTCAGTTATTGTTGCTTTCGCTGACTCTTGTGTATTTGAGCTTATGTATTCGAGCCGTTGAGGCCCTTGTCTTGTAATATAAAGCTTGTATTATTTTATTTGTGTCTAGAGTTGTGTTGTGATATCCTCCTGTGAGTCTCTGGGCTTGATCATGCGCATTTGCGTGTATGATGAGTGCACGGTCGAGTTGGGGGCGTCATGGGTTATAACAGAGTTGTATACTTGAGGATCTCGTGGTGGCAGCAGCCAGGAAGACTTGCTCCTACCGTTGACTTCTGGCCGAGGGACCCTTGGTGGTCGCTGCATTGAACTTGATGCAGCAGGTGCATGCGGAGCTCTATTTTGTGCAGCAGGTGCACGCGAAGCTCTGTTTTGTGCTGCAGGTGCATGCGGTGGTAATCCGGTGTTGTAGTGATGTCTCACTAGATTAGTTTGAAATTGTCGAGGCAGCGGGACATCATCATCATCATCATCATAGTCATCATCATCATCATCGTCATCATCATCATCATCATCATGGTCAACAACATCATTGTTGTCTGTTTGGACATGGTGTCCAAATGTAGTGAAGTCTTTCTTGTACTGTGGCTTAAGAACTGTTATTGGCTCATCGTCATCGTCAACATCATCATCATCATCATCAACACCATCCTATTGGTGAGTGCCCTCCCACATGAAGGTGACATCGTTGCCATATTCCACTACCTCTTCTTCCTGAGAAAATCTTCTTCCGGAGAGTATTGCACCCTGTTAGTACTCTTCGTGTAGGATCCTGGAGGTATCTCAGGAGTTACCCATCTAGTGTTTCTATAAGCTTGACTCACCATGCAGTTCAGAGGCTCTGGGTTGGGATTTTGCTACCTCTTGAGCTTGCGTTGGATTTCCCCGAAGAGGAGAGGATAATGCAGCAGAGTAGCGTAAGTATTTCCCTCAGTTTTTGAGAACCAAGGTATCAATCCAGTAGGAGGCCACACGCAAGTCCCTAGTACCTACACAAAACAAATAGCTCAATGCAACCAACGCGATTAGGGGTTGTCAATCCCTTCACGGTCACTTACGAGAGTGAGATCTGATAGAGATGATAGATAATATTTTTGGTATTTTTGGTATAAAGATGCAAAGTAAAATAAAAGCAAAGTAAAAAGCAAAGCAATAATAAAGTGATGGAAGATTGATATGATAGAAAATAGACCCGGGGGCCATAGATTTCACTAGTGGCTTCTCTCAAGAGCATAAGTATTTTACGGTGGGTGAACGAATTACTGTTGAGCAATTGACAGAATTGAGCATAGATATGAGAGTATCTAGATATGATCATGTATATAGGCATCACGTCCGAGACAAATAGACCGACTCCTGCCTGCATCTACTACTATTACTCCACTCATCGACCGCTATCCAACATGCATCTAGAGTATTAAGTTAATGAAAACAGAGTAACGCCTTAAGCAAGATGACATGATGTAGAGGATAAATTCATGCAATATGATAAAACCCCATCTTGTTATCCTCGATGGCAACAATACAATACGTGCCTTGATGCCCTTCATCACTAGGAAAGGACACCGCAAGATTGAACCCAAAGCTAAGCACTTCTCCCATTGCAAGAACTACCAATCTAGTTGGCCAAACCAAGCGGATAATTCAAGAGACTTGCAAAGATAACCAATCATACATAAAATAATTCAGAAAAGATTCAAATATTGCTCATAGATAATCTTGATCATAAACCCACAATTCATCGATCTCAACAAACACACCGCAAAAAGAAGATTACATCGAATAGATCTCCACAAGAGAGGGGGAGAACATTGTATTGAGATCCAAAAAGAGAGAATAAGCCATCTAGCTACTAACTATGGACCCGAAGGTCTGAGGTAAACTACCCACACTTCATCGGAGAGGCTATGATGATGTAGAAGCCCTCCGTGGTGGATTCCCCTTCCGGCGGAGCTCCCGAACAGGCCCCAAGATGGGATCTCGTGGATAAAGAAAGTTGCGGCGGTGGAATTTGGTTTTTGGCTCCGTATCTGATCGTTCGGGGGCATGTAGGTATATATAGGAGGAAGAAGTATGTCGGTGGAGCAACAGGGGGCCCACGAGGGTGGATGGTGTGCCCCCCTACCTCGTGCCTTCCCTGTTGGTTGCTTGACGTAGGGTCCAAGTCTCCTGGATCATGTTCGGTGAGAAAATCACGTTCCCGAAGGTTTCATTCCGTTTGGACTCCGTTTGATATTCCGTTTCTTCAAAATACTGAAATAGGCAAAAAAACAGCAAATCTGGGCTGGGCCTCCGGTTAATAGGTTAGTCCCAAAAGTAATATAAAAGTATAAAATAAAGCCCAATATGGTCCAAAACAGTAGATAAAATAGCATGGAGCAATCAAAAATTATAGATACGTTGGAGACGTATCAGATTTATCTGTGGCATTTTTGTCTGGTGAACTGAACTTCCTGCACAAAACGACTGAGTTGCATTGTCAGGCGAAATGAACTAAATGATGCGAACTGCATTGACTTAAAAAGGGTATTGCGAAGTAATGCAGTTGGACTACATCATCACGCGGGTCGAACTGAAGCAAATACGCTGCTTCATTACTGATGGTGAAGCTATGCAACTGTACTGCATAACTCAGCAATCGCACTGTAGCTTTACTAACGGCAAACTGAAGTAAATGCACCACAACGGCTTTGGAGATGTATTGAACTTTGTCTGCTGATGGCGAATGAGAAATGAACTGCTTACCTCATGTTGCAGTGTGTCTTCGCGTTTGCAGGAAGTTCCCTTTGTTTCTGTCCGCAGCTCTCTTGCATTCACCTGTGCAGTCCACTTCTCTTTGCGCTTCTTCAGTAGCTCATGGGCGATTTGAACTTGACTCAATGTCAGTCAAGATGGAAGTTTTGAGCTGAACCTCGCATAATATTGCATCTAGGTACTAGCGGTGGAGAAAGGATCCTTGCGAGCACTTTCTTTTTGTCTGACTAGTGCGATGTCGAGGAAGCACAAAATCGGATCTGGCAGAGGATGGAATGCAATGGATCCTAACGCGAGCTGATTTGCGAGGCCGACGCCTGCTACCTCCTGAGCACTGCGTTGGTTTTCCCTTGAAGAGGAAAGGGTGATGCAGTAAAGTAGCGTAAGTATTTCCCTCAGTTTTTGAGAACCAATGTATCAATCCAGTAGGAGACCACGCTCGAGTCCCACGCACCTACAGAAACAAATAAGAACCTCGCAACCAATGTGATAAAAGGGTTGTCAATACCTTCACGGTCACTTACGAGAGTGAGATCTGATAGAGATGATAAGATAATATTTTCTTTATTTTTATGGTAAAGACTAAAAGTAAAGAAAGCAAAATAAACGGCAAAAGAAATAGCTAGTTGATGGGAGATTAATATGATGGAAAATAGACCCGGGGCCATAGGTTTCACTAGTGGCTTCTCTCAAGATAGCATAAGTACGGTGGGTAAACGAATTACTATCGAGCAATTAATAGAATTGAGCATAGTTATGAGAATATGTAGGTATGATCATGTATATAGGCATCACGTCCGTGACAAGTAGACCGACTCCTGCCTGCATCTACTACTATTACTCCACACATCGACCGCTATCCAGCATGCATCTAGAGTATTAAGTTCATAAGAACAGAGTAACGCTTTAAGAAAGATGACATGATGTAGAGGGATAAACTCATGCAATATGATATAAACCCCATCTTTTTATCCTCGATGGCAACAATACAATACGTGTCGCTTCCCCATCACACTTTGGGATCGAGCACCGCAAGATTGAACCCAAAGCTAAGCACTTCTCCTATTGCAAGAAAGATCAATCTAGTAGGCCAAACCAAAATGGTAATTCGAAGAGACTTGCAAAGATAACCAATCATACATAAAAGAATTCAGAGGAGATTCAAATATTGTTCATAGATAATCTTGATCATAAACCCACAATTCATCGGATCTTGACAAACACACCGCAAAAGAAGAGTTACATCAAATATATCTCCAAGAGAATTGAGAGAACTTTGTATTGAGATCCAAAGAGAGAGAAGAAGCAATCTAGCTAATAACTATGGACCCGAAGGTCTGAGGTAAACTACTCACACATCATTGGAGAGGCTATGGTGTTGATGTAGAAGCCCTCCGTGATTAATCCCCCCTTCGACGGAGCGACAGAAAAGGCCCCAAGATGGGATCTCACGGGTACAGAAGGTTGCGGCGGTGGAAATAGGGTTTTGGCTCTCCTTCTGATGGTTTGGGGGTACGTGGGTATACATAGGAGGAAGAAGTAGGTCGGTGGAGCCACGAGGGGCCCACAAGGGTGGAGGGCGCGCCCAGGGGGTAGGCGCGCCCCCTGCCTCGTGGCTTCCTCGTCGGTTGCTTGAAGTCCAGTCCAAGTCCTCCGGATCACGTTTGTTAAGAAAATCACGTTCCCGAAGGTTTCATTCCGTTTGGACTCCGTTTGATATTCCTTTCCTTCGAAACACTGAAATAGGAAAAAAACAGCAATTCAGGCTGGGCCTTCGGTTAATAGGTTAGTCCCAAAAATAATATAGAAGTGTATAATAAAGCCCATTAAACATCCAAAATAGAATATAATATAGCATGGAACAATAAAAAATTATAGATATGTTGGAGACGTATCAAGCATCCCCAAGCTTAATTCCTGCTCGTCCTCGAGTAGGTAAATGATAAAAACAGAATTTTTTGATGTGGAATGCTACTTAGCATAAATTTCAATGTAATTCTCTTATGTGTGGTATGAATATTCAGATCCAAAAGATTCAAGATAAAAGTTTAATATTGACATAAAAGTAATAATACTTCAAGCATATTGATAAAGCAATCATGTCTTCTCAAAATAACATGGCCAAAGAAAGTTAACCTACAAAATCATATAGTCTGGCTATGCTCTATCTTCAACACACAAAATATTTAAATCATGCACAACCCCGATGACAAGCCAAGCAATTGTTTCATACTTTTGGTGTTCTCAAACTTTTTCAATCTTCATGCAATACATGAGCGTGAGCCATGGACATAGCACTATATGTGGAATAGAATGGTGGTTGTGGAGAAGAC
This sequence comes from Aegilops longissima, assembly GCA_021605205.1. NCBI lineage: Eukaryota > Viridiplantae > Streptophyta > Magnoliopsida > Poales > Poaceae > Aegilops > Aegilops longissima. The sequence goes on from CM038681.1 coordinate 275,865,645, forward strand.
AAAAAGGAGAAGATAGTCTCACATCAACTAGGCGTATCAATGGGCTATGGAGATGCCCATTAATAGATATTAATGTGAGTGAGTAGGGATTGCCATGCAACAGATGCACTAGAGCTATAATTATATGAAAGCTCAATAATGAAAACTAAGTGGGTGTGCATCCAACTTGCTTGCTCATGAAGACCTAGGGCAATTTGAGGAAGCCCATCATTGGAATATACAAGCCAAGTTCTATAATGAAAAATTCCCACTAGTATATGAAAGTGACAACATAGGAGACTCTCTATCATAAAGATCATGGTGCTACTTTGAAGCACAAGTGTGGAAAAAGGATAGTAGCATTGTCCCTTCTTTGTTTTCTCTCTTTTTTGTTTTTGTTGGGCATTTTCTCTTCTTTTTTATGGCCTCTTTTTTTTCGTCCGGAGTCTCATCCCGACTTATGGGGGAATCATAGTCTCCATCATCCTTTCGTCACTTGGGACAATGCTCTAATAATGATGATCATCACACTTTTATTTACTTACAACTCAAGAATTACAACTCAATACTTAGAACAAAATATGACTCTATATGAATGCCTCCGGCGGTGTACCGGGATATGCAATGAATCAAGAGTGACATGTATGAAAATTATGAACGGTGGCTTTGCCACAAATACGATGTCAACTACATGATCATGCAAAGAAATATGACACTGATGGATCGTGTCATAGTAAACGGAACGGTGGTAAGTTGCATGGCAATATATCTCGGAATGGCTATGGAAATGCCATGATAGGTAGGTATGGTGGCTGTTTTGAGGAAGGTATATGGTGGGTGTATGATACCAGCGAAAAGGTGCGCGGCATTAGAGAGGCTAGGAATGGTGGAAGGGAGAGAGTGCGTATATTCCATGGACTCAACATTAGTTAAAAGAACTCACATACTTATTGCAAAGATCTATTAGTTATCAAAACAAAGTATTACGTGCATGATCCTAGGGGGATAGATTGGTAGGAAAAGACCATCGCTCGTCCCTGACCGCCACTCATAAGGAAGACAATCAATAAATAAATCATGCTCCGACTTCATCACATAACGGTTCACCATACGTGCATGCTACGGGAATCACAAACTTTAACATAAGTATTTCTCAAATTCATAACTACTCAACTAGCATGAATTTAATATCACCATCTTCATATCTCAAAACAATTATAAAGCATCATACTTCTCTTAGTATTCAACGCACTTATAAGAAAGTTTTTACTAATCTTGGATGCCTCTCATATTAGGACTAATTTCTCAATTAAAGCAAATTATCATGTTGTTTTGTAGGACTCTCAAAATAATATAAGCGAAGCATGAGAGAACAAAAGTTTCTATAAAACAAGCCACCGCCGTGCTCTAAAAGATATAAGTGAAGTACTAGAGCAAAAACTATATAGCTCAAAAGATATAAGTGAAGCACATAGAGTATTCTAATAAATTCCGAATCATGTGTGTCTCTCTCAATAGGTGTGTACAGAAAGGATGATTGTGGTAAAATAAAATCAAAGACTCAAATCATACAAGACGCTCCAAGCAAAACACATATCATGCGGTGCATAAAAATATAGCTCCAAGTAAAGTTACCGATGGACGAAGACGAAAGAGGGGATGCCTTCCGGGGCATCCCCAATATTTGGATATTTGGTGTCCTTGGATTTTCCTTGGGGTGCCTTGGGCACCCAAAGCTTAGGCTCTTGCCACTCCTTGTTCCATAATCCATCAAATCTTTACCCAAAACTTGAAAACTTCACAACACAAAACTTAACAGAAAATCTCGTGAGCTCCGTTAGCGAAAGAAAACAAAACACCACTTCAAGGTACTGTATTTAACTCATTATTTATTTATATTGGTGTTAAACCTACTTTATTCCAACTTCTATATGGTTTATAAACTCTTTTACTAGCCATAGATTTATCAAAATAAACAAACAACACACGAAAAACAGAATCTGTCAAAAACAGAACAGTTTGTAGTAATCTGTATCTAACGCAAACTTCTGGAACTCATAAAAATCTACCAAAATAGGAAGACCTATATAATTTGTTTACTGATCTTCTGCAATTTGAATCAGTATTTTACCATGTTCTGGTGAGTTTTAACAATTGTTTTCGTGAACAGAAAGTTTCTGGAATTTTCAGCAAGATCAAATAACTATCAGCCAATAAGATCCTATAGGTTTAACTTGGCACAAATACTAATTAAAACATAAAAACACATCTAACTAGGAGCTAGATCAAAGATATCCTAAACAGAAGCAAAAAGCAAAAAACCAAAATAAAATTGGGTTGCCTCCCAACAAGCGCTATCGTTTAACGCCCTTAGCTAGGCATAAAAACAAGGATAGATCTAGGTATTGCCATCTTTGGAAGGTAATCCATAAGTGGCTCTCATAATATATTCATAAGGTAATTTTATTTTCTTTCTAGGAAAATGTTCCATGCCTTTCCTTAACGGAAATTGGAATATAATATTTCCTTCCTTCATATCAATAATTGCACCAATCGTTCTAAGGAAAGGTCTACCAAGAATAATAGAACATGAAGGACTGCAATCTATATCAAGAACAATGAAATCTATGGGCACATAGTTCCTATTTGCAACAATAAGAACATCATTAATTCTTCCCATAGGTTTCTTAATAGTGGAATCCGCAAGGTGCAAATTTAGAGAACAATCATCAAATTCGCGGAAACCTAGCAAATCACACAAAGTTTTTGGAATCGTGGAAAAGCTAGCACCCAAATCACACAAAGCATAGCATTCATGATCTTTAATTTTAATTTTAATAGTAGGTTCCCACTCATCATAAAGTTTTCTAGGGAGAGAAATTTCTGACTCAAGTTTTTCTTCATAAGATTGCATTAAAGCATCAACGATATGTTTAGTAAAAGCTTTATTTTGGCTATAAGCATGAGGAGAATTTAGCACGGATTGCAACAAGGAAATACAATCTATCAAAGAGCAATTATCATAATTAAATTCCTTGAAATCCAAGATAGTGGGTTCATTGTTATCTAAAGTCTAGACCTCTTCAATCCCACTTTTACCAAATTTTGCATCAAGATCTAAAAACTCCGAATTTTTGGGATGCCTTCTAACTAAAGTTGACTCATCTCCAGTCCCATCATATTTAAGATTCATATTGCAAAACAAAGATTTAATAGGAGACACATCAATAACTTTTAGATCTTCATCTTTATTCTCATAAAAATTAGAAGAACACGCTTTTACGAAGCAATCTTTCTTAGCACGCATCCTAGCGGTTCTTTCTTTGCACTCATCAATGAAAATTCTCATGGATTTGAGAGACTCATTGATATCATGCTTGGGCGGAATAGATCTAAGCTTCAAAGAATCAACATCAAGAGAAATTCTATCCACGTTCCTAGCCAATTCATCAACTTTAAGCAATTTTTCTTCAAGCAAAGCATTGAAATTCTTTTGCGAATTCATAAACTCTTTAACACTAGTCTAAAAATCAGAGGGAAACTTATTAAAATTTCCATAAGAATTGTTGTAGGAATTACCATAATTATTAGAGGAATTACTAGGATACGGCCTAGGATTAAAGTTTCCTCTATAAGCGTTGTTACCAAAATTATTCCTACCAACAAAATTCACATCCATAGATTCATTATTATTCTCAATCAAGGTAGATAAAGGCATAACATTAGGATCAGAAGAAACACTCTTATTAGCAAACAATTTCATAAGTACATCCATCTTTCCACTCAAAACATTAATTTCTTCTATCGCATGCACCTTTTTACTAGTAAATCTTTCGGTATGTCACTGAGAATAATTAACCATAATATTATCTAGGAGTTTAGTAGCTTCTCCTAAGGTGATTTCCATAAAAGTGCCTCCCGCGGCCAAATCTAAAAGATTTCTAGAAGCAAAATTCAATCCGGCATTAATTTTTTTCTATAATCATCCACAAATTCAAACCATGAGTAGGCCAATTATGTATCATTAATTTCATTCTCTCCCAAGCTTGTGCAACATGTTCATGATCAAGTTGCTTAAAATTCATAATATCATTTCTGAGAGAGATGATCTTAGCGGGAGGAAAATACTTAGAGATAAAAGCATATTTGCATTTGTTCCATGAATCGATACTATTTTTAGGCAAAGACGAAAACCAAGTTTTAGCACGATGTCTAAGCGAAAAAGGAAATAGCTTCAATTTAACAATATCATTGTCCACATCCTATTTAGATGGGTAGCAGCATCTTCACTAGGAAGGCCGGCGAATTGATCTTTCATGACAAGATTCAGCAAGACAGCATTAATTTCACAAGATTCAGCATCGGTAAGAGGAGCAATTGGAGTGCTAAGAAAATCATTGTTGTTGGTATTGGAAAAGTCACACAATTTAGTATTGTCTTGAGCCATCGTGACAAGCAAGCAATCCAACACACGAGCAAACAAGAAGCAATCGAAAAAGAGGCGAAGGGAAAGAGAGGGCGAATAAAACGGCAAGAGTGAAGTGGGGGAGAGGAAAACGAGAGGCAAATGGCAAATTATGTAATGCGAGGGATAAGATTTTGTGATGGGTACTTGGTATGTCTTGACTTGTGCGTAGACTCCCCGGCAACGGCGCCAGAAATGGCTCGTTGACGGGGGAACAAATCTTGACTTGACTTGGTGTAGGCCTCCCCGGCAACGGTGCCAGAAATCCTTCTTGCTACCTCTTGAGCATTGCATTGGTTTTCCTTGAAGAGGAAAGGGTGATGCAGTAAAGTAGCGTATGTATTTCCCTCAGTTTTTGAGAACCAAGGTATCAATCCAGTAGGAGACCATGCTCGAGTCCCATGCACCTACACAAACAAATAAGAACCTCGCAACCACCGCGATAAAGGGGTTGCCAATCCCCTCAAGGTAACTTACGAGAGTGAGATCTGATAGAGATGATAAGATAATATTTTTGGTATTTTTATGGTAAAGACTAAAAGTAAAGATAGAAAAATAAACAGCAAAAGAAATAGCTAGTTGACGGGAGATTAATATGATGGAAAATAGATCCGGGTGCCATAGGTTTCACTAGTGGCTTCTCTCAAGATAGCATAAGTATTACGGTGGGTAAACGAATTACTCTCGAGCAATTGACAGAATTGAGCATAGTTATGAGAATATCTAGGTATGATCATGTATATAGGCATCACGTTCGTGACAAGTAGACCGACTCATGTCTGCATCTACTACTATTACTCCACACATCGACCGCTATCCAGCATGCATCTAGAGTATTAAGTTCATAAGAACATAGTAACACTTTAAGCAAGATGACATGATGTAGAGGGATAAACTCATGCAATATGATATAAACCCCATCTTTTTATCCTCGATGGCAACAATACAATACGTGTCGTTTCCCCTACTGTCAATGGGATCGAGCACCGCAAGATTGAACCCAAAGCTAAGCACTTCTCCTATTGCAAGAAAGATCAATCTAGTAGGCCAAACCAAAATGGTAATTCGAAGAGACTTGCAAAGATAACCAATCATACATAAAAGAATTCAGAGGAGATTCAAATATTGTTCATAGATAATCTTGATCATAAACCCACAATTCATCAGATCTCGACAAACACACCGCAAAAGAAGAGTTACATCAAATATATCTCCAAGAGAATTGAGGAGAACTTTGTATTGAGATGCAAAGAGAGAGAACAAGCAATCTAGCTAATAACTATGGACCCGAAGGTCTCAGGTAAACTACTCACACATCATCGAAGAGGCTATGGTGTTGATGTAGAAGCCCTCCGTGATCAATCCCCCCTCCGGCGGAGCGCCAGAAAAGGCCCAAGATGGGATCTCACGGGTACAGAAGGTTGCGGCGGTGGAAATAGGGTTTTGGCTCTCCTTCTGATGGTTTGGGGGTACATAGGTATACATAGGAGGAAGAAGTAGGTCGGTGGAGCCATAAGGGGCCCACAAGGGTGGAGGGTGCGCCCAGGGGGGTAGGCGCGCCCCCTGCCTCGTGGCTTCCTCGTCGGTTGCTTGACGTCCACTCCAAGTCCTCTGGATCACGTTTGTTAAGAAAATCACGTTCCCGAAGGTTTCATTCCGTTTGGAATCCGTTTGATATTCCTTTCCTTCGAAACACTGAAATAGGCAAAAAAACAGCAATTCGGGCTGGGCCTCCGGTTAATAGGTTAGTCCCAAAAATAATATAAAAGTGTATAATAAAGCCCATTAAACATCCAAAACAGAATATAATATAGCATGGAACAATAAAAATATTATAGATACGTTGGAGACATATCAACGCCGCGGAAGAAGTAGGTCGGGTGGAGCGAGGCAGCGACACTCCGAGACCACTGTCGTGGAAGAAGGCCTGGAGGTTTGGGGCGATAGCATTGTGAGGCCGCTGCCGCGGAAGAAGGCCTGGAGTGGTGCGGCGGCGGTGCTCCCAGGCCGCTGCCGCGGGAGAAAGCTGGGAGGGGAGGGGCGACATCCCTGCCAGCCCCTCCCGCAGAAGGAGGCGGGGAGGGGTAGGGCGGCGGCGCTCCCGGCCGCTGCCGCGGTAGGAGGCGGGGAAGGAAGGGGGGCAGCGCTCATGTGACGCCCTCGATTCAATCGTACACTAATCATACACGCAAACGTGTACGATCAAGATCAGGGACTCACGGGAAGATATCACAACGCAACTCTAAAAATAAAAGAAGTCATACAAGCATCATAATACAAGCCAGGGGCCTCGAGGGCTCGAATACAAATGCTCGATCATAGACGAGTCAGCGGAAGCAACAATATCTGAGTACAGACATAAGTTAAACAAGTTTGCCTTAAGAAGGCTAGCACAAACTGGGATACAGATCGAAGAGGCGCAGGCCTCCCGCCTCGATCCTCCTAAACTACTCCCGTGTCGCCGCCGGGCTGCACGTAGTAGTAGGCACCTCCGTGTAGTAGTCGCCATCGACGGTGGCGTCTGCTCCTGGCTCCATCGTCTGTTGCAGCAATCGAGTAGAGGTAGGGGAAAAGGGGAAACAATGCAACCGTGAGTACTCATCCAAAGTACTCAAGCAAGCAAGAGCTACACTACATATGCATGGATATATGTGTAAAGGGCCATAACAGTGGACTAAACTGCAGAATGCCAGAATAAGAGGGGGATAGCTAGTCTTATCGAAGACTATGCTTCTGGTCACCTCCGTCTTGCAACAGGTAGAAGAGGGTAGGTTGAAGTCCTCCAAGTAACAACACATAGCATTAATCCTACCCGCGATCCTCCTCGTATCCCCGAGAGAGAGCGACCACCGGTTGTATCCGCACTTGGAAGCGTGTGTTTTATTAAGTATCCGGTTCTAGTTGTCATAAGGTCAAGGTACAACTCCAAGTCGTCCTGTTATCAAGATCACGACTATTCAATAGATTAACTTCCTGCGGGGTGCACCAACTTACCCAAAGACGTTTGATCCCATTTGGCGGACACACTTTCTGGGTCATGCCCGCCGCGGAAGATCAACACGCCGCAGCCCCACCTAGGCACAACAGAGGCCAAGCACGCCGGTCTAAACCTAAGCGCCACAGTGCCGGGCCCATCGCCCATAGCACACCCTGACGTTATAGGGCGGCCGAAGCGCACCTAGCCTAGCAGGCTTTCCACCCAATCCGGCGCGCGCTCCGTCGGCCGACGTCTCAAGTGCTTCGGTGATACCACGGCGCCGAGTGCCCATATCTTTCCCACGTAGTTGGTTAGTGCGTATAGGCTCGTAGCCAACTCAGATCAAATACCAAGATCTCGTTAAGCGTGTTAAGTATCCGCTGAACGCCGAATAGGGCCAGGCCCACCTCTCCCTAGGCGGTCTCAACCTGCCTGTCGCTCCGCCACAAAGATCCATCCAGAGGGCGTCGGGACAAAGGTCCTTTCAGCCCCCAACTGTGAATCACTCATGGTGCTCCACAAGCCGACCGACTTTAGTCTCCACATGTATCATGTATAAAGTATATAGTATATACCGTGATCACCTCCCGAGTGATCATGGCCCGATAGTATAGCACGCGAGACGGACAAGAATGTAGGGCCACAGATGAAAATACTAGCATCCTATACTAAGCATATAGGATTGCGTAAAGGTAACAACAAGAGTAACAAGGACATGCTATGCAGCGATAGGATTAATCGAAAGCGAACATGCTACACTACTCTAATGCAAGCGATATAGAGAAGAGTAGGCGGTATCTGGTGATCAAAGGGGGGCTTGCCTGGTTGCTCGCAAAGAGAGGGGTCGTCAACTCCGTAGTCGAACTGGGCATCAACAACGTCACGGGGTCTACCGAAGAGAAGAGGGGGGGGGGAACAGTAAATACATAGCAAGCAAGTGCATAACAGGACAACAGGCAGAGCTAGACGTGTTCTATCGCGGTATGAGGTGATACCGGTGAAGGGGGAAACATCCGGGAAAATATCCCCGGTGTTTCGTGTTTTCGGGCAGAGGAGCCGGAGGGGGAAAGTTGCGAGTTCGATAGGTTAGGGGTGTGTGGCGGACGAACGGACTGCGTATCCGGATTCATCTCGTCGTTCTGAGCAACTTTCATGTACAAAGTTTTTCGATCCGAGTTACGGTTTATTTTCTATGATCTTCCAAAGTTTTATCAATAATTTAAAATTTCTGAAATTGTGCATTCATTTTAATCCGAATTGACCAAGTCAAAATGACTAGTCAAAAGTTGACTAGGGGTCCACCTGTCAGTGACTAGACTTAGTTAGACTTTAATTAAATTAGATTGATTAGAACTGGGGCCACATGTCATACACATTAGACTAATTAATCAACTAACCTAGCTAACCTAAATAGTACTACTAATTAGAATCGAGGGCCGGCCCGTCTCGATGCAGGTGTCTAGCCGGCCACACACCCACACACTCACGCACACACAACACACACACACACACACACACACACACACACACACACACACACACACACACACACACACACACACACACACACACAACTAGAGGTTAAAACTGTTTTCTGTCAATAGAAGATAGCATTTTGTGATTTTCATATGATTTAAACCATGCATCAAATCAATTTGGTCCAATGAACACATTTAAGCCTTGTCAAGTGTACTACCTTCCCATATTTTTTTAGTCCTGTTAACAGTTGTTTAACAGGAGATTAGAAGCTGTCTAGGGGTTAGTCAAGATGAAATCCTAAAGCTAGCCATAGCTACAATATTTAGTAGCAGATAAATGCAGAGGAGAGCCAGAGGCCTGGAGGGGAAGGCCGAGGCCGGAGCAGCGTGCACGAAAGCACGGCGAGGCGAGCAACAGCGCAGCAGGATGGCGATCTTGGGGCTGCGGGCAGCAGCTGGGACACGGCGGGAGCGGCGTGGTGGCTGCGGCTGCAGCAGAGCTGCGAGAGGCGACGGCGGGGCCAAACAGCAGACGGAGGCGGGCAGTGGGCGCGCGTGGCCTTGCGAGCGAACCTGGCGAGGGAGCTCAAGGCACGCACGGGCGTGGCGTGGGCTTGGCCACGGCGAGCTCTGGACCCCACATCTACGGAGCAGGGCGGCGTCAAGCTACGTCTGGCGACGTTGAGGAGTAGAAGGAAAGAGGATGGACGGGGTGCTCACCTAGGAGCACATGGAGGCTCGGTGGGAGCTTAGTAGCAGCAGAGTGGCGAAATCGACGGAGTTCGCCCGGCGACCGAGGAGGAGGAAAGGCGTCGTGGTGCTCGATGCAGCGCTCCCGGCTCGGTCTGTCGGCGAAGAGGAAGCAGGGGATGGCGGTGGTCGATCTAGCACGGAGACGAGGTGAGGGGCGAGGTGGTCGCGAGCTCGGCGGCGGCAGACGACGGTGGAGGCGTTGGGTGTGTGCAGGGGAGCGAAAAATGGCGTGAGAGGGGGGAAGAAGTGGCGGCTAGGGTTCGACCGGGGGAGTGAGGAGCTTCCAGGGGGAAGGTATAGGCGCCGGCGGGGGCGTGGATGGGTGCCACGGCGATGGTCGGGGCGTGGCGGCCATCGGGCTGTCCACGCCTCTGTGAATGAGAGGAGGGAGCAGTCTTGGGCTGGCCAAGCGGGACTGGTGGGCCAAGTGGCCCAGGGTGAGGGGGAAAGGATTTTCTCCTTTCGTTTTATTTTTTTCAAATTTGTTTCTATTTTCTTTCATTGTTTTGCTTTTAGTTGGGACACCAAATGAAATTTTTTTTTTTGAACAAAACTTTGCACATAATTTTAAACACAAAAACTTGAGACAGCACAAAAAGTTTGGGGGTTCAAAAGAAGTTGCCTAACCATTTTTAGGAATTGAAAAGGACAATTTTAAATAATGCTGGACCACTAAGTAATTTCCAGGGGCACTTTGGGAATCAAAAAGAGGTTGGTTCCAACATGAAAAATATTCAGGAATTATTTTCCACACTTTGAACATTTTAGATTTCATGTTTGGCAAATTTGAATTTTTTTACTTTGAATTTGAGTTTGAACATGAACAGTGATTGGGATCAAGTGAGGATTAGCAACAGTAATGTGATTACGTGGCACCATTAACGGGGGATTACTGTAGCTTAATAATTCGGGCGTCACAGCTCACGGCCGCTACCGCGGTAGAAGGCTTGGAGGGAGGGGTGGCGGCGTGGAGGTGGGGTGTTACAAGAATAAGCGTTTTTTAGGAGAATAAGACTCTTAAGAGTGTAATGAGATTAGCTTGGACTAACGGTTTCATCCAAGCTATTTTGTTTCGTGTAACAGAATATTATTCTGTTTCGTTACTTGAACTGACGGTTTCAGTCGGTTGTACTGATGAAAATCAAGGCGTCGAACTTGTCCTCCTTGTTTTTTTTCGTCAGAACAGGGCATGTAATATATCATTGGAAAGCTCTTGACATCTAGATTACAATAATATAGAACATTTTTGCAAAATCATCATGATTTAAGAGCAGTTTTGAAAAAACCATTTTCTTCAAAACAATTTTGAAAAAAATGGCTCTTACAAAACTGCACTTAAACCATGAAGATTTTGCAAAAAAGTTCTATATTATTGTAATCTAGATGTCAAGAGATTTCCAATGATATATTACACGCCCCGTTCCGATGAAAAAAATCGAGGAGGATCAGTTCAACGTGATGAAAATCGTCAGTACAGTCGCCTAAAACCATCAGTTCAAGTAGCGAAACAGAATAATATTCTGTTACGCGAAACAGAATAGGTCAGTCCTATATATATATACAGCCGGTCTATTCTGCTAATATTAGCAGAATAATATTCTGATAACACTTCTGCACTGCACACTCAACGCAAGTGCACGTCATTGTTTGAACCAAGTGTGCTGTAGTACTCACGCGAGTGAACTTCGTGTCGAAAAAAACCGCACACTGTGTTTTTTTGGTATCTTTTTCGCTCTAGTTTTTTAACCGTTAATCATATCGAGGCGTGTAATATACCGTTAAGAAGCTATGGATTAGGCGCAACTTCACCATGTTGAACACTTTCTGAGATTCCACGTTGTTTAAGAGCAGTTTTGAAAACGCTATGGCGCACACCGAGTGGCAGTGAGCGTTTTTTCGTGTATTTTTCTAAACAGCTCATCGGAATGAAGCAAATGATACACCGCTGGGAAGATTTCGTCGAGGCGCACCTTTTTCATATTTATTATTTTTTCTAATTCTCTACGGTTTAAGAGCAGTTTTTAATTTAATAAATCGCGGAATTGCGTTTTTTCAAAAAAATTGCAATTTTCGGTACTGTTTTAGCTCTATTTTTCAAACCGTTTCTCGAAACGAGGTGTATGATAGGCCGTTGGAAAGCTATGGACAAGGCGCAACTTTCATATGTCGGAATATTTTCGAGATTCCTTACGGTTTTTAGTTAATTTTGAAAGTCGTGCGGCTGACGACGGGAGGCAGCGGCCGTTTTTCGTGAAATTTTTGCAAACCGCTGGTCGAAATGATTTGAATTATACGCCATTGAAAAGATATCGACGAGGTGCAACTTTTTTGTGTAGAACACTCTCTGATTCCTTACGGTTTGACAACAATTTTGATTTTAGCGAAATGCGAACACTTTGTTTTTTCGCGACCCAAAGTCGTCATATGTACTGCATCAGACAGAAAACTGCACTGTTTTCAAACCAAAAACCGCACTTGATCAGACCGACAAACGCACTGCATGATTTTTTTTGTGGGACGTAAATTTTCCCAAACGAGGTAGCAAACATCACTTCTTTAGACTAAAACCCGCACTTCATCAGACGGACAAGTGCACTACATGATTTCTTTTTTGTGGGACGTAAATTTTCCCAAACGAGGTAGCAAATTGCACTTCTTGAGACTAAAACCCGCACTTCATCAGACGAACAAGTGTACTGCATGATTTCTTTTTTGTGAACCAGCATTTTTTTGGTCGTTTCCATAACATTTTTCTATATTTCATATTGGGAGTAAGTGCACCACGACACTACCGCAAGTGAACCGCATGAGTTTTTTTTCTTCCTAGCATTTTGCGCACTTCATGTTGGGCGTTGGTGAATTGCTACACGACCGAAAGTGAAAATTATTATTTCTTTGTCATCTTCCTAACATTTTTGTCTCCTTCTCATTTTTGTCTCCTTACAAAGACGAGGCAAATGCACTGCATTATTTTTTTTGAGTGAACCACCAATTTTTTTTATAACAAACTTGCACGGGGACACAAGAATAGTGGACTGCAAGGGCCTTCTATCCAACCTTTTTTTAAATGAAGTGTGTTTGTTTTTCTCAACAAATTTAATAACAAATTAAAATGCCACTCGGGCGTTGGGCTGACGAACTGCATGGCCATGGTCTAGCACAGTACATGGAGGACATAAGTGCACTGCACGAATGATAGAATAATACTGAAAACACACATTTAATATAAGTTGCACAAGCAAACATCCACATAAAAAAGAGAAAAAGAAAGTACACACATGACTAAAACACACACACAAACACGACTTCACCAACATCCACTGGGAACTGCACGCCGCGACCATGGAGGAGTTTTATTTCTATAAAAAATATGCACAGTCAGCTCGCATCACACACAAGTTGAATAATATGGACCACATTTTTTGTACCTCACACGCACTGCACTGGATATCAGAACGCCCAAAAAAGAATCTGAATGGGAGAACTGCAATTTTGTGCCAGGCAAAACCTGAAAAAGTAAAATTGAATGAGTATCTTGCAGATCTCTCCAACACAACAACGTGAACCACAATGTTTTCACCACAAACTTGTAGATAAGGGGCTGGGAGCGGACTGCAGCGCAACGCCGGGTGGACTGCGGCCTCTGCGTCACGAGGGCAGGAACAACGAGATGGTGGTGGCCGAGATCAAACTGCAGGATGCACAACTTGCAGTAAAAAAACATGCACAAACTGTATGCCACCACACTGAGCTGCATAGGGCTATATACCAAACCGCACGCTTGTGCAAACCGAGCTGCATGGGATGAGTTGTTGAGCCGCTGTCGAGTAGTGCATTTTGAATGTGAACCTCATCAAGCTCCCATCTAAACTGCGGGAACTGTTAGAGCAGACCGCATCGAGTGCACTACAGGAGTAAGTGCAAAATTATATGAAAATATGCACAAGTAAACTGCACACCTCAGGAAAAGAAACTGATTTCCTTTTAAAAAATTAACTGGAAAAAACCTACAAATTCAACCGGAAGAACGACACATAGCAAACTCCAAACTCCACTGGAAGAGAGAGGGACGAGTGCACTGCCGCGACTGTCGTCGGTGGAAGGAGAGACAACCCTTGGGGCGGTGTATCTCGCGTGCATCACGGTGAAGGGATGGCGTACATCACGACCTACTGCAGTAAAATTAACCGACTGAATCAAGTCAAGTTGAGTGTGTTGTTTCTACTGTCTCCAAACCCAAATCTACATTAGGAACGGATCTGCATCGGTGATTCTTACAACAAATCAATGGATCTGCACGTCTCAGTTTTGACATGGCAAACAAAGAGTGATGCATATATTCATCCGTCTGTACGTACAAGTGCAAAGTCAAGTCTGCTACAATTACTAGTGCCCTCTTCCTAATCAGGATGGATTGGATTCCTGTGCCTAATCAGCTTGGCATTTCCGTTGGTGTCAAAGTTTTCTACTGAAAAATATCAAACTTTCCCCCTCCTCTCCTCTGAAGAAAGGTTCAGTTTTCTTGACTTGTCATGTCTAATGTTTCGATAGCAAGCAAATTCGATGACCCATGCGCGAAGAGAGAGAGAGAGAGAGAGAGAGAGAGAGAGAGAGAGGAGGGGGGGTTATACCTTCCATGGCGTCGGAGCAGTGGCGACCCGAGAAGAAGAAGGACCCGAGACTTGTATCCTCCATGGCGGCGCTTGACGAAACCGCATCAGGCCAGATCCTCCGAGTCCAGGGGTGGAGAAGTAGCCTGCTCAAGGAAGGGAATCTATCATATGAGGGAAGGGAAGGGAAAGGTAAAGGAGCAAATGGAAGAGGGGAGTGAGTACCTCGCCTTGACAACGCACGACGGAGCTACATTACGGTGAAGGGATGGCGGGGCGGCGCTGTCCAATGTCGGGGTTGGGGAGGAGGCTTTGGAGGCTGGCCGTGGCAACCAAGTTGCACGGGCCTGCCAACCGAGCTGCATGGGGCTGTCGGCGCGGTGGCTGCCTCGGATCCCTCGTCGCTGACCGCCGAGATAACCGAACCCTCTCCAATCTTTAAAGCCAGCTGCCCCTGATGCCCCCGGGACGGCAAGTCCCTTGGCTTTGACAGTGGACTGCATGGAGAGGAGGAAGTGGGACACTCCTATGTGCGATGTGGACTGCAGTTCCAAATCAACCCGGTCAGAGCTGCTTCGTCGGGACACTGCGACACTTGAGGCCACTGTGGAGGTATCCCAGATCGAGGCCGCGTCCGTGTTGGCTGCGAAGGCCAGCCATGGCACCGATAGAGGGGGCCGCCCCGTTGACTTCAATGCGGGAGCGCTGCCGGACCTCACCCCACACATCATCCCTCCATGGCCGCCCGATCCGGAGGACGTTGGGGACCGGCGGACGCTCGGATCTGTTGATTGGACGGCGGGGGGGGGGGGGGCGTGGGTGAGGGGTGTGGTGGTGATCACGGGGGAGGCTGGCGGCACGGGGGAAGGTGGTGGCGCGGCTACCCAGGGGAGGTGGCGGTTGGGGCGGTGGGTGGCACGGCGCGACAGCGAAGGAGGTGCGGAGCGCCGGCCGGTGGGGCTGCTGTGGTGGCTGGATCCGGCCGTCGCAGTAGCAGGTGAGGGTGGCCGGGGCGGTGGGAGGCCGGGGAGTCCCTGGGTGGCGCGAGGCCGGAGTTGGGGGGCGCTCCATCCAGAAAGGCGGTGTCGGGCAGGGAGGGGTGCGCCGGCGAAGGTGGGGCGGTTGGGCGGAGCACCGGTGGTGGTAGTTGGCCAGCCTGGTGGGGTGGCGGTGGGTTGGTGGATCAGGGGTTGAGGCGTGGGAGGAAGAAGGTGGAGGGGATCGTGTGTGTATTCTGCACACCACTTCGGCACTGCACGCTCAACAGAAGCGCACTGCATCATTTTGACGACGAGCACTTCAATAGAGACTAGTGAACTTCGTGTCGAAAAAAACTGCACGCGGTGTTTTTTCGGTACTGTTTTCGCTCTAATTTTTTAACCGTTTATCGGAATGAGGCATGTAATATATCATTGAAAAGCTACGGATTAGTCGCAACTTCGACGTGTTGAACACTTTTCGAGATTCCACACGGTTTAAGAGCAGTTTTGAAAATAGTGCGGCGGATGACGAGTGGCAGCGAGCGTTTTTTCGTATTTTTTCTAATCCGCTTGTCGGAATGAAGCAAATGATACACCGTTGGATAGATATCGTCGAGGCGCATCTTTTTCATATATAAATCTTTCTCTAATTCATTATGGTTTAAGAGTAGTTTCAAATTTACTAAATCACGGAACTCTGTTTTTCAAATTATTTGAAATTTTTGGTACTGTTTTTGCTCCAGTTTTCTAACCGTTTGTCGAAATGAGACGTATGATATGCTGTTGAAAAGCTACGGACAAGGCGCAACGTTCATATGTTGAAATGGTTTTGAGATTCCTTGCGGTTTTTAGTTAATTTTAAAAATTGTGCGGCGGACGACGAGTGGCAGCGGCCGTTTTTGGCAAAAAAATTGCAAACCGCTGGTCGGAATAATTCAAACGATACGCCGTTGGAAAGATATCGAAAATACGCAACTCTTTCATGTAGAACACTCTCTCTAATTCTTTACGGTTTAAGAGGAATTTCGAATTTACCGAAATGCGGACACTGTTTTTCGCGACACCCAAATCGTCGTGGGTACTTCATCCGACTGAAAACCGCACTGCAATGGACGAAAAACCGCACTGCATCATACGGGTAAGAGAACTACATGGTTTATTTATTCAAACGTAATTTTTTCAAGGACGAGAAAGTAGAGTGCACTTCACGTTGGGTGTAAATGAACCACAACACTATCAAGAAGTGAACCGCATTACTTTTTTTCGCTTCCGTAACAAGATTTTTTGCACTTACGGGATGAACAACATCACATGGCCTACCGCACTGTTTCGGAATGAAAACCGCACTACATCGGATGGGCAAGCGAGCTACATAATTCCTTTTGTCGGACGTATATTTTCTCAGACAAGTTTTTGTTATCTTTTTTTTAACTTTTTTTTGAATGAGAGTGGACCGCACAGACGAGGGCAAGTGAACCACAACCTATGTCGGAGTGAAATGCATTACTATATTATTGTTTCGCTAAATTTTTCGCACTTTCATGTTGCGGCGAGCAAACAACATCACTCTGAAAAGTGAACCACACCCGAGGATCAAACGCACTGCAAGTGTTGATGTAGTTGACGGATTTTTTAAACACACGAAACAAATTGCACTTCATACATAGGGGTAATGAAACATCATTCTTTTTGCACAAACTGAGTGCACTTAAAA
Organism: Aegilops longissima; assembly: GCA_021605205.1. Lineage (NCBI taxonomy): Eukaryota > Viridiplantae > Streptophyta > Magnoliopsida > Poales > Poaceae > Aegilops > Aegilops longissima. Next base: position 275,882,601 of record CM038681.1, read on the forward strand.
AAATCTCCAAAAAAAATGCAAAACATGGATGGAGCACGCACGTTCGATGGGACTGCAAGCAGATGCGCTCCGCACTGCACGAGAACATCGACTAAACTACACTGCGAGCCATCGAGGTGAATGGAATTGAAGCAAACTAAAACATTTGTCATAATCCCGACGAAGCTCGCTTCATAGTACATAAGCGCACTGCATGGCGAGTCGACGATGGCGGCACACATTTGCTGTGTGGACTGCTCCAGGAGACGGTCGTGCGTTCAGAGAGGAGGAATGGGAGAGTGCACGGTTTTGCCAACGATGGGGGACGAAGTGAGCTGCAGTTCAACAAAAAAATTACCATGCGTGAAGAAGTGAGCTGCAGTTGTACAAGCGCATTGCACAAACAAAAAAAAAGGTATTTTGGGTAAGCAGAATGTTTCGCTGGAAACTGCACGCAAGAACTCCAAAGTCTCCAAGTGCACGAGCATTGAACCGTTGCATGCACGCCTCCGAGCTGCACGTCCACGGTCGCCGAGCTGCACATCCGCTGCCGTGGTGGCCGGAGTCGATGGCCTCGCGTTGGCCGGAGTCGATGGGGGCCGGATCCGCTGCCGACGGTGGCCAGATCTTTTTTTTTTTTGCGGGGGATCCCGTCCCTCCTTGGTCTAGAGAGATGGGGAGGAAGAGCCGGGGGCTGTGCCGTGGCTGGGAGGCAATGCGGCGGTTGGAGGGCGTCTGGGCAGAGGGTGGTCGCGCCGTCGGGGGCAACCGTCGCGATTGGGCGTGTTTGCCGGGGCAGATCTCGAACTGCCTCACCAGGAGCCCGCGTGCGCTTCATGGTGAGCAGGGGTGGGTGATGGAGCTCGTCGGCGTCGGCAGAACTGCTTGTCGCGGCTCGGTGGTGAAGGAGAAAGGCATGCCGGCCTAGATCCATCACCGGGAGGTACGCTGGGGGCGGTTCCCGGCCCGGATCTGTCGACAGGAGTCCACAACCAGAGCTGGGAGGGGCGGTGGCGGCCGGATCCGGCCGTTGAGGCCACGCAGGCGATCAGTTGTCGCCTGATCTGGTGATTAAGGCCTTGGACGGGGGCCGGTGGAGGCAGAGGGCTGTGTTGCGGTGTAGGAGGCGTGCGGTGGTGATGTAGGGGTGGTGGGCCGTAAGGAGGTGGGGTGGGTGCGGCGGGGCACTTTGCATCACCGTAGGAGGAAGGTGGCGGCGCGCCGTCGGTGAGGAAGGTAGGGGGTGAGCGCGGTGGGCCATTGCGTCGCCGTGGGAGGAAGGTGGTGGCGCGCCATCGGCGAGGAAGTTGGGGAATGGGCGCGGTGGGGCACCGGCCGGGTAGGAGGCAGGTAGTGCGGTGGGGGGAGGTGAGGCGTGGATGGATCTGGTTCTGGGGGGAGGTGGCTGGGCCGGGCGGCACTGCTACGCGGTGGAAAGGGAGGGGATTGCGGGGGTGGGTTTGCACGGGGAGGAAGAAGGTGGGAGGTGGGGTTGTGTGGGTGGGGTTTGACCAGGTGAGTGCGCAGTTTCTTTAGTTCGGATTGGTAGGTGTTAGCAGAATAAGGTGGGGATGTGCAGAATAAGACTCTTAAGGGTGTTATCATAATAGACCCACCTATATATATATATATATATATATATATATATATATATATATATATATATATATAGGAGTAGGATATTCTATCATAGCTTGCCACATAACTAGTTCAAGTTTTCGACGGTGAAGAAGTTTCTAAAATCTTGAAAAAATCTTGAAGCAACATGCTCAATATAACATGATCCAAGGAAGTGATAGAAAAAATACATTGTATGTGTCCTAGACAAAACTAATCAAATAGTTCATTATATATATATATATATATATATATATATATATATATATATATATATATATATATATATATATATATATATATATATATATATAGTGAGCTGGAATGATTATTTTTTTGCCGAGCACACATAAATGCATATTTTCACAATCACACTGTTGGATCATCTTATCACATCATAGTGGTGCTCCACTATTTATTTCAATTTTTTATAACATTGAAACTGTTAAAAGCTTAGCGAGCCTTAACTAGTTCTATGGTAAGCTATGATAAACACAATTATATATAAGAGCTATCATAGCCAAAATTCAAGATGGATGTAGCAAACAGTGCATCAAAAAATATTCTAACTGCCTAGCCACATCATCCAAGAAGAGACTTAAAGTTTTCTAGCCCTATTACATGCCACACGAGCCAAATGGTATTGTTTTGTGAAAAAGAAAATTATTCCGACTGCGCAGGACCAGCCAGGTTCTCCTTGGTAATAGTGGTTGCCGAGTCCTCAACATTGGTTCGACTGGGATTCTCTTATTGCCGTTGAGCCTGGGAATATCCACCCTTGTCGGCTTTATCACCATGGGAAGTATCAGCACCGCTAGTGCTGGATTTGTCTACCTCATCTTTTTTTCAGTGGATTGAGGCCAGCGACTGCCACCAGACACTCTCCTTCTTCACTTTCAATGTTCGCCCCAGGAGGAGCGCGCATCATCGGTGTAGTTGAATCGGGTGGCGCGGGAGAGGATTTCCTTTGCCTAGGAGGCGATTCAAGGCTAAAAGGTACCGGGTTTGGCTGCTCCATGCGCTTATTCTCATTATCATCACTGACTTAGAACCTTGACAAGTCCAAAGCCTGAGTGATGTTGATACCATGCTTTTTTTGACTAGAAACTGTAGGACCCCCCCCCCCCACAACTTTTAAACTTTATTAAGAACATAAGTTACAATGTACATGGATTACAAGTGGTAATCAATATATCTTAAAAGAGAAGTGAAAGAAAAAGGAAGAAACTAGCTAACCAGTAAACAAGACCTCAAGGAGGTAGAAAGGAAATCCATCTCAGTAACTATTCTCCAAATCTATGTTTAACTCTATGCTGCATGAGAGTGATATCATGGATGAAAGCACTTCTCTAGTTATTAAAACTAGGCCGTTCATGCCTAAACACCTTTGCATTTCTGATTATCCAAATGTTCCAGCATGCAACAAAGACCACCAATGAAAAAAGGTTTTGCATAGTCTTGTCTAGCTTGCATCACAATGGTGTTCATATCATCTCCCTGAGACCATGAGATTTGAAGATAATTCCATACTCTCACACTGAAATTACAGTGGAAAAATAAGTGATCCCTGGTTTCTCTTGTCAACAGTGGACAAAGAACATAATTCACTTCATCATCTAAATGCCAATGCCTTCTTTCAACCATATCCTTAGTGTTAAGCCTATCCATGATTAACATCCAGGCAAACACTTTAATTTTCATTGTGCAGGATGATTTCCAGATCCATAACAGCAGAGGGTTGTATGGAAAACTAGAATGCATGAAAGAATAGAACAACTTGGGTTTAAAAGCATTGCACGTCCCATGACAATACCAGATATCTTTTACACCCACATCTCTGCTGTGGGTGGTCATCAAAGTCTGGATTATCATATATTCCTGATATGCCTGTTCAGACAAAGGTAGGTGAAACATCTGAGCAATATCATGTGTTTGAAAGGCTTCAGACACTGTTATCCAAGGATCTCTCACATAGGAAAATAACCTTGGAAACCTTGATTGTAGAGGGGCCACATAATCGCCAATCTTCCATTTGTCAGACTAAAACAGAGTTGAATCTCCAGAGTTGATTTTTACCCATGTTGTATTCCTGAAATGATCCAGCAATTTGCATATATCCTTCCACGAGAAAGAACCACAGCTGGCTGTTTCCTGTGGCACTCTTCCATGATAATATGTATTTCAAATAAGAGAGACCCATGGCAGATCCCTCCTATTTAAAAATTTGTGCATATGTTTGAGCAATAGAGCAATATTCTGGACACCCAGATTCAAAATGCCCAATCCCCCTTTGCTTTTGGGTCTACAAATTAGGTCTCAGGCTGCCAAAGATGGGGAAGGCTTATCTCTATGCTTTCTCCATAAACATTGCCTCCGGATTCTCTCCAATTTCTTTAAAATTCCAAGGGGAACTAGCAAACTGCCAAGATAAAAAAATGGGCATGGATGACAGGGCAAAATTCAAAAACTGAAGTCTTTCACCCTGATTGAGGAAGGAGGAGCTTGCTGTCATTCTTCTGTCCATGCAATCTACAAGAGGCATGAAATCAACCATTTTCGGCCTAGTAGTACCCACTAGCAGTCCTAGATATGTAAAGGGCATTTTCCCAGCTTGACATCCAAAATCAGCAACCAAACTAGTGGTTATATCCTCATCAACATTATTGGGAACCATGGATGATTTGTGATAGTCAACCACTAAGCCAGTTGAGGTGGAGAAAACATGAAGCATATCTTTTAAAGCAAGCAACTAAGTTCTGCCTGCTGACAGGATTACGAGAGTATCATCTGCATATTGCACTATTGGATAATCTTGGTCATGACATGGTATAGGCAATTGAAGAATGCCCTTTCTGAACATATCATTAACTACTTATTTCAATAAGTCATCAACAATAACAAAGAGCAAGGGTGAGAGGCAATCTCCCTGTCTAACACTCTTTATACAAAGGAATTGTCTACCTAGTACTCCATTCAAGAGAACTGAAGATGTTCCAGTGGAAAGCAGCTGCTTGACCCAAGAAATCCATTTCTCATTAAATCCTTTATACTTCAAGATTTGCAAAATAGCTTCATGCTCAGTGGAATCAAAGGCCTTCTCAAAGTCCAATTTAAGAATAACAATTGGTCTCTTTGATTGGTGACATTGGTGCAAGTACTCAAGGGCAACCAATACAGTCTTGGATTGTTCTGCTTTTTATGAAACCATACTGATTTTTGTGAATACATTTCATAATTATCCTTTGAAACCTATTAGCAGCCATCTTAGATAAAAACTTGATTCCCATCCCAGTCAAACAAATTGGTCCATAATCACCAACCTCCTCAGGAGCCAACTTCTTTGGTATGAGAGTGATATAAGAGCCATTGATGTTTTCTAAGGCTGTAGTACCATTATGAAAAGCTTCAGCCAGGTCATAGAAATCCTGACAGATAATTGGCCAACATCTCTTGAAGAATAGTCCATTGGAACCATCTGGCTCACGAGCTTTGTCAATTGGCATGTGTTTCACAGTATCATCCATTTCCTCTTTACTAAAAGGTTCTATGAGAAACTCTAAACCATCAACTGGTGTCAGCAAAACACTTAGGTCAAAACCCATTAAATTCCAGCAGAGACCCCCATTCTATTCTTGAAACAATTCCATATGATACCTTCCATGTGTGAATGTTGGGAAACCGCAGAACCATCGATAGCTTTCAGACTAGCAATTGAATTTCTCTTATGCCTCTCAGTAGCCATGGCATGAAAAAACTTAGTGTTCTCCCCACCAACTTTTATGTATCTAATTGTGCACCTCTATTTCTAGTATATAAACTGAAGATGCATCAATTTTTCCACATGCAGTTTACTAACCTTCCTAAAATTAAATTCAGGCCTAAATAATGGCCTGAGCTCCTCTATACCATCAAGAGACAAAACCACCTGATTACATTTTGAGATCAGCCCCTTCAGCTTGGAGATATTCAACTGCCATTTCTTAAGGGCCCCTCTCAAAGCTTTGAACTTATCTACAATTTTAGCAGTAGTGTGAGACTGTTTAGATGGTTTCTGCCATGACTGCTGAGCACAATCCATAAACCCTTCAACCTCTACCCAATAATTCTAAAATCTGAAAATATTTGATTTAGGGATGGATGTTTTAATGGTCACCACACAGGGCACATGATCAGAGGTTGTTCTTGCTAAAGGGAGGACTTCGGTCATGGGATAGGAAAAAATCCAATCAGCAGATGTAAAAAACCAGTCCAGTTGCTCTAGGAGAGGGTTATCTTGCATGTTAGACCATGTATATGCCCTTCCCTTTAGTGGAAATTCCAATAGGCCAAGGTGTGCAATGATTTCATTGAAAATAAAGATATCATTCAAATCCCCACTAGGCAGGTTTCTGTTTTCAATTGACCAGATGAAATTAAAATCCCTAACAACAAGCTAGTTCACTCCCACGAGTATTTGCAAATTATATAACCCATTGACAAATATGTCTCTGGCTTCACCTTGACAAGACCCATAAACAGAAATTAAGGTCCATTGCTCATTATTTTGCTTGGAGATAAACTGCACCATGATAGCATGCTGCTGAACCTCAATTAAGTTGCCCCAAAAAATAGAAGAATTCCAAACAATTAAGATGCCCCCAGAAGCACCCACAGAAGGAGAATAAGTAAACTTATCAAATCTTTTAGGACAAAAAGATCTGATAGATTTGAAATCAAAACAGGAGCATTTTGTCTCTTGAAAACAAGTTACATCACACTGACCCTCATCCAGTTCATGCCGGACAGCCCTTTGCCTAACATCAGAATTTAGGCCCCTTACATTCCAACAAAGCACATTCCAGTTCTCACACGCATTACTCATTAAAACATATATGAGTAAAGAACATAGCATGATGACACATAGTGCCATCTACAACATAAAGACCAAATGGATTACAGTCAAATTATTACAGGGAACAATAAAAGACATATCAAATAACCCTGTCATAAGTAGAGCAAAAGAGAAATCCTGCCACCCCCAATAAACCAGTTGGGTACTAATCATCAGAACTAGTGTTTGTAGGAGCAGATGGATCAACCATAAGCTTCTCCACAGATATCATATCCTCAGGAATGCCTAGCTCTTTGCCAATCTTTTTAAGCTTGTTGATGGGAGTTGGAGGTGGTAGCACTACAAAAAAAAAGACACATCCGTGACATTTTGGGCCGAACGAATTTTTTTTCTATCATACATATGACACTTCTATGAAGATAATTGTGACAAAACCCGGTATCATCATAGATGTGGTGGGCTCCTACTTCTATGACAAAAAATCATGACGGAAAATGGGCTTTTAAGTCTGGGCGGCGCGCCGGAGACGCAGCTGCATGACATTCTTTGGGCCGTCCATGATGGAAAAACCATGGTAGAAGCGAGGGGAGGAAAATTTCGGGAGTTCCTTACGGTGGGAGGTCGGGGCGAAGCGATGCGCATTCTCGTACACGCATACGCGTAAAAGTGCGGCGTTAGCTCTAATCAACCCGAAGCGAGGCGTTGGGCTCTAATCGAACTCGAGCGATTGCACTGCAGGCTACATGTTATTGAACCCGAAGCGATCGATCGATGGTCGTTAACTAAACCCGATCAAGCGATTCGCCGCTCATCGCTGCTAACTAAAGCCGATCGATTGGATGAACAGTGAATGTTGCGGGGGGTTGGATGAACAGTGAGAGGTGGCGTTGCCTCTGGATGAACAGACCCGTGGTGTGGAGGGCCGGATGAACGAGAGACGGTGGAGGGTGGTTGAACAGACCCGTGGTGTGGAGGGCTTGATGAACGAGAGATGTGGAGGGTGCCCGTGGAGGGGTGGTTGAACAGTAGCCGGTGTAGTAGCACGCGGTGGAGGCTGGATGAACATGAGCCCGTGGAGGCTGGAGGAGGTCGACGGTAGCCCATGGAGGCTGGAGGAGGTCGACGGTGGAGATGAACAGTATCCTGTGGAGTCCCGTTTTGCCGTACGCCACACCCCTCCCGATCATCAGGACCCCCATTTCGACCGTAGCGCTCCAACACAAGTCCGTTTCCTCCGTTTTGCGGTACGCCACACCCCTCCCGATCAACAGGACCCCCGTTTCGATCGTAGGAGGTCCGTTTCCTCCGTTTTTTGGTACGCGAGACCCCTCCCGATGAACAGGATCCCGTTTCGAATGTGGCCGGTCGAACACAAGGCCGTTTCCTCCGTTTTGCGGTACGCCAGGCCTCGTTCCCATCGCCTGTTTCGTCCAAGCCCTCCCGATGAACACGACCATGCATTCCATTCCGACCCAGCCGGTTGGCTCCCACGCGTTCCATTGCCTCCCGATGAACACGATGCATTCCGTTGCCTCCCCATGAACACGACACATTCCGTTGCCTCCCCATGAACACGACGATGACGCTGTTTCTCCGTTCCGACCCAGCCATGTACACGAGCCCTGGCCGTACTTATGCGCGAGTAGGCGTTCGAGACCCTACTCGTATGTACGTACGTGGCCGTATTTTGTTTCTTGCACCACCGCGTTTATGCGTGCGTGTACATGCTACGTGCGTGCCTCTACTATGACACGTCTGGCGCCTCTACTACGACACGTCGCGGCGCCTCTACATCGACCGGTATATATGTATGCGTATCGTTCGCGACCAGAATGACAACGCTCGTGCGCGCTCACCAGGTGGGTCCCGATCGAGCACTTCCTTACTGCGAAGATATAGCTGGTGGGTCCCAGCAGTCCGGGGGGCGAATCGTTTTTTCCGGACGCACTTCCTTGCGTGTGAAGGTGTAGCTGCTGGGTCCCAGCAGTCAGGGGGGAATCGTTTTGTTTTTTTTGCCCGGACGCACTTCCTTCGTGCGAAGATGTAGCTGGTGGGTCCCAGTAGTCAGGGGGGCCAATCATTTTTTTTGAACGCACTTCCTTGCATGCGAAGATGTAGCTGGTGGGTCCCAGCAGTCGAAGCGAATCGTTTTTGGGCGCACTTCCTTGCGTGCGAAGATGTAGCTAGTGGGTCCCAGCAATCGGGGAAACGTTTTTTCGCGAATACGGTGGCCCGTCTGGTGGGTCCCTATTTGTCGAGTGGAGGAATAATTATTTTGCGCGTAATAAGGAGGCACTTCCTTGCTGCGGCCGTGGACCCAGCTGTCAGCCTCTCCACGTACAGTCCACGTCCGATGGAAGCCATTCCTTGACCACGTTGACCACGCCGCACCGAGAGCACCAGGGTGGTGGACGACAACGAGGCCTAGGAAGGGGACGACTCGGAGCCGGGGACGACGCGGCAGTGGATGCCCACGCGTAGAGGAGTATGAGGTTCACTGCGTTAAGCTGCGGCATGAGGCTGTCGTCGCCCTTGAGAATAACGAGGGTGTGGGTGCATAGAGGATGGTCGGCCAGCGGTGGGAGTAGTAGGGCGGTGAGGCCTCAGCGGCATCCTGACCCGACCACGCAGGCGGCAGGAGCAGGCGACAAGACCGGCGCTGCTTTGGGCGGCTGGAGCAAGAAGACCAGAGGTTGTAGAAGCACTACGGCCGTTAGATGGACAATGTACGGTCACTGGAGCTAGAATCGTTCATATATTGACAAAAGTTGACAAAGGCCTCCGTCCCAGTCAACTTAATAGGCCCACAAGTCAGCCTCCCACCAAGGTGGGTCCCAGCTAGCAGGGGGTATTCATTTTTTTGTGCGTAATAAGGAGGCACTTCCGGTGGGTCCGAGCTGACAGCGGGGGGAACGTTTTTTTCGTGAAATTCGGTGGCCCATCCTGTGGGTCCCAGCAGTCAGGGGGAAACATTTTTTTTCGCGAAATACTAGTGGCACGTCCGGTGGGTCCCTGCTGTCAGGTGGAGGAATAATTCTTTTCTGCGTAATAAGGAGGCACTTCCTTGCGGCTGCCGTGGACCCAGCTGTCAGCCTCTCCACGTACAGTACTCTTCCGATGGAAGTCGGTCGTTGACCACATTGACCACGCCGCGCCGAGAGCACCACGGCGGTGGGCGATGGCGAGGCCTAGGAAGGGGCGGCGAGCCGGGAAGACACGACGGTGGAAGCCAGCGGAGAGGAGTATGAGGTTCACCGGTTGGGCTGCGGCGTGAGGATGCCGTCGCCGCAGAGATAACGGGGGTGTGGGTGAGTAGAGGATGCCACGGCCAGCGGTGGGAGTAGTAGGGGCGCCGAGGCTCTGGCGACAAGACAGACCGACCACGGAGGTGGGAGTAAGCGGTCCCGTCGGGCGCTGCTTTGGCGGTGGAGCAAGAAGATCGAGATTGAAGAAACCACGACGGCCGTTGGATTGACATCCAACGGTTCGTCTACTAGAATCGTTGTTGACATATATAATAACTAAAAAAATCTTGCATACGCGTCAACTAAACAGGCCCACAAGTCAGACCACACCCTCTTTTTTTTAATAATTTATATATAGCTCATGGCAACTTCTTATGCAATTTATTGCGGTCGTTTTTTTGGTTGGCCAGGGCCAATTTCGCATATTTCTGTGGGTTCCAAACTATTTTTAATACGAAAATGTCGAGCCAGATTTAAAGTACTTTGAAGATATATTTAAATTAGGTTAATGCCCAGTGAAATAGGAATCTGAAAATGTGAAAAAATTCAGAAATTGTAAAGTAATTGCCAATTTTTCATCTGTTTTTATATTTACAACCCATTTCATATTACTTTCAAGATTTGCGAGGCATCTTGAAAGAGTTGCAACCATCGGGCATAGAAAAATAAGTAGGCTGGATTGGGTATTCTTGAGAAAAAATAAACCGGGCTCATTTTCACAAAGAAAAAATAGCTGGGCTGGTCACATGGTGAACATAAAATATAAGCCTGGGCTAGACGGGCCACAGCCCAGTTCAAACCCTGCTCCATCTCAACAATACCAAACAAAAAAAATACTACTTGAGTAGCTATGTCCCAGGTGTCAGCTGATCTTGTGCTCTTCTCTTGTCTATTGACTATATACGCTCACAATGTCATGGGTCCCAGATGTTAGGAAAACACTAGGAGGAAGCATTTTATTTTTCCATGCGCTGACGTGGTGGGCCCCTACTGTCATCCTCTCCACGTACTTCTGCCGATTCCTGTTGTTTATTGACCATGTTGACAATGCAAGAGGCGGCGCGCAAGTGAGCGCACCAAAGCGCCGAGAGGACGTCGGCGTTAACGATTTAGGAGGCGGTGGGCAGCGATCGTCTTGTTGGCGCAACCAGCCGTGGGAGGTGGAAGCAGTGGCCCTTGGCGCTGGTTTAGTTTTTAGCGGCGGAGGAAGACGATCTTGAAGAAACACGACATCTTGTAAAAGCAGCGGGAGTACTTAACAACCTTAATCAAACCAGCGGGGCACTTAACAACCAAAGCTGAAAGCAGTATGAGTACTTATACAGGTTCAACCATACAAAGCACGCCTCGAGCAGGCTACTTTGCCTCTGATTAACCAAGGGTGAGGCTGCCAAGCTCGAGACAAGGCCAGGCTCCACCCAGCGCATCCACAACCTTCGAAAGTGGCTTCATCTGTAGCGTGGTCAATAAACATGATATTCGCTTTAGGGCCATGGAAAAGCATGAACATAATCTTCTGTCCTATTCTCCAAGATGGACAGGCCTTCATTATTTGAGACCACCCATGAATAAGTATCTTTTCACCTCCAAGGGGAATTGAGTAGTTAGAAGTAGCATCTTCGTGAGAGATTCGTTGCTACTTCTAAAGTCAAATAATACACTGCAGGAAAAATAATATGAGAACACAGCATGTTCGAAAAAACCCCACCCTCCCGGATAGAAAAGAGGATTCTAGGAACATACTGTGCGCGTTTCAAAATGCTGTGTTAGGATGAGAAGGAACAAGTGTGGCGTCTCGCCGAGGGCGGAGAAACCTGTAGGGTACTCGCACTTTGGGAACTGCAAATGGAACGCACTAGATTCAGTAGGAAGAAAAATGCATCAACGGCGGCGGCTGCCATCCTAGGATTACATGCGACCAAGGGACTTGGATTTATCGGGGATGGATGAAGAATTCGTACCTGGTTCTCCATGAGAAAACCCTATGCAATCGCCGAGAGGGGGTTTTCTCTCAACAGGCAGACAAGGGAGAAGGGGATTTAGGCCCAGTGAAATATTGCCACTTCGTCCGTCCAGCTTACTGCTAAAGCTGGAAAGGGGGGTTGTGATTTGATGGCTCATTGGGAATTACTATGGCGCTACGACCAGGGGGTGTCTACCGTGAAGTTGTGCACTCTAATTTGTGCATATGGCACATGGACCCCATTGCCGGTTGCCCCACATATCAGCGAAAGGAAGTAGAAAGACAGGAGTAACTAGTTACACATAAATATATTTTTTGACAGAGAGATACTCCCTCTGGAAAGAAATATACAAATCTTTTATATCACAGGCTCACCTTGCTGAGAATATACTCCCTCTGCAACGCACGGGCATTATGGGGGTTCAGCTTTTTTAATGGGGGTTCAGCTGAGAATATAATACTCAGATAGGCTCACGGTTCTGGACTTTGGTTCGCATGCCGACCCTGCATGTTTGGGAGGCCATGTGTTCTACCTCAGCGCTTTTCATATTGCAAGCGATCGGTACGGCGCTGTTTTTAGATGATGTTGCAAGGCGAATACACAAAATTGAATAAAGCACAACAGCTGTTGGAATGAAATCGAACGACAGTTCCTAACCAGCAATCAGAGTTGCAATTCTATCAACGATATACCATGTGATAAATAATACTGTCGTACTACTTATACACACAGGACACTTGTTTCACCATGCCAGATTATTACATCAAAATCTCTCGGAGGATAGATCAGTTCGGCAGTTGCGTGCTGCTACTGAAGAATTTCAAAGTTGATTTGGACCAGCTCTCCTTGCCGAGAAAGTTCGATTTTGACATCATCCCCTCCCGCAAGATTGATTTGGATTTGAACCTTGACCATCCTTTAGCATCAATCGTCATGCGACCATCCTTTGTACTTACGGTATATTGAGCAGGTTCATTCACACCAAGGTACGCATGGTAAGAGAAACTTGGCCGCGGTCACCCGGATTGTTGAACGACTCCCTTGTTGCTCTTGGAATTCTCTGCTGGCAAACAAGAAGACATACCCAAAAAGTTAGATCAACACAGTGAATCATGTGAAACAACATGGAAAGAAAAAAGAACGAAGAACTTGGGCGGCCAATGCTTACCAAGAAGGTGCACATGTCGATTTTTGTAAGGACTTTGGTATCTGAAGTCTGAACGCAGCCCGATCTGTTGCGGTGCAACTGCACGGCCAAGCAGATGCAAGTGCAAGTGTTGGTGCAGTGCGAAGCGCTGCTGCTGCGGAGATGGTGCTCCTTGTAGACCTGGTGCGGTGTCGAGCAGGTGCGGTGTCGATGCCCGATCCTCCGTGAGATCGGTGATCTGGCCGACGCGGCGGTGCCTCGATCGTCTCCAACATATCTATAATTTTGATTGCTCCATGCTATATTATCTATTGTTTTGGACCATATTGGGCTTTATTTTCCACTTTTATATTACTTTTGGGACTAACCTATTAACCGGAGGCCCAGCCTAGAATTGCTGTTTTTTTGCCTATTTCGGTGTTTCAAGAAACGAAATATCATCTGAGTCCAAACGGAATGAAATCTTCGAACGTGATTTTCTCATCGATAAGATCCGGAGACTTGGACCCTCGGTCAAGAAAGGAGGGAGGCGGCCACGAGGGTGGAGGGCGCCCCCCTAGGGCGCGCCTCCTGCCTCGTGGGCCCCCCGAAGCTCCATCGACGTACTCCTTCCTCCTATATATACCTACGTACCCCCAACATATCAGATACAGAGCCAAAAACCTAATTCCAGTGCCGCAACTTTCTGTATCCACGAGATCCCATCTTGGGGCCATTTCCGGAGCTCCGTCGGAAGGGGAATCCACCATGGAGGGCTTCTACATCATGATCATAGTCTCTCCGATGAAGTGTGAGTAGTTTACTTCAGACCTTCGGGTCCATAGTTAGTAGCTAGATGGCTTCTTCTCTCTTTTTGGATCTCAATACAATGTTCTCCCCCTCTCTCGTGGAGATCTATTCAATGTAATGTTATTTTTGCGGCGTGTTTGTTGAGACCGATGAATTGTGGGTTTATGATCAAGATTATCTATGACCAATATTTGAATCTTCTCTGAATTCTTTTATGTATGATTGGTTATCTTTGCAAGTCTCTTCGAATTATCCGTTTGGTTTGGCCAACTACATTGGTAGTTCTTGCAATGGGAGAAGTGCTTAGCTTTGGGTTCAATCTTGCGGTGTCCTTTCCCAAAGGATGAGGGGCAGCAAGGCACGTATTGTATTGTTGCCATCGAGGATAACTAGATGGGGTTTTATCATATTGCATGAATTTATCCCCTACATCATGTCATCTTGCTTAAGGCGTTACTCTGTTTTCATTAACTTAATACTCTAGATGCATCTTTGGATAGCGGTCGATGAGTGGAGTAATAGTAGTAGATGCAAGGCGATAGTCGGTCTACTTGTCTCGGATGTGATGCCTATATACATGATCATACCTAGATACTCTCATAACTATGCTCAATTCATCAATTTCTCAACAGTAATTGTTCACCCACCGTAAAATACTTATGCTCTTGAGAGAAGCCACTAGTGAAATCTATGGCCCCGGTCTATTCTCATCATATTAATCTTCCTCGCTTTATTATTGCTTTGCTTTTTACTTTGCCTTTTATTTCACTTTGCATCTTTATACCAAAAATACCAAAAATATTATCTATCATCTCTATCAGATCTCACTCTCGTAAGTGACCGTGAAGGGATTGACAACCCCTTACCGCGTTGGTTGCGAGGAGTTATTTTCTTTGTGCAGGTACAAGGGACTCGCGCGTGGCCTCCTACTGGATTGATACCTTGGTTATCAAAAAATGAGGGAAATACTTACGCTACTGTGCTGCATCATCCTCTCCTCTTCGGGGAAAACCAATGCAAGCTCAAGACATAGCAGTGCCCAATCCTCAACTGGATCAGGCTGAGCTGCTGCCGCTGTCAGTGCTTGAGCAACTGTCGGTGCTCGATCTGTGCGAGACAGCGACGACGTGTCTGGTCTGCTATGATCAACTTTCTAACTTGACTAGGATCCGTGATCGTGATCCAGTTTTTTTCTTCATTTCTTTTAAACGCGAGAAGGACTAATTGTGGTGTTTTTGTTAAACCAAACTGCAGTTCATCATAGGGATTCAGCTTGTACTCAGACAACAAACTGATCCAATTTTTTCCAGTAATATAAGTGATGGACAGTGCCTTCGTTACTGACACGACATAAGAAGTGAAACCTGCAAAAATAGCCATCGTAGAGCAAACCAAACGGTTTATTCTGTGATGAATGTCACATGGCAAAACCTGCATCGTAAAATTGTAGGAAAAGAAAGAAAACATAACATTAAATAAATAAGATTTAGACAGTAAATCAATAAGATTTACTTGATGTGATATGAGTGAATCCTTACCAGGAAATCACTATGTTGAAGTACTAAACAGAAGATTGATCGTCCAACTATGTGTGGCATGCAGGGGCCCTGCCTACTCCCACAATCAGGGCAGTCCAAAGGTCATGACAAATCGTATGGACCGAACATCCATGGGACTGGAAATCCTGGTGGGTGCGATAAACCCTGCAATGCATACAGATATTGGAGTGTAACCATAATTGATAAACCGTCCTCACAAAAATTATGATCTGGATACTTCAAAATATACAGACTGAATTGAGTGGATAGACATTAACATAGACCGTTCACACACCAAAAGCGGCAGTACTAATAAACAATACAGGGTTCACAAACACAAATCAAGTACTGAACAATAGTACTTACTACAGACAAGCAAAGTTGCACTAACTAAACTCTGCAGACTATTTCTTGCCACTGACCTATGGGATGAATCCCGCATAACTGACTAGGCCATGGACTTTGTGTGAGATGTCTACATGCACCAGCACCATCTTGCCAACCTTGGAGAACCTAACAGAGTGGTCTTTTCGCTCATAAACATGATGATGAAGACAAGCCGCATCAGATTTGTTGGGAGCTTTACAAGAACCACACCCTTCGTAATCAAAGGCACAACTAGGAAATTGTTGTTGTCAAGTACGGCCTCAAGAACACGCCTGACAACAATGCTACAGGAAAACACTAGTTCAGGACATCTGGCGACAAGGACACAACAGCTAGATAGTTCAGCAGTAGAACTCATCATCAGGTCTTCCAGTTCACACGACATGACTTTGAGAACTTCATATCCACCGCGGACCTAGTTCTAATTCAAACAGAAACCATATTTTATTACTACCTCCGTTCAGAAATATAAGATGATTTTCGATATTATACTCCATATATGACTACATATACGCACATAATTGGGTGAACAAAGACACTAGAACATGTCTTCAAAGGCATGAGAGTAGAGGGATTACATGCAATATCCATAACACAAGTTACTGAGGCAAATATACCCTCTAAAAAGGTAGCATTGATGTTCATAAAGTACTCCCTCCGTCCCAAAATTATTGTCTTATATTCGTCTAGATACGGATGTATGAAGTCACATTTTAGTATTAGATACATCCGTATCTAGACAAATCTAAGACAAGAAATTTGGGACAGAGGGAGTAGTTGAAAGTAATCTATAAGAAATCAGTGTCAACCTCTCGCATGTTTTGGTCAAAAGAGGAATTTAGAACCATCATTTGGCACACTAAAATCACATGCAAGATCACCCAGAAAGTTGTACTACCAGTAATAGTACCGCGTGTTAGATGAAAAACACGATCAAGATCGAGAAAAAGATTGTCAACAAGAGACATTACCTGGACTTGCTTAATGAGGGATCTCGGAGAGGGGGGCTTGGACAGGGCGATGGCTTTGAGCTTGTCTGCGGTAGTCTCGGCGGGGTGCTTGCGCTTCTTTGTACCATGAGCGTTGACGGTTTTGGCCAGAGCCATAGACATCAGGTCGGCCGGTGCTCCAACGTCCATCCAAGAGAGGAAGCTGAGAGAGAAGAGTGAAAGGAGGAACGAGATGAGGGAGAAGCAAAGCGAGTGGTGTTTTCTTCAAGAGAGGAAGCTGAGAGAGAAGAGTGAAATGATGGTTGCTTCGTCCGTCCAACTTGCTGCTGGAAAGGAGGGGGTTTTGTGATTTTACGGCTCATTGGGCATTACTGTGGCGGTTCGACCGAGGTAGTCTACTGTCACTCTACTACGGAGTAATTTAGTGCATGGCTGGTGGACCCAGGTGCTGGTTGTCCCACACGTCGGCGAAAGTGAGTAATTTAGTGCATAGCTAGAGCAGAATCCACACGGTACAACATGTCCACTGTTTTTCTGAAGAAAAAAATGATTACAGCGAGCGTTTCCACTCTTACGACGGAGGAGTGCGAAACACGGCAGCCACTTGAACATACACAGTGCTCCTACTACTAGGCATGTGCAACGGTTCATACGTCAGTACTACACAATCTTGTTACTAGTGTAGTAAGATATGACGATAAAAAATGATCTTGTGCGCATGTCAACTACTCCTATATGTAACATAGTACCGCTTTTTTGACTGTCCGGTCGAGAATGAACGGTGAGATCAATGTTAACAGAAGTAGGTCGACAACGCACGGAGAGTGCGGTGCTACAGTTCTCCACGAAACATGAACCATATAAAGCACGAATAGTGTTAGGCAGGGTGTATGAAGGGTGCACATGATGGGAGCAAAAAATCCCTTCTCGACCCACTTTTGGGTGTTTGGCAGAGTGCCTGAAGGGTGCATGAGTCCACACTAGTAGGTTGATAAAAATACACGAAGAGGAAACAACTATATTGAGATGAGAATGCAACCAAACACACCCACACGCTTTGTTCTACAGTGACTGATCTGCACCGTCCGAGTTTGATCCAACGGTCATGTTGCACCGAGACATGGACATGCCCATGCAGAGGGCGCCTAAACACCACCGAAGTCCCTCTGCTTCTCGAGGCGCACGACGTTGGTGATGCAGGGTGCAACCGCCCGCAGAGCCCGCTCCCGGTCGATGGGAGCCAGCTCGTCAAAGACGGCGTCCAATGGCACGAATGGATTTTGGTGACGGAGCCCTGAAAGGATTCGCCCGGCAATAGCGACGACAGCCTGCAGCCCCTCCTTGTCCAGCTCAGCCCCCACCATCACGTGGAGACGGCTCAGCTCCTCGGAGATATAGGTGAAGAAGGAAACCAGGTCAGGAAGACGCAACTCATTGAAGTCGACCGGGTGGTCGAACGGGTTTAGCCCGGCGGCCGGCATCGTCGCGCTGGCACGACGGTAGGCATCGCGCCGCTGCAACACGTGCATG
Organism: Aegilops longissima; assembly: GCA_021605205.1. Lineage (NCBI taxonomy): Eukaryota > Viridiplantae > Streptophyta > Magnoliopsida > Poales > Poaceae > Aegilops > Aegilops longissima. The sequence goes on from CM038681.1 coordinate 275,900,578, forward strand.
GCAACTTGGTTCACCAAGTGGCTGAGGCGATCCTGGACCTCGTCACGATCGGCCCGCTCGGGCTCCACCGGCCCCCGACGGCCTATCGATCTCCCGCTTACAAAGAACACCGCCGACGCCGAGCATCTTTGTGGTGGACGCTTGCCGCTTTTGAAGCTCCGTGAACTCCCGCACATAACGGAGGAGCATGGCACTCCTCTCCTCCTTGAGCTCACGGAGCTCCACGTCCTTGGCCCTGAGCTCTACATCCTTGGCATGGAGCTCCTATGTCAGGCGCCTCACCTCGGACTCCGTGATCTGCTGCACCGCCATGGCACTAGGTACAAGCAATGGGGAGAGGAAGCAAAGGGGGCGAAACGGCTGAAAGGCAATGTAATCTACGGGAAGGCGGAGGGAGCGGGGAATCTTTTGGTTTTCAACACGGTAAAACACCAGTCAACGACTTCTCACATCAGGGAGCAGTGGGTTTTTACAGGCGGAGTCATCATGACTAATTGCTGCCGCGCCTGCTCCCGTCAATCAAAAATTAAAAATCCTGCTGCGCCTGCTCCCGTCGATCAAAAAATTAAAAATCCTGCCGCACCCAAACACCAGAGCAACACCGCGGTGGATATTTAAATTTACCTGCCGGCAAGTAGATAAAAAAAGGGGTGAAAAAACAAATGTGGAGGCGGCCTAGCTAACCGGTCGAACTAGCCCAACTAGCTAGCCATCGTGCTTCACTGATGTACTCGGCGGGAAAGGTGGTCTTTCATGATTTGATGACTCATTTACTTGCTTCGATGCTACGACCGAGGAGGACCCAGAAAACGCGCGGTAGGGCGTCCCACGTCAGGAAGAATATATGCGTGCACCACCTGGGAGGACCCCGAAACCACGCGGTAGGCTGTGCCACGTCTCGGCACAGAGGAAAAATGTGTGTGTAAAGATATACTGTATCAGACGTAGTACCTATGGTTCGACCTCGGGACCCAGCCAGTCGGTCGAAAACACCCCACTAGCCACACAGCTTCATCATGCAAACGTGGCATGGAGGATAGATGTGGTTAGCTTCATCTCGACCAGCCACAACGTCTCTTGTTCTAGGCGATTCTTCTATTTTCCAAGATTTTTTTAGTTGTAATAACACCACGGCAAGCTAGCGCCGCTCTTCGTGTGTCCCCGTGCAAAGGTTAGACGATGGAGAGAGGAGTGATTGAGATCGCAGACCTGGGACCCACCAGTAAGTGAGACAACGGTCATGCACGTGTTGACGAGGCACTCCCTCTACTCTACTCAACGCAAGTACTGTATAAAATCAAGTTATGGGACAAAGCCAACAACCTTTGTTTTTTCAGGCTATCGACTTACGCTTTGTAGTCCAGATTGCCAGTTCGAATCTCGTATTTCAGATTTGTTAGTTTTTGGTCCAAATTTGATTAATGACAAGTGGGACCCCCGTGTGTTGTTCTGATATTTCAGTGTAGGATAGTTTTTTTGAACAAACACTTTGCGCGGTTAGACAAGTAACGGCACGAGTTATACGTATTTTGCAAGTTTACGAACAAAAATGACGACGGCATAGAATATCACATCCACCCCGCAGCTTAGATACTATGGTGAGATCCAATGGCTTGGGAGTAGTCTTTGTAATTATGCGCAATTTCCAAACTCTCCAAAGGTTTTTTTGCAAATAAAACATCCAAGCCTCATGTGTGCCGCTGCATCTTCGATCCAATGGCTCCCCGGTGCTCACATTAGGTGCTCCCCGTAGCTCAATTACCCGCTACGGTGATATGAGCATCTAGGTCGTATGATCAGTGATCAGATGGCACATGCGTAGTACTTGTACTTTCTGCGCATTTCCCAAACTCTATCAGTCGCATATTGCAAAAACATTCAAACCTCCTATTGTGGGCCGTTAGATCTCAGTGAACTCGTATCACCATAGAGTTTATGGTGCGGGAGCACCTCATACTCTCCCATGCGAGAAAACATAAGGTGCTATCGTAGCTTGGATGCTACGGTGATACGAGCTTGGAGGTCGTTTGATCTAAGATCCAATGGCATCTGAGCAGTCTTTGTGCTTGTAAGCAGTGGCCGAACTCTTTTGGGGCTTTTCTGCAAAAAACCATTCGAACCACCGAGGAGGTGTTGGGTCACAAATCCAACGCCTCCGAAGAGCTTGTATCACCAAAGCATCTAAGGTGTGGTAGCACATGATATTCTTACATACAGGAGAATATGATGTCCTCCTTCATCTTAGATGCTACGGTGATACGAGCTTCGAGGTCGTTGGATATGGGATCAAAGGGCATCTAAGTAGTTTTGTAAAAATTGTGTGCAATTCTCAAACTCATCAAGGTTTCCTGCAAAAATATTAAGACACATCATGTGAGCTGCTATATCTCAGATCTACAAGCTCCAAGCAACTCGTATCGGCATATAGCATCTAAGGTATGGGGCACATGATATTCTCCCGGGGAAGAGGGGTGTGGGTGCACAACCAATCGGTGGTTGGGAGGGTGGGGACAAATATAATCTAAACAACCCTAAACAGAGCTCCACAATTTTATCTAAGATCAAGGGGTTGACCGCCGACAATCATAGCTCCGCCTAAACACAACATTTGCATGTACTGTAGTACTAGACTTAATATTCATGTTTCAGTTTCATGTTCATTTTAAATATTGAACTAAGGACCATGGATGTCTTACATTTTACTCCCTTCGTTCCTAAATATTAGACTTTTTAGAGGCTTCAAATGGACTATCACATACGGATGTACATAGACATATTTTAGAGTCTAGATTCACTCATTTTGCTCCGTATGTAGTCACTTGTTGAACTCTCTAAAAGACTAATATTTAGGAATGGAAGGAGTATTTTTGAATTCGTGTCATACATGCATGGTTTGGAAAAATAGATGCACTATACTTATTGAATTGTTGTTGTGTTCGTGCGTGTGTGTGTGTGTGTGTGTGTGTGTGTGTGTGTGTGTGTGTGTGTGGTCATATGCTTGATACATACAAAGTTTTCTCACCTCCATATTGTTCATCTTTTAAATTTCAATTTGCATTGGAAAACTTACTAGGGATACCATGAAATGTGAAATCCACGTTGAGATCACTATATCACAAACTCACGCTAATTCAACAACTCTCATAAATCAATTACCATGTTGAGATTAGTATTTGCAAGGAAAATACGGGTATTGTAATACACATAGATTCGTTCGGCAATTTAAAAGGTTTCTTTCATATTCTCGAATGGTAGGACCCAACGGCGTACCAGCCAGACCTTGGCTCGTGTTGATCCTAAAAAAAACCGGGCTCCTGTCCTTCTGTGGCATGCGTGGTACGCACATTAGGCAACCCCAACCAGTCGAGGCTCAGTGTTTCAAGTCGAAATATCTGGCGGCCAGAATTACAGCCCTAGGAAATTCCCCTCATGTCCCCGGTCCATAATGACTACCGATGAACAACGGAGGGATGCTTTAGTAACTAGACAACGTAACCTACCATGCCGAGCACGGTTCAATTCCCTCGGTCGCCGCTTGTCAAGGTCACCCGTCAACTGCATTGCCTAGTAGTACTACTACTACACCAGGATGAGCATAGAATTGAGCTCGTTTGTTCGTGCCTAGTACTTGAGTTAATATATCAGGCAATGCACTGGTATGGAGGGATTATCCTTTTACTCTGCATATATAACTTGTCTGAAGTCTAACTAAGCAAAATGTTTGACCAAATCCTTTCTTAAGAAATACAACAGGACATATGTACAGCTTGAAAATTTATTGCATGATGCAGGTTATGATATTGTTTCGAATCCTGGATCTTAAATTTCAGAAAATCCAAAAGTGAGCATAAATTCTTGAAACTAAGCATGGTCACGTGATATGGCACAAATATTACTTCGTAAGTATTTTCTTCAATTTGAGACAAGCTGCTTATGACAAGTTGCACAAATGAAGAGCCAAGGTATTTTTCGAACAAAGACCTGTTACGTTAAGGCAAACGCTTTCACTATTGAAACCGTGGGCGTTTACGTGCCGCCACGAGTCCCCGCTTCTCATCGGCAGGTGCCGTCCGAGCAAGCGTGTGAGTCGACGGGAGGCGTGCAAGTAGACCGCTGCGCCGGCTGTCAGGGAGGCATTCGAGCAGACTGCTGTGCAGGCTCACCGGGAGGCGAGCCCTTTGACCAGGCTCCGCCGCCCACCGTCGTCCCAACTGCTCCCACTTCTAATGTCGCCAGTGCCGCAGTTTAAAATCAACCCCGCACTACCCGGTATCGCTACAATCCTCTCTCTTCCTCTCTGATTCTCCTGTCGTCTACCTCCAACTAGCCTGACCTAAACGTACGCCATGCCGCATCATGATGGTCTGCCCTTAGTGTTCCAGTTTCCTGAGGAAGACACCCAGCTGGAGTCTGAAGAACATAAGGCGCTTTGGGACGAGCTTGAACTGGCCTTGTGGGAAGACGCCGCGCCTGTCCCCGCTCCCGTTCCGGCTCCCGTCGCCCCGACTGCGCCAGTGCCCATCCACGTGGCATTGATAGGCTGGGAGCCACACATTGTCGCCGAGCTTGATCCCACGGGGTTCCACGAGGTCCCCGCCGAATTTCACGTGCCCGTGCACCTGCCAGCGCATGCGCCTGCGCGTGCACTGACGCGCATGCCCGTGCGGTGCCGTGCACTGCCAACAAGATGCGCCGCTGCTGCAGACCGACGCGGCGCCCGCAGCGGTGCCCGTGCACATGAATGTCTCCGCCGCGCCGTTGACAGCGCTTGTCCCCGCACGGGTGCCAGTGCCCCCCTCAGCGGCATGGATGGCCGTCGTCGACCGCTTCCTTGCACCAACGCCAGTCGCCTCCTCCCGCCAGTTGACTCGCTCCGAAGTCCAGAACATTTTGGCCTTCATTGAAGCTAGGCCAACGTCCAGGAGTACGCCAACAACTGCGCAAGACGCCGCCGTCGCCATTTGTCAGTGGCCCGACGACACATAGAGCACGACAGAGGAGCCGCTTCCCACCGTGAGACGCCCCCGCCGCCGCCGCGTAATCTAAATTTGCCATGAAAAACGTTCGGATTGCCATGCTTAAAATCCTAAAGCTTATCATTTCCATTTATTTTATATCGATCGTCGTATAATTTAAAGTCGGAGTCAGACTGAACGAAATGTATGGTTTGATCGATTGAATGTTCTGCTAGAGCCGTATCAAACTAAATATAAAACGTCATCAAGCCACATGTATTCCTTGTCATCCAACGACCTAGACTGCTTCAATGTCGAGTGCTCAACACGTTTAGCATGCAGTTAATTTCATGCCAAAAATAGTGCTAATCACATGACAACACGCAAATGATCCTAGTAGTTAATATCCGCATGCACTTAATATACTTCCAAATTAATGTGCATTGCATGTACACACTGACTAGTGCTGCCAGTACGTCAAACTGGTGCCGTGACTTGTGAACGCGTCCAGATATGGTCAACGGCAATATCGCCCGCGAGTTCTTCCTGTTTGCCCGTGCGTCTAAACGCAGAAGGGGAGGAGAGAGAGAGCACACATGGAACCCACCAGTAAGTGAAGGGAATAGTACTAAAAATAATATTACATGTTATCCATTAATTAGGCTGTGGTAATATAAAACATTATGTGAACAAAGGGGTACAACAAACATTGCTATTCTCGATGTTGCCTATTGACGTCGCGGCTTGAAGGCCCGGTCGCATGTTCGATCCTTGTCCTTTATTTTTTAATTTGTATATGGGTCCAAATTTGTTTCATGACATGTGGGCCCCTCGGTGTGTAGTTTGTAGCACTTTAATTTGTGGGTCGAAATTTGTTCCATTCCAAGTAGACTATTGGTGTGTAGTTTTGTAGCTTATTTATAATAATTAAACAGAACAACATAGTTTTTTAAATAATACCATGGTGCGACGTTGAAGGCGAGAAAGGACGTGCGAGAGAGTGATGACCGAGCCAGAGGGAAATCAACTAGGGGAGTTGTGTGGGTTGCAACGGTGTTTGGAGTAGTTGTGGGCCGAATGCTACGAAAATATAATCTAAACCGACCGGAATAAATGCCTACACAAATTAATCCAAGGTTGGAGTGCCCCTCACAATGTAAATAGCTCCGCTTTATGAGGATGGAGAGGTAGTAGCTTCAACACGTGGAAGATACGGTGTGAGAAAGCGAGGTCAATCGAGAGACATATAGATAGAGAGACAAAGTGAGTGTGATCCGACATTCATTGAACAAATATATATGCTCTGGAGAGATATTGTCCGATTGAGCTTTTTGGCAAGGGTGAGGGATGTAAGATAGAGCTTAAGATATGATCCAGTCACAGACGTGTAGATATATTTTGTGCGTGGGAGGAAGCAAGGTCAACCGATCACATAGGGTCGCCGTGCGATCGAAATAGTGAGACGGGTTGGAGAGAGTGACCTAGATAGACGATGTGCGTGAGAGAGTATACAATGTGAATAGGTCGAATTGGGCTCAAACATGGTGATATATCCTTTTTGTCCGAGAAAGAGCAAGGTTAATCGAGACATACAAAGAGAGAGAGAGAGAGAGAGAGAGATATCGAGTGAGCGTGGCCCACCATGAGGTTGAAAGAGTGGCGGCGGCTTGGATGGACTGACCTAGATAGACAACCTGCGTGAGAGAGTATAGAGTGTGTCGATCGAGGCCCGAACAGGGAGATATATCATTTGTGTGTGAAAGAAAATGAGGTTAAACGAGACTCAGATAAAGAGAGCGAGATTGAGCGAGTGTGGCCTGCCGTGCGGAAGAAAGAGTGAGACAGTCTCGAGGGAGTGACCTAGATATACAACGTGCGTGCGTGCGCACGAGAGGTTGGGGGGCTAGATAGGCAATGCATGTATTTAGCGCGAGAGGGTGAGAGGGAGAGGGGAGAGAGAGAGAGCTCGGCATGGGGTGCAATGGCGGGTGTGTGAGGTAAATACATTTGGTAACAGAGTGGAAAAAGGGGTTGTGTAGTTGAGAGACTTAGAGATCGAAATATGGAGAGAAAGAATGAACGTGTGTTGGAAACCGATAGCTTCCTAAGGTGGTTAGGACAGGAAGATTGACCGACTGAGAAGTATGTAGCGTTTGTGTGTGTGTGTGTGTGTGGGGGGGCTAAAACAACAATTGAATGTACATAGTACGAGACTTAATATCGATGTTTCAATTCGGTGTACATTGTAAGATTTGAACCGAGGACCAGGCTTATGGGTAATTATTTCGAATTCGTGCCATACTAAGTTTCGAAAAGTTGACATTGACTCAGTTTGTTGTGCTATTTTGTAGGTCATATGTTTGAATCCATCCAAAAGTTTTCTCACTACCATGGTGTTCACAATATACATATTAATTTGTATTAAAAAAGTAGCATGGATACAGTGAAATGCAAAATCCACGTTAGAATTGGAGATCGCTACGTGAAACACACTTTAATTTAAATAACTAACTTCGTGACACACACTCTAATTCAAATAACTAATTATGTGACACACACTCTAATCCACGTTAGCGTGGGTACCATTTCGATTTTTTTTCAAATAACTCCTCATTAATTAATTTATAGTACTCCCTTTGTTCACTTTTATAAGACCTTGAAGACATTTCAGACAATGTGCAAACAGTTCATTTTAAGTTGTCTGAAACGACTTACAAAAGTGAACGGAAGGAGTATCTCGTTTCGAATGACTAATTATTGCAAGGAAAACACGGGCATGGTAACACATACAGATTCTTTTGCAAATGAAAGAAGATTCGTTTGCATTCTCAAATGTAGGCTCACCAGGCAGACCAGGGTTGTGTCGGGGTGGACGCTGCTTCGGTGCCTTAAAGGCAACTGCCTTTGGGTCACTGACATGTGGGCCAGCCACCTGTTGGGCCCACATGTCATGGACACAATGGCAGGTGCCTTAAGGCACCGAAGCATAGTCCCGTCGGGGTGGTCGCGTGTGTCGGACGGACGCGTAGCACCCAGCCACCCACCCCCATCCCCCCCCAAAAAAAGGACGACGACAATATAAGTTCGCGCTTCCACGTTTCAGATTGAAATATCTAGCGGCCCCAATTCCAGCCCTGCAAAATCTCTCTTCTCCACCGTCCCCTTCCGCGCCCAGATTGCTCAAATCCCTAATTCGCCGCCAACCCTCGAATCGCCCCTCGTCTCGTCTCTTTCCCCACCGTTCCCCACCTCTGTGCCGGACGACGACGACGAAGACGACGGTCGCGCTTCACCACCGCACCAGAGCTACCTCATCTACGCCCTCGTCCACCGCACCGGGTGGTCCACCGACAACGTCGGGCGCCGCAACCAACGTGCCTCACAGACATCGAGTTCCACCACATCAGGTGCGCTTCATCGACGCCGTCTCCCACCTCACCGGGGCTACTTCACCGACCACATCGTCGCACCTCCGCCCCCCGAGGCCATTGGGGCTTCACCAACGGTCTCGTCCACCGCATCGTAGTGCTCTGCTGCCACTCAAGATCTGCATCCGTGCGCGGCCAGCCAACGCCAGCGCATCACCCTCAACGGCTCTGAAGTGACCCACACTCTAGCTAGGCGAGCATGCCCAAACGCCAGCTCGAACTAGGTATCCACACATCACTTCCTTGTGCATTGTTCCGACGATGTTTGGATATCCTTTCACTGCTCTCTTAGCTTACACGCCTATGCAACTCTGACTTTAACTCTTATTTCTTCTGGAGATATCATCTGAAACAAGCAAATCCATTTTTTAGTGAATCATGACGGCGCTACGGGATCTGGTACACATCCTGCATACCCATATAACCTTGTAAGTATCTATCCTCTGGTACAACATCAAGGTCGATTCCTCTTATTTGATCAACCATTCGCCGTGTCAAAAATGCTGAGGGGGTTGCAAGGAGCACAAGGCCTGCACATCCAAGCAAGTGGTAACATGGACTTGTACATGGAACATCCCAAGTGCAAGCAGAGCTGTAGTGAGCCTGTACAACGAGCTAGCGTAAGTCCCTGCATTTCATTTAATTCAGATCGGCATTCACAGTATGATTTGTGTGCGATGGCTGATCCACTAATTCAAGTTACCAGGCTAACATTTAACTTAAAAATACGAAGGCACTTGCACTCGAAATCAACATAACTTGAGAAATGTGAAGCTACATGCACTTTGAAAACCAGCTAATGATCCAAAGTAGTTCAGATTATAAACACTAAATGATGCAAGCACCAAAAACACAAAATGCAACATGGTGTACAAGGACTACAAACATGGTCTGTACCTGCTTGAATTATTCGCTTCTCGGCTGAAAATATCGAAGTGTAATTGCACGTATAACCAAGTCGTAAACTGCATATCAATATATATATCCTACACAAGTATGCTAATAGTTTCAAACAACAGATTAGAAAAGTATTTATGCTATGTTGTCATGATACGAGGACTTTCTGGTAGATGGCCTCGACGTTTCCTCAAGCTATGAAAATGCACTATAATTTGCTTGTCATCAATGCCCGCAAATCTCTATCTCTCTCAACATAGTAGATCATCATTAGACACTAAATCCTTGAATGAGCTTGCAAAATGCTTGCATTAGATCCCTCATTAGACACTATATGTTCATCACCAGGAGCATGTAAAATGTTTGCATCAAATCCTTCATTAGCGATCTGTTCATTAGACACTTGAGGCTCAAGAACAACATGAGCTTGTATGTTTGCACCGAAACTTGATTAGATACATCAGATTCAATCGATTCAAGATTGATTGGGGAGTTATAAAATAAGTAGAAATTGGTTTCATTTTCTCATAGATTCCCTACATACAAGCAGTTTTACAACACCGTCAGGTTTAACTATTGGCCAGAAATTAAAGAGGTGAATTAGATATAATCAGGGATATGATGTACCTGCTCGTTGCGCATGCTACTCTTGCAAGCTGCGAATGTCCGTTTGCGCAAGCTCGATGCCATGCCCGAGCTGCCGCCGCTGCCTCCCACGCAGGCTACACCCAGGGTTGGATCTTCATCTTCTTGTCCTTCCGTTCGCTTGAAGCATGGCGACCGCCCTCCAAAGAGGGCGCGAGGAAGTGTTGTGTCAGTCTGTCCAGCGTCGGCTAGGTTAGGAGCGAACCAGACTAGAGGCTGGAGCGAATGAATTGGGATTTTTCCTGCTGTCGATCGATATGGGAGGCGCTCGTTTGGGCCGCGAGCCTGCTATAGGGCCTGCCTTGCACTTATGTTATTGGCCCATCCAAATTGAAACATTTTCTTCATTTTTACATTGCACGCTTTCGTGCGTTGGGACGAACAAAACTAGCGTGGGCCAACCTGGACGACTCAAACTAGGTGCACACTTTCCATCCACCTGAGGCGGCCGCCCATACCAGCCCCTATGGTGGCGTCGCCCCTTTTTGCGTGTATGATTGGATAGTGAAAAATATTCCATGGCGCTTTTGATTTACCCACGAATGGTTGAATTGCTTGTTTCTATGAACTGACTTCGCCAATAATGTGAAGGATGCCAGTCTTTTCATCCTATTGTAGATTGCTTAGATCTCGATATGCCAAAAGTAATCGCATGAAATATACAGTAAAAGCCAGTGTGATGTGTTTGGCTACAACTAGTCTGACTACACGTCCTCATATAACATATCAAGGACGCACCATCTTACTAGATTAACCATTAGACTTACACATGCAGTGTGGGAAGAAAGAAGTATTGGGACTGCGTATCCAAGAAATTGATGCCATGGACTCCTTCGTACAACCTTGTAAGCAAAAAGAAGTTGCAGTGTGCCTGTACAAAGAACTAGCGTAAGTTCAATTACCTGCTTCTCGGAATTTTAGTTAGCCACTTATTGCAAAATTGTTCAATTACATTGCTTGGCTTAATTTAGTTTGCTATTGATTACATAATGGCATAGCCTGTTAATCATATTGTAGACTGCGCCTATCTATGTGTTTGATACTTACTGTTAAGAATTACCTGTTTGCCTTAACTTAAATATCTACATGTTTGTTTAACTGCTTTGCTGCTGCAACATCGGGTTACAATGATGTTAATAACTACTTTTCATCATGCAATTGAAACTCTTTAATTCCTTGTTTGTTTAACTGGTTTGCTGTTATAACTCCCAGTTGAGATGTTTTGCTAACTTCAACTTTTCTGAATCCAATCAGAACTTTAATGGTAAAACAGGTTAGCCCAAGATCAAAGTGTGAGGTCCCCATGGACGTTGCATCATCCCACAACAGTGGCACCGGCCCAATCGTGCATTATGAATTGCCAACTGCTGATGCTCTAGAGGCTAAACTAGTGGTAGAAAGAGATTCTGCTTCTGCACTTAGAGATGAAGTTGACATGTTGAGGAAGCAAACAACACAATCACAAGCAGTACTCAAGACAACCATTAAATATTTGGTGGATTTCAAAACGAAGCAAGCTGAGACTGACCAGATTGTTAAGGTCCTGAAGGAAAAAAGGAAATTAAATTCCTACTTGGTAAATCATAGGTGAAATGTTCTTTCCATAGTTGAATAACCTTTGTGTTGTCTGTTCATGTAATCAATCAAACCATTTGTTTTAGAGATCATGTAATAATTGTTTTTTTGTTTTTTGGTTTGTAATTTTATTTGAGCACAAGTCTGTATTAATTGATAAGACTCGGAGACATTTCATTTGGATTGCTTGACCAGACCTACAAATATGCCAATCAGGCTGAATGTGCATTCAGCAATAGTAGTAGTATAGATGGACCATAAGTGGCACGCATCGGAAAGGGCCAAGATGCTGGCTAAAAAAAGGATGCTGTTGTACCAAAAAAAAAGTACAGCGGCCTCGCTTATGTATGTTAGTTGATATTATTGATCCATATACTCTATAAGTGTTTATATGTCTGTTAGTTCTGTACATTCTTGGTTGATTGACTCGGTATTTGAATCTTGATACATCGCTTGTGTACATATCTAAATGGGAGTACACATTATGCTGCGTGTGACATTTGAGTTGGACATGAAGTGTTCCAAATATTCGAATTCACCTTAAACTGGATTCTAGTTTCTGAATTTGAGTATCGGCATTTGTAAACCATATTCATATATGACAGTGGAATACATCTTTGTCGTCCTTTTGAAGATATATAAAAACACATAGAATGATTTATAAAGATTCATATAGGAATACAAAATGGATTCGAATTTAGTTGCAAGGGTAAACGTGGATGCTTATTGTCCCAAAATTCAAAAGAAGCAGCAAAATGTCCACTCCCACGTCGGCTGCCCGAAGCCAAGTGTTTGGGAGATGGAAATTACTGTCTACCCATTACACGGACAATCCATCGGCCCGATTTCCACTGCTCTAAATAGGAGTAGGTTAGTAACTTCAATTAGACGTGACACGACCGCCTCTGAGCCCATTCCGACACGGTGGGCGTCAAACATGGGCGGCAAAACTCATTTGATTCAAGCTCGTCCGAAAGACCTCTGTTGATCCCTCCATTCCCCATTCATACACGGTGGGCGGCAAAACAAACTCGACTCGGCCGAAATCGATGTAGGCAAATATTTTCAATAGGTGCAGGTTTGTAACTTCACTCAGACGTGACACAACCGCCCTACCTGTCAGCCCCGTTCATACACCATGGGCTCCAACCATGGGCGCCAACCACCCTCTCCTCGCCCGAAATCGCTTTGGGCAAATATTGGTGAGATGCGAGATTACCGTCCTATCCCCAACCGACGAGACGTCCAAATTTTAAACGAGGGCTAAGTTCGTAACTTTCCCATATTTCAGACAGGCGCGTCCCAAAAACATGGTTCCCCGTACCTCTCCCTCCATTTTCCCATTCATACGCCGTCCACGCTAGAACACCCCATCCCCACACCAGCCTCCGTCCGCCACCCCATCCATCGCCGCTGTCCTCCACCACATCCATCACCACCGTCCTCCACCATGCCAGAGCGCCTACCAAGACCGCGTCGTCCACTGCTAGAGATGGACGTTTCTCATCCACGGCGATGGACCAATAGCCTTGCATCGCGTCCTCTCGCTTCATCGGCGCCGTCGTCCTCTTTGCCGGGCCGCTCACACGACCTTCTCTTCCACCGCAACGGGACTTATCCCCCGATGCACCCGTCTACCGTCGCAGATCTGCTTCAACGCCACCGACAGCCATCGCACCCCCGATGCCTACACGGCGCCGCAAGAGAGGTGGTACTTCATATCTCCTCAACTTTTTGATCTCAACCAGAAAATAGATCTTAACTTGGTTACTCTACTTTCTTTTCAGCTCTTAGAATTTAGTTCTTAGTTCGAAGCAAACAATGGATGCTAAATATTATTTCTCCGATTTGCAGCTTCAAATCTGCCATGGCGCAAACATAATATGGTTTAATTGACCATGTTGGTTCCGTGGTGGTTTCTTTAATAGAAATCGGAGGGGAAACCCTCTTTTGCAAAAAAATATGCTTAGAGTTTCCCCCTTTTATGATCACTATACGATCAGAATACGTGCATCGTGTCATAATAACACTGCTCCACCCATCAAGCTAAACAAGCTTAGTTGTTCAAATACAAATCTGATATTATTAAAACAGAGTTGTTTAATTGGTCAGCTAAATGTTCCTAAATTAGTTTAAAAAATGCATGTTCGCTGCTCGAGTGTGTCCACGGTGGGCCAGCCCACCCTGGGATTTTGGGTTGTCCCAGGCCCCGATTCCCCTCTGCTACATTGCGCTTCCGATCTCTACTGCTTCACCGCTTTGCCTCGCCGGCGACTTGCCGTCACCGGACGGCATGACTGTAGGAGGAGACGCCGGACTAACAGGAGGCCAGGAGCCGCTCGCCCAACAGGGTCACCGCTGCCCGGGCGTGCCGCCGTGCCTACCTTCCCAGTCAGTTTAGGGCTCAGGCGTGCAACACCCACCAAGCCAACCCGATTTATCCTAAGATACATCCTCAACACTCAGCAGCCACTCCTCATCACCCATTTTCTAATTGATTCATTACTCATTAGGCAGGACTGTCATTAGGGTTTGTTGTGTGCTCAGTGCTACCTACACTTAATGGTTCAGATGTATTTAGGTAATCTTTAGTACCTCTAAAGTTCACAGGGTTTTCAAAATTTCGCCCTCGGATGTAAACTAGTCATTTTGGATTGTTGGTCGAGTGACATTGACCCAGATTACTACTGCAAGCCAGGTTTGTTGACAATTTTACTTGTCTTTCTTACTCATTCTATATAATATCCAATTATTCACGCCGATTAGTTGCAAACAATAAGTGCTAGACAAACTTCTTGATTCAGATTTTGACGGTCTCTTCTGCAGCTTACAATTCGCATACTTGTCCTAGTAAGCTCACAAGTAAATGATTGATTCACTACATCTATGCTTGCCTTGTCATATTTGTTGTCAATATTCTTTTAGGGTGGACCACCCTGTTTCAAAATACTGGAACCGTAGACATGAGTGAATAGTATTTCTCTATGTGATCTCTTCCATCATGTGTGTAACGAACACTGCATTGTATAGAAAGAAAGTGTCATTTCCAGCTTTTACATAGGTTTCGATCTTTTACATGGAATACAATCTGCCTACTTGCTTTGTGTCGCACTACCAACACTCCACCCTTGAAGCTAAACATTACGCCACTCATAATTGCTTAGTTTATTTGTTCAAATACAAATTTCATATGATTCTAATGTTCCTACTTCAGTTTTGAAATGTGTGCCTGCCTGTTATAGAGACATAAGGGGTTTGTATTTATGTGTGTGGTCTGGTCAGCACGGTTGGGGAGGTGAACTTTGCATATGCAGGGGTTTATAGGGAGACACTCTCCGAGTTGAATCCACAATGCATTCCATAGATAATCTGACTACTTTTTATGTTTTCATGAATCTTAGATTCTGAACAACATCATAATGATTATGAGCTTGCGTGCATGAAAATAATAAAGCAGAACAATGCCATGGCTGTCAAACTTGGCATTAAGGGACTGAAATCAAGTCTGGATGCAATGCAATGCAAACGCTCTCCACCAACAGATTCATGCTCAGAATATGATCCTAACAGTGATTCCGAGCTAGAGGGAGACCTAAGTCAATGTAGCTCCCTAGTGGAGGAGTCAGAGGAAGATGCCCTATCTTATTCACCCATCAAGGTACTTGCTCTAACTTTCCAAGGTTACATTGCTCGCACATATCTTGCAACTGATGCTTTGCATTGCTTCTACTTTGTTGAACTGCCATTAGCTTAGTTTACACATCGTGTATGTGAATATGCCCCGCCTATCCATTTTCAAGACATATTCCATCTGTCATCATACCATATTTATCCATTCAAATGTTGTTCTTGTGTATCAGACGTTCAAAAGGAAGAGGGCGATTGCTGATCGTGGAGGAGCACAAGCAAAGTATTTGGAAAAGGTAGTGGCACCTGATAAATCAAATAGCCCATTAGGTGTAGTTGCAATATCACCTGACCCACAAAATACCCCAACTCTAGCAGACTCTAGCTCTACTACACTGGTCATTTCTGATGCCCCAACTCTGCAGACCCCAACTGCAGCAAACAATATGATTATGCCAGTTGACATAGCACCAGCTGTATGGCGCAAAACCCCCATTCCAGCAAAGAGTACACCAAATCCAGTTGCCAAATCCCTTTTCGAACCAGAGAGAGCCCCAATTGCAGCAAATAGGACCTCTGTTCCATTTCTTCCCAGTTTTCAAGACGAAGCTTATGTTGTTGTCAGGAACTTTGTGCGCATCTTTCCTTCATGGAAAGATTACACCGCAGACACAGAACAATTCCAGTCTTCCTCCGCAACTTACGCGTAAGTAATGTACTAATGTTATTCATGGTCATTACTGCATATGTTTCTGCTGACAGAAGACACGAGATTTCATTCTTTTAAATAGGCGAGGAGCAAACTGGATTGTGATGACGAGCAAGGGTTGGTTGCGCTTTTCAAGCACTCGTTGATGAAGTATCGTTCCTACCTGAGGCAAGCGCACTTCGATGGCAAGCCTCTGAACCAAATTTCTGTAAAGTCTCTGGTGCTACATTTATCCGACAGTGACTGGAATAATCTTGTTACAGATTGGTCTCGGCTACAGCGTAAGGTACTGTCTATGATATCACATCACAATGTGAACTACATTTCTGCATTTGCCTTAATGTCTCACTTGTACGAAAACTATTAGCAGAAGAACAATCGTTCTCAAGGGACCACACAATCTCGCAACTATACTGCACACTGCATTGCTCTTGTGAGTACCTCTTGCCCTGTATGACCATACTTACTTTCATAGTTGTTTGATTATGTAGCATCACTGCACATGTTAGCCTCGTAATCGTCCATTTGGTGGACATTATAAGATCCGTATGGACTCTTACATAAATTTAGAATCAACCCAATGCTTTTGAAGAGGTTTAGCTCTGCAGTCCTCTTGTAAGGACTGAACGTGGTCTATCACTGTACTTACATTAACAGCTACTCCCTCCATCCCGTAATATAAGAACGTTTTGTACAGTACACCAGTGTTCAAAACACTCTTGTATTATGGGAAGAGGGATTGGTTCATTTTGTAGCATTCTGCTTCTTATCTCCCTCGCCCACCATTTACTAAAAAAGACCAAATCTATATTTAATCTTACCAACAAGTAGAATACACAGACAATGCCAGTGCAAAAGTGTAGCCCATTGCTCTTGTCAATACATTTTGTCCTGTAACACTTGTACTTCCAGGGATTGGTAGTTGATTATGTAGCATCAATCTGCATCTTATCTTCATTATCCTCTATCCCTTCCATTATTATCATATCTATAATTACTCTCTACAAAATGTAGAGTACAGGCAATGCTTATGAAGAAGATTCTGTGCTGAAATTCTTGAGTTATCCTTCCCTTGACATGGAGAAGGGCATTATAAAGCCGGTGTTAACTGTTAATGTAAGTCAGTCCTTCTAAAGCCTTTTATCCTCAACTGCTGTTTAATTTGCTCATACTCCCTATCGCTTCTCGCTGTTTAGTTTGTTGTTTCTACCAAAATGCATGTTCGTAAGAACTGTAAGTTCTAAGTTTTACTTGTAAAACCAAATTCCTTATTTATACCATGCACATTACTTAATACTCCCTATATGTATGCTTGTTTTGTGGATCTATAATCCAAAGGTGTGGTGAAGCAGCCCACGCTTGCACCTTGTCATCTCCTGTTTTATCTTCCGATGTGGTGATGATATGAACAACATGCCATGCACATTATCCAAAATAGATACAATGATTTTGTTTGCCCTTCATCTATGCTTGTTATGTTGACATGGTAATCCAAAGAGTGTGGTGAAGCTCCCGCATTATGAACAATGCCAAATTATGCTATTGATATTTTGAACTTACTCTTTATTTTCTAATTTGAAATTGGATAGAATTGACAGAACAGTTATAATCTTTGTTTATACACATGCAAAACCTGTCATCTCTATGCTTTGTTTCAGGGTGATATGCCTGATGGCATGCACAAGTCTGCTGAAGGCTGTGAGACAAACCCAATATATATTGCAACAAAGAAGGCAAAACATCTTGAAGATAGCGAGACAACCCCAAAGTCTTGTCTTGATGCAGTGTTCAAGTTACTTGAGACTAACAGTCACACAAGCTCACAAAATTAGTTGTCTGAATCAGTTTGACTTCTTCAGTCCCAAGTTCTAGCAGAAAGGCATTCTGCAACTCAACTTCGACTTGAAGTCCTATCTCCAAGAAAGATTGTGGAGAACACCAATGAGAACCTCATCGCTAAACATATACACCTCGAAGCTATGACTGACATGCTAGGCCGGTCTCAGAGCCTTGCTCAACAGCTTGCACAGCAGTTCCCCCGCAAGGCTAACCTTTCTTGAACTGTCTTGGAAGTGGTCTCAATTCATTATTATTTTGTTACGCTGCAATGGTGCCCAGTTTTTGTAATCTGCCTCTTTGTTGCGCTTTATGATCACTGGTGGCGAACTTCGATGCTCAGTGGATGTAATATACCTTAAATCCTTTATTGTATAGTGTAGGTTTATTCTTAGTTACTATGCCGTAATTTATTTATTGTATAGAGTAGGTTTGTTCTTAATTCCAACTAGTTACTGCCATCATTCGCTATCTGAAAAAAATCAGATGTAGTCGACCAGACCGAAACATTCGCCTCTAACGGGCCAGGTTTTTAGCAGGCCACAATTGGGCCGGCCTGCGTCTTTATTGGGCCCGAATGATTGGGGCCTTCACACATTGCGCCAGGCGCAAACTTGCACCGGCCTATATTTTAGTTGGGCCTTTTGTCGACCCAGCGCTTAGTTTGGCCCAGGTAGCGTTGGGCCATTAACAGGCTGAATATTGTACTGGCCTGTTATGGCCGAGATGAAACCACGGGCCTTTAGCAGGCCAAAATGCATGTTGGGCCTCAATTTTCACTAGTCGTCGACGGGCCTTCAGCAGGCCGAAATGTAGACCGGTCTGTTTTGGACCCAGTTAGCTCACGGTCCGTTACCAGGCCGAAACATATCTCGGGCCTTAGTTGGCCCACTGATATCATGGGCCTTTAAGAGGCCGAAATCTTAGCACAGGCATCGACGGGCCGAATTACGCGACGGGCCTTTAACAGGCCCAAAGTCACGTTGGGCTTAACTGTTTCCACCTTTAGCACGGGCCGTTAGTGGGCCCGATGCCCCGTCTAACCATATATGGCCCATGGGAAGCACGGGCCATTCCCAGGCCGAAAGTCACACCGGCTTGAAATGGGCCCATGTCTACATCAGGCCTCTAACAGGCCGAAAGTCACTGGGCTGTAGTTGGGCCCAAATATTCGGCGAACAATTAACGGGCCAGATCTGGCTTCATGCCGCAAATGGTCCCAAATATTGGGCGAACAATTAACGGGCCAGATCTTGATTCTGTCATAAAATCGTCATGGATGTACATGCATGACAAAAAACGCGACCTACTGTGACAAACACGTATCATCACGGAAGTGTATTTTTTTGTAGTGTAGGTCAACAGTTGGTGCATCCTGTATGTTCTCAGACAATATAGTAGAAAAATGTTTTCCTTTGGTTTGCTACTCTTGGATTGCATTGGTAATACCTGAAAGGTTGGTTTGAAACCATCCCTCTGCAAAGAACCATGAGTACGCCTTATAACCGATGTTTCCATTACAGGTGTTGGTGCCAAAGTCATCCTGGGCTTTCTGGCCTTTCTGTTTCCTTGTGCAGAAAAGGAGAAATTTTCATCAGGTGCATCTCTAGGATGATGTGTCTCAATGACAGGCTCAAAAGAGCTTTGCAGTGCTGGAAATAGGGCTCTCGCCACAGGGCGCTGCACAGCTTGATCTGTGACCTCACTCCAAGTCAATCTTGGAACTTCATTGAAAGCTAAACCCCAGCTCCTTTCTGAAAGCATCACTGACTGAAAAGGCAGCACTTGCAAAGGTTTAGGAACTTCAGAGATAATGACAAAGTCAAGTAATGCCTCAAAAGACCTCCTCAAAGCTAGCTCTAGGGGCAATTCTAGCCCAAACACCACTTTAATAGAGCTGTTGTCTGTATCATGAACCAGTGGATCTTCCTCTTCCACAGCAACCACTGCTGGTTGATAAACAACCATAGCCCACTCATCAGGGTTATAAACTCGAACATTTCCCAACTGAGCCACTTGGTTCTGAATGTGATTTTGCTGTTCCTCATGAGGCAAAACTGGTTGCCCCACTTCAGGCATAGCTGGCTGCTCCTCATCATGTATAAGCATGAAGTTAGGCTGGTGGTTCTGTTGCTCCACAAATACAGACTGGTCAGACTGATGAAGGACCATCGATTCTTGCTCTACTACCTGCTCTTCCTGATGGTCTTCAGCATCTTCCCAAACAGCATTGTCCCAACTGTTGTCACCAATGTCTGGCTGATCAGCAGGTGGAGGCGGTAGGGGAATATCATTCCAGCCTAAACCAGGGTATGGAGGCAATCTGAACTAAGGGAGCTCAGGAAAGGGCACACCTGGCAAAGGGCGAGGATTTCCATTGATCGGCATGCAATCCTCATCCTGCGGCATTTGTTCAACAAAGTTTGGTCTGAGTATGTAAATAGGTATAGTCCATGATACTCTAGCCCCTCCCCAAGCAGCATAATCCTTGAACAATGTCCCCAGAGACGAAAACATCCTCGGGAAAAGATGCAAAAACCAGTGACCTAACCAGATACGGATCTTCACTATTCCGATGATGAAATTTGCCAAAAGTGTTCACTGCAACCCTTATATTTTTAGTGTTACGTAGGTCCAAAGGGATGCCAGGAAACATTAGAAGCCCTTGGTGAAAACCCTGAGCCCCACAAAAACCCTCACCCTCATCATGCTCCATAAAACGGATGAGCCAATCATTCCCAAGAGCTTGAGGGGGGAGTTGAAGCAGGGAAAAGCGAACTGCCGGATCTCTGACTCGGAGAACCCAAATGCATTAATACATGGTTGCACAGAACGAACTTGATATCCATGAGCTTCAAGCCAATCAACCACTTCCTCTCTAGCAGCTCCCATCTGGTCTGTAGGCGGCACCGACATCACCTCAGCGAGCATGTAATCTTCAGGGTGGCGCACTATGGGTACGTGCGGCATCACGAAAGTCCGTGGCCACCTTGCATCCCCTCCACCGATGATGTGATGCCCAACAGGGACATATTTCATTGGGTCAGGGGGGAAATTTGCTATGGCCGGCGAGGAAGTCTCGGAAGGTGGTGGCAGAGTCACCGGTTGGGTGTTGGTAGGTGTTTTGGGGCCAAGGTGGATGGAACTGGGTGAGGTGGTCGGTGTTAGCAAAATCGAGGAGTCCAAGTTTGGTAAAGAACCTGTCTGAGAGATATTCTCGCTCCCTCTTGCTTAAACCTAAGAAGTTGCATCATTAGCGGGTTTTTGTTTCCAAACTTAGCCCAATCTTTTAGCAAAACGGGCACAATCTCTCCTTCTATGGCCTACATGAGAACAGCCGAAGCACTTTAAAGTTGACGTGCACGAGGATGAAAAATGACCCTTCTTGAAGCATAACTGGCATGTAACAATTTCATCGACCATATCATCCACCATTTATCAAAATAAGTTGCGGCCTCAGATGGGCTTGGCACCATTAAGATAGGTACCCGACGCAATTGGGCCATTATCAGCGAGGCCCAAAGAAGATGTATTTGAAGATCCTGAAATCCCGCCGGAATGTGATGGCGCATGATCCGAGGAAGGACCCCCCAAATCAAGGTGATATTGGATCACCGACGAGCTCACCGTGCTTAAAACAATCGGCGACGAGGCCACAATCCAATGAAGATCAGTGGGCAGAGGCGGATGAATGACAACACGTTCCCTACCTGGGATATCATATCGAGCACTCTCTGTGGAAGCAATACATTCGGCCGAAGCATGATATCTATACCCTTTGCAAACATCATAATTGTCAAATGTAGCAAAAGATAACTTCTTTTGAAGATTAGATCTGGACTTAAGAGCCGATTTGGCAGGTGGGTTATGCATTGCTAGAAGACCCAAAGCTACTCTACACTTGGATGGGCTAACCAAAATCCATTCTTCATCACATTCTTTCTACCAAATCTTGAACTCCCGATACCAATTCAGTCCCGCATTACCCCACAAATGGAAGTAACATTCGAATTGAGGACAAGAGAAAGATCGAGTATCAACAATGTAAAAACCCAGATCCTTGCATGAGACATTAAAGCTGAATAGCTTATCACCAATGGATGGAAGCAAGAGATCAATGGTAGAGCCTCCCAACATAGATTCAAGCAATACAGCCACAGAATCCTCTGTGAGCCTAAAATCATGCCTGCTGAGTGAGACCACTAGAGTGAAGGATCCCATATTCTCCATAGGATGAATGGTGAAGCCTGAAGCCTTGTAGATCTCATCAGCAAAAACTCTACCCTTGGAGAAATCCAAGCCAAGAGTAGATCCATATGAAGAACCCATCACAAAGGGTATGAGGATGGAGATCGAAGGGCGCCGGAGAAGATGATCGAAGTAGATCACCAAGTTACTAGAGAATTGTGGAGATCGCGAGTGGACTAGGGTTTAGGGGTGGGTGGGAGCACCATGTTGCAAGTCAGGAGACTTGCTGGGTTTCCCTAAATACCCTGGTAAAATCATCCTTTCCAAATGGAGTTGTCAACATTATATTCTAGAAACTCGCCAGCAACGAGAGCCAGGTTTAGTTCTGGATGATAAGCTTTCGCCCTGCATGGCTACCTTTCTGCAAGCAAATACACTTCAACTCTTCTATCCATTCTGGAACAATGGATAATTCTTTTAGCATATCCGACAAATTTTGTGGGGGTCCCTCACTATTTTTCATAGCTTTGATGGTACTGGCTCCTCCAACATACAACTGTTGAATAAAGCTATAAATAGCCTGTAGTTTCAACTTCGGAAGTTCAATAATAAGAGTGCACTTCCTGCCTATAGATACATCCATTTTGTATCATGTTTTCTTACTGTTATTTATAATGTTTTTATCCATAATATTGCTTTTTGGAGTAATTCTAATGCCTTTTCTCTCATAATTTGCAAGGTACACACCAAGAGGGAGAATTCCGGCAGCTGGAAATCTGGACCTGAAAAAGCTACGTCAGGCTACCTATTCTGCACAACTCCAAATGAGCTGAAACTTCACGAGGATTTTTTATGGAATATATATAATAATTATTGGAGCAAATAGCTATCAGAGGGGGCCCACCAGGTGGACACAACCCACCTGGGCACGCCAGGGAGCCCAGGCGCGCCCTGGTGGGTTGTGCTCACCCAGGCCCACCTCCGGTGCCCATCTTCCGTATATAAGTCATTTTGACCTAGAAAAATAAGCAGAGGACTTTCGACGAAGCTGCCGCCGAGGCGGAACTTGGACAGGAGCACTTTTGCCCTCCGGCGGAGCGATTCCGCCGGGGGAACTTCCCTCCAGGAGGGGGAAATCATCGTCCTCATCATCACCAACAACTCTCCCATCTTGGGGAGGGCTATCGCCATCAACATCTTCAACAACACTATCTCATCTCAAACCCTAGTTCATATCTTGTGTTCAATCTTGTTACCGGAACTATAGATTGGTGCTTGTGGGTGACTAGTAGTGTTGATTACATCTTGTAGTTGATTACTATATGGTTTATTTGGTCGAAGATTATATGTTCATATCCAATATGCTATTTAATACTCCTCTGATTGTGAGCATGTTTATCATTTGTGAGTAGTTAGTTTTGTTCTTGAGGTCACGAGAGAAATCATGTTGCAAGTAATCATGTGAACTTGATATGTGTTTGATATTTTGATAGTATGTATGTTGTGATTCCCTTAGTGGTGTCATGTGAACGTCGACTACATGACACTTCAACATTTTTGGGCCTAAGGGAATGCATTGTGGAGTAGAAATTAGATGATGGGTTGCGAGAGTGACAGAAGCTTAAACCCCAGTTTATGCGCTATTCCGTAAGGGACCGATTGGATCCAAAAGATTAATGCTATGGTTAGAATTTATTATTAATACTTTTCTCGTAGTTGCGGATGCTTGTGGGAGGGTTAATCATAAGTAGGAGGTTTTTCAAGTAAGAACAGCACCTAGCACCGGCCCACCCACATATCAAATTATCAAAGTAGCGAACACAAATCGAACCAACATGATGAAAGTGACTAGATGAAAATCCCGTGTACCCTCAAGAACGCTTTGCTTATCATAAGAGACCGTTTTGGCATGTCTTTTGCCTCAAAAGGATTGGACTACATTGCTGCACTTTTGTTACTACTATTGTTACTTGCTTGTTACAAATTATCTTGCTATCAAACTACTCCGCTACTTGCAATTTCAGCACTTGTAGACACTACCATACTGAAAACTACTTGTCATTTCCTTCTGCTCCTCGTTTGGTTCGACACTCTTACTTATCAAAAAGAGCTACAATTGATCCCCTATACTTGTGGGTCATCAAGGCTATTTTATAGCGCCTCTGCGGCCCCGACAAGAGCCTTGCCGGGGAAGCTTGCCCAACACTAGCAGAGTGCGCCACCCTTGGGCCCTAGGGTTCCAACACCATCAACCACATTGGAACCAAGGCTCGGGAGGCACCTCTGTGGTGGCATGCAGATGTTTGTGAAGAACATAAGCACATGAGATCAGATGAGGACCAGAAGACAACGATCCTCGCGAGACCCTCGCCGAGGAAATCCACGAGACCTCCAGCAATATCCTTGCCGAGGACGACCGTGATGCCACGGCAAGACCCTTGTCGGGGCCCCAGTAAGGCCCTTGCCGAAGACACCCGCGGGGCCATTGCCAGACCCACGTCTGCCAAGACTCCACCGCCGTTCCCATACAGCTGCCAGCCCAACCAGCTGGGTAGGCACGTGTGTGGCAACGTGCTGCTTCCAGGCCAACTCAGCAAGCACCTGCGTGGTGGCATGCAGATCTTTGTGAAGACCCTACCACCACGCCATCCCAGCAGCCTGCCAGCCTACGTGGTGCTCCATGCCTCGTTGGCCTAGACGCGTGTCGGAGCGAGGCGGAGCGGCGACGGACGGGACGGGCCTCTTTGCCGTCCCCAATAAAGCAACGGGACACCTAAGGGGCGCATTTAATGCGCCTTGTCCCGAAATTACAGGCGATAAGCTTGTACACTGTATACCTTTCCACCTCCTGTGTGCCACTGTGGCAACCCCTTTCGTCTATAAAAGGAGGCCCGAGGCGTACTGGAGAAGGATTCGGATCTTTTGGACTACGCACGCACCATAGCTAGTTCGTGAGCTCAAGAACACTCAAATATACATCAAAGCAGGACTAGGGCATTACGCATCCTTGCGGCCCGAACCTGGGTAAACGATCCTTGTGCTGACTACCAGACCCGCTCTTTGCACAACCCCGCGCCCGCCAACGGTAGAAGGGATCCCAATGATTCCATAGGTGTCATTTCCACCGACATATGGATTTGACTCTGAGATAGTAGCCTCCTTTCGTGAATCATTTGCTACTCATGTTGAACTCCCTAAAGAGAAGTGGTTTAAGTATCACCCACCTATTAGAAAAGAAACTAAAGAACCGGTGCCAGTAAAAGAAGAAACTATACTTTATAATGTTGATCCAGTTGTTCCTTCTGCTTATATTGAGAAACCACCTTTCCCTGTTAGGATAATGGAAATGCTAAAGTTTCAACTGTGGTTATCAAAAGCTATATTAGAACACCTAAACCTGATGCACAAATCAAAGTATAACCTAGCATTGCCATGGTTAAAGATATCTTGGAAGAATATATAGATGGGCATGTTATTTACTTTTGTGAAGAAGCTGCTAGAATTGCCAAACCTGATAAAAAGGATAAACATAGACCTGTTGTTGGCGTGCCTGTCATCTCAGTTAAAATAGGAGACCACTGTTATCATGGTTTATGTGACATAGGTGCTAGTGTGAGTGCTATTCCTTACACTTTATATCAAGAAATTATGAATGACGTAGCACCCGCAGAAAATAGAAGACATAGATGTTACTATTAATCTTGCTAATAGAGACACCATATCACCAATTGGGATTGATAGAGATGTTGAAGTCTTGTGTGGGAAAATAAAATACCCTACTGATTTTCTTGTTCTTAGTTCCCCACAAGATGACTTTTGTCCCATTATCTTTGGTAGACCTTTCTTGAACACCGCTAATGCTAAGATAGATTGTGAGAAACAAATTGTCGGTGTTAGTTTTGGTGATGAGTCTCATGAGTTTAATTTTACCAAGTTTAGTAGAAAGATTCATGAAAAAGTATTGCCTAGTAAGGATGAATTAATTGGTCTTGCTTCTATTGTTGTACCACCTATGATCCTTTAGAACAATATTTGCTAGACCATGAAAATGATTTACATATGCATGAAATAAATGAAATAGATAAAATTTTCTTTGAACAACGTCCTCTGCTTAAACACTATTTTCCTATTGAAACTCTAGGAGGTCCTCCTCCACCTAAAGGTGTTCCTGTGTTTGAATTAAAACAATTGCCAGACACTTTGAAATATGCTTATCTTGATGAAAAGAAGATATATCATGCTATTATTAGTGCTAACCTTTCAGAACATGAAGAAGAAAGATTATTGAAAGTTCTAAGGAAGCACCAAGCTGCTATTGGATATAATCTTGATGATTTAAAGGGCATTAGTCCCACTCTATGTCAACACAAAATTAATATGGAACCTGATGCTAAACCCGCTATTGATCACCAACGTCGGTTAAATCCAAAAATGAAGGAAGTGGTAAGAACAGAAATCTTAAAACTTCTGGAAGCAGGTATAATGTATCCTATAGCTGATAGTAGATGTGTAAGTCCTGTTCATTGTGTTCCTAAGAAAGGAGGTATAACTGTTTTTCCTAATGATAAGAATGAACTTATTCCACAAAGAATTGTTACCGGCTATAGAACGGTAATTTTATTTTAGATAATTAAACAAAGCAACTAGAAAAGATCATTACCCTTTGCCTTTTATTGATCAAATGCTTGAAAGATTATCTAAGCACATACACTTTTGCTTCCTTGATGGATATTTTGGTTTTTCCCAAATACCTGTTTCTCAACCTGATCAAGAAAAGACCACTTTTACTTGTCCTTTTGGAACCTATGCTTATAGACGTATGCCTTTTGGTTTATGTAATGCACCTGCTACCTTTCAAAGATGAACGATTGCTATATTCTCCGACTTCTGGGAAAAGATTGTTGAGATTTTCATGGATGACTTTTCAGTTTATGGGAAGTCTTTTGATGATTGTTTAAGCAATCTTGATCGAGTTTTGCAGAGATGTGAACAAAAAAATCTTGTCTTGAATTGGGAGAAGTGCCACTTTATGGTTAATGAAGGCATTGTCTTGGGTCATAAAATTTCTGAAAGAGGTATTGAAGTGGACCAAGCTAAGGTTGATGCAATTGAGAAAATGCCATGTCCTAAAGATATAAAAGGTATTCGTAGTTTCCTAGGTCATGCTGGTTTCTATAGGAGATTTATCAAAGACTTTTCTAAAAATTTCTAGGCCTCTCACTAGTCTCTTGCAAAAGGATATTCCCTTTTTTTTATGATGATTGTTTAGAAGCCTTTGAAACACTCAAGAAATCCTTAATATCTGCACCTATTGTTCAACCACATGATTGGAACTTGCCTTTTGAAATTATGTGTGATACTAGTGATTATGTTGTTGGTGTTGTTCTAGGACAAAGAGTTGATAAGAAATTGAATGTTATTCATTATGTTAGTAAAACTCTAGACAGTGCTCAAAGAAACTATGCTACTACTTAAAAAGAATTCTTAGCATTGGTATTTGCTTGTGATAAGTTTAGACCTTATATTGTTGATTCCAAAGTAACTGTTCACACAGACCATGCTACTATTAAATATCTTATGGAAAATAAAGATGATAAACTTAGACTTATTCGTTCGGTTCTCCTGTTACAAGAATTTGATATACATATCATTGATAGAAAAGGAGCTGAGAACCCAGTAGCTGATAATTTGTCTAGCCTTGACAATGTGCTTGATGACCCACTACCTATTGATGATAGTTTTCCTGATGAGCAGTTAGCTGCAATAAATGTTTCTCATAATACTCCTTGGTATGCTGATTATGCTAATTACATTGTTGCTAAATATTTATCACCTAGCTTTACATACCAACAAAATAAAAAATTCTTCTATGATTTAAGACATTACTTTTGGGATGACCCACATCTTCATAAAGGAGTAGATGGTATTATTAGACCTTGTGTACCTGAGCATGAACTTGGACAAATCCTACGGAAATGTCACTCTGAAGCTTATGGAGGGCATCATGCTGGAGATAGAACTGCTCATAAGGTATTGCGGTCTGGATTTTATTGGCCTACTCTCTTCAAGGATGCCCGTAAGTTCGTCTTATCTTGTGATGAATGTCAAAGAATAGGTAATATCGGTAAGCGTCAAGTAATGAGTATGAATTATCCACTTGCTGTTGAACCATTTTATGTTTGGGGATTTGATTACATGGGACCTTTTCCTTTATCTAATGGGTTTACATGGGACCTTTTCCTTCCTCTAAATGGGTAGAAGTTATTCCAACCAGTAGTGCTGATCACAACACCTCTATTAAAATGCTTAAGGAAGTTATTTTCCCAAGGTTTGGAGTCCCTAGATATTTAATGACTGATGGTGGTTCACACTTTATTCATGGTGCTCTCTGTAAGATGCTTGCCAAGTATGATGTTAACCACAGAATTGCATCACCCTATCATCCTTAGTCTAGTGGTCAAGTTGAACTTAGCAACAGAGAAATAAAATTAATTTTGCAAAAGACTGTCAATAGGTCCAGGAAGAATTGGTCTAAGAAATTAGATGATGCACTTTGGGCTTATAGAACAGCATATGAAAATCCTATGGGTATCTCTCCTTATAAAATGGTTTATGGAAAGGCTTGTCATTTTGTCGGTGTACTAGAGTAGGGGTACCCTAGTATCCCGAACTCGTGCACGGGCAGTTGCAGCACCCCGCGGCAGGGCTGGCTTGGTGACCATCAAGATCTTCCGCGGCTCCTTTGAAGCCATTCAAGAACAAAGTAATCAAGGCCCCGGCAAGAGGAGCTTGCCGGGAAGACCACTCAAGGCACGAAGGAAACAAGGCCCCGGCAAGAGGAGCTTGCCGGGAAGGCTTGGTGGGCGCCGAGCTCCCAAGCGCGACAAGGTTTCTGCCGCGGCAAGGCGCTTGCCGGGGCAGGCAACCTCTCTTCATCTCCGCTCCAGCTCATCCGCCAACGTGTCGCCGCGGGGCTTTCCCAGGAACGCGTGTCGATGGGCTGTGCAGCCAGCGGGGAGCAGCGATAAGCGGCGCTGACCATCGTGGCAAACGGAGGCGCGCTTGACGGTCCCTGTTACACTATTCAGGCGACTGAGACGGGCATTAATGACTCTTGTCCCTTGCCGTCAGAGTTAGGTATAGATCATCAGACCTTTGTATGTTGGTATACCAACCACTGCTTTTACATTTGTACCCTCATACATGTTGCCACTGTGGTGACCCCTTGTGCCTATAAAGGAGGCCCAAGTGCAACGTCAAGGGGTTCGGTTCGGCTCCGGCTTAGTTCATTCGACTCATACGAGACCACGTTCACTCAAGCTAGGTTTTGTAGCTCCCATTGCTCCCTAGCAAGAACACAATATAATCCACAAAGCAGCAGTAGGAGTATTATCTCTCCGGAGAGCTCCGAAGCTGGGTAAATCTGCTCGTGTGCATCGCTTCGATCCGCTCTTTGTGCATCCTCTGCTCCCCCTCCGAACCACAAGGGACCAGGTCCCATAGGTGTTCGCGGGACACGACCAGTTTCCCCGACATCTTTTGCGCGCCTGGTAGGGGGCGTTGAGGTTGTGTGAACCCGATCCGGCGTTCACACGAGCAGTTTATTCATCAACACCTTCGTCAACATGCCACCGAAGAAGAAGGCTTCGGCGGCAGCAGAGCCGTCCGTGTTAAACCCACCACCACCGGAGCTGACAAGTGGTGGGGAAGACGCTTGCGGAGGAACGGGCGTCGTCGAAAGAGCCCACGGCGATGCCAGGTCCAAGGACAAGACGGCGCAAGCTTCGGCGTCCGAGTCCGCACCGCGTCCTTCTCAAGAGGCGCGAGAAAGACAACGTCATGGTACTCGCAGCACCATCCGTCCGATAGATCAAGGCCAAGCTGGAGGATCCGGGGGCCCTCGAGACCCGCATGCACGCCAGCATGCCGGTACCAGTGGAGTACGGTCGCTGGGGCGGGACGCTGCTCCTCCTAACTTGGTTAGGAGTCCGAGCACGTCTCGTTCTTCGCTACGTACGCCATTGCCACCCACCACACCAGCAGAAGCCCTGGCAAGAGCTCAGCTACTTCTAGACTACCCTCCAATGGCCGACAAGATCGACGAATGGAGGGCCACCATCCAGAGCCTCATCGGCTTTGCCAACGGCGACGTCCCGCGGCAACCAACCGCCTCGCAGCCGCGGCAAGGTGACAAGGCACGAGCCGATGGCGACGAGACTTGCGGGGGTGCAGCCACCGTCCACTCCCCTTCCCGAAGGCCAAGATCGCCGACTCGCCGGATCCACCTCGACAAATGACTCCACAAGATCGCTGCCGGATCCGCGAGCTCATCGCGACCAGCGCCAAGTTCTTCGAGAACGGCAAGAAGAAGACGCCAAACCCGCGCGAGCACCGAGAGAAGCGCGGCGTCAATCGACCAGGCGCCGGGCCCACTATCGATATGCATGCGCCAGAAGAACCAGCGACTTGCAGACGCTGTAGGTTGCCCTGCGTTCACTCGTGAGCTGCGGCAAGTCCAGTGGCCCGACAAGAAAAACTTCAAGCCAGATGTGCCGGAGAAGTATGATGGCAGGACACACCCATCGGAGTTCCTCAGCATCTACACCATCGTGGTGCAGGCTGCGGGGGGACGAGACGACAAGATTCTTGCCAACTACTTCCCTCTGGTGCTCAAGCCAAACGTCAGATCTTGGCTCATGCACTTGCCAGACAGTTCCATATCCTCTTGGGCGGATCTATGCCATCAGTTTGTCGGCGCCTTTACAGGCGGCCACAAGCCTCATGGACAGGAGAGTGACCTTCACCTGCTTGCCCAAAAGGAGGGAGAGTCCCTGCGCAAGTTCATCCAGAGATTCAGCCGTGTACATTATAACATCCCAGATGTCCACCCTGGCGCGGTGATCAGTGCATTTCATCAGAATGTGCGAAACCGCATGATGAGGGAGGAGATGGCGATGTGCAAAGTGAAAGACGTCAGCGAGCTCTACGCCCTGGCCGACAAGTGTGCACGCGCTGAAGAAGGAAGAAGACTCCCAGGAGAGAATGCGGGAGCAGAGTCAGACAGTGAGGGGACCGCCCCGGCAAGGAAGAGCCGACGGCGGAACAACAGAAAGAAGAAAAACCAAGAAGTACTGGTTGTCGAGCAGTCCGGCAAGGATGGTGCCGCCAACAAAGCCAAGGCTGGTGGCTCCGGCAAGGAGGTTGCCGCTGACAACGACCGCCAAGCTGTGGCGGCCATCGATAAGCCTGACAGCTCCAACAAGCAATACTGTAAGATCCACCGCACCAAGGGCCACGATCTCCAGAGCTGCAAGAAAGTCGAGCAGCTTGTTGAGCTACAGAAGGCTGAATACGAGCGGTGAGACAAGGAGAAGGCCCAGGAAGGTGCTGGTGCGGCAAGTAAGAAGAGACCCGGTCGGGGGACGCCATGCAAGGCCAAGCAGCGGCAAGGAGATGACCTCCCGCGCCGCGACAAGGAAGAAGACGAAGATGAAGATGACGAAGACATGGAAGACGATGAAGCCGACGAGCAAGAGTTTCGAAGGCAACGAAGGTCCTTTATGCCGACGGTGGTGCTTCTCTGCATACCTCGCACCGCCAACTCAAGCAATGGATGCGTGAGGTTAATGCAGCAGAACCATCCATAGAGTCGCGCAAACCTCGAAGTGGTCCAGACGCCCATCATCTTTGACATTGAGGATCACCGATCGCATCATCGCGGTCGGGTGCTTGCCGATGTTGGTATCACCAACTATCCGCAACCTCAAGGTCACAAAGATGTTGGTTGACGGCGGGCCGGCTGAACCTGATCTCCTCTGCAGATGCTTGAAACTTCAAATCCTCGACAATGAGCTCAAGAGACGGCACATTCCAAGGAATCAACCCAGAAGGAGCAAGCGAAAGGGAAGATCACATTGCCGGTAACATTTGGCGTTGAGCTAAACTTCAGAACTGAGAAGGTCACATTCGACGCTGCCGATTTCCCATTGCCCTACAATGGCATACTTGGCCGCCCAAAGACTTGCCAAGTTCATGGCGGCCTCTCATTACGCCTACAATTTACTCAAGATGCCCGCCCGATAAGCGCCATTTCTGTCCATGGCGACGAGAAGGATGCGCTTATCTGCGCCGACAAAATTTACCGGGATGCAGCAGCCGCGACAGATAGCAAACCACTTGTCATGAAGCTCCGGGGAAGAAGAAGATCACCAAGTCCGCAAGAGTTCTGATGCCCACTCCGCAAGCGCACCTCTTGAGTGCTGCGCTACCGCCGAGGACACACCATCGAGCTCCACCGCAAGTGCAAAAGATGATGGCAGCTCCGCCAAGACCAAGAAGGTGCCCGCCAAGGAGGACGGCACCGGTGGTACCTTCACCATCGATGCCACGCTTACACTAAATAGGAAGGCGAGCTCGTTGCTTTCTGCGGGCGAATGTCGATGTGTTTGCATGGCAACCATCCGACATCCCCGTGTTCCTGTGAAAGTAATTGAGCACCACCTAGCTGTCTGTCCTCACGCTACGCCCGTCAAGCAAAAAGTTAGGAAACAGGCGGAGGGCGCCAAGAATTCATAGCGAAGAAATCAAGAAGTTGGAAGCAGCAGGCCTTGTCGAGGAGTGCTCCATCCCACGTGGTTGGCCAATCCGGTGGTTGTACGCAAGGCCAATGGGAAATGGACACTTTGTATTGACTTCACAGATGTTAATAAAGCTTGTCCCAAAGACCCATTTCCCTTGCCACGTATTGACCAGATTGTTGACTCCACGGCTGGATGTGATTTGCTTTCATTTCTTGATGCATATTCAGGTATCATCAAATTTTCATGGCACAGGAAGATGAAGAGAAACCGCATTCATTACACCATGTGGCACATAATGTTTCATACGGATGCCTTTCGGTTTGAAGAATGCTGGTTCAACCTTTGCAAGAGTAGTCCATGATGCTTTTGAGCCACAAATACACAGAAATGTAGAAGCCTACATGGATGACATAGTGGTCAAGAGCAAGGACAAAGCAACTTTGGTTCAGGATTTGGATGAGACATTTGCAAATCTGCGCAAGATCAACCTCAAGCTCAACCCCGAGAAGTGCGTGTTTGGAGTCCCTTCCGGCAAGCTTCTCGGGTTCTTTGTGTCTCAGCGGGGAATTGAAGCCAATCCCGACAAGATCAAGGCCATTGAGCAGATTGAAGCACCAAAGCGCGTCAAGGATGTCAAAAGGCTTGCCGGTTGCGTGGCTGCTCTTAGCAGGTTTGTCTCTAAGTCAGCTGAGCGCGCCCTGCCATTTTTCAAAATTTTGAAAAAGGCAGGTCCAATGAAATGGACTCCCGAGGCGGAGGCTGCGCTGCAAGACTTGAAGAGGTACCTATCCTCCGCTCCAATACTTGTCGCACCTAAGCCACAAGAGAAGTTGTTGCTGTACATAGCAGCAACCAATCAAGTGGTTAGTGCTGCGTTAGTAGCGGAGAGGGAGGTAGATGATGAGCCGGCAACCGAGGCAGACGCATCCAGCGACAAGCAAGGGGCTTCGCCGTCAAGCTCTGGTCCCGACAAGGACAGATCAGCGCAGGATTGCGACAAGATACAAAAAGGATGGTGCAGCGCCTACCTACTTTGTCGGGCCCTTTTACAGGGGGCTAGGTCAAGGTATTCCGGTGTGCGTGGTTGCTTTTCGCCTCCTCATGGCCTCTCTAGAAAGCTGCGCCATTACCTCCAAGCACATGAGATAACAGTTGTCACTGCTTCATCTGAAGAGGATTTTGCAAAATCCAGAAGCAACAGGCAGAATTGTCGAGTGGGCACTGGAACTGTCAAGCTTTGGTCTCAAGTTTGAAAGCACTTCAACTATCCAAAGCAGAGCATTGGCAGAATTCATAGCAGAGTGGACGCCAACGCAAGATGAAGAAATACCAGAGACGAGCATCCCCGCCAAAGAAGCAAGTAAAGAGTGGCTAATGTACTTTGATGGTGCTTTCTTGCTGCAAGGCGCCGGTGCCGGCGTGCTTCTTATCGCACCCACCGGAGAGCACCTCAAGTACATAGTCCAAATGCATTTTCCCAAGGAGCAAGCGACAAACAATGCTGCAGAGTATGAAGGTTTGCTTGCCGGTCTTAGAATTGCAGTGGACCTTGGGATCAAGAAGCTTATCGCCAGGGGTGACTCGCAGCTTGTCGTCCGCCAAGTGAACAAAGATTACCAGAGTCCGTTGATGGAAGCATACGTTGATGAAGTGAGAAAGCTAGAAGAGCACTTTGAAGGCCTGCAAATGGAACATGTTCCAAGAGCTCAGAATGATATAGCTGATGGCCTCTCAAAATGTGCCGCACTTAAGTTACCTGTGGAACCAGGAATTTTTGTGCTCAAGCTGACCCAGCCAACCGTAACACCATCAACAGAATGAGCAAGAAGAGAAAATTGGTTTCCGGTGACTACTTTCCGGCAGAGCTTCCTGGAGCCGCCGCCAAGAAGGTCCCTAAAATCAACGCAAATATCACTGAGGAGCAGTCTGCTCCGACAAACCCTGTGGTTTGTTTCGTTGAAGCAGACGCTCCCGACAAGCTTTGCTCCGGCAAGCTTGCCGGGATCATCAAGCTCGGCGGAACCGCAGGTTCTGCCGTGGAAGCTAATGTTCCCGCAGTGGTAGATGAGCCTTTAGTCCTTGTTGTCGAGCCACGTGCTCCAAAGATGGGCGCAAAAATCGCCCATTTCCTTCAGACGGAGAACTTCCCAAGAGCAAGAAGAAGCGGAAAAAGTAGCCCGCAGTCAAGTATGTACCAGTTTGTTGACAACATCCTGCATGTAAGAAGACTCAACGGCGTGAAATTGAAGTGTATTTGCCGGAAGATGGATGAAGCTGTTGGCGAGATACATGGAGGCATATGTGGTCACCACATTGGCGAAGAGCACTTGCCGCAAAGCTTTCGAAGGTTTCTTCCGCCGAAGCCCTCCAGATGCAACCGCACAAGTAACCAAGTGTCAAGCGTGCCAGTTCCATTCCAAACAGATACACCAACCAGCTCAAGCTCTCCAGACGATCCCTTTATCCTGGCCCTTTTCGATCTGGGGGCTCGACATCCTCGGCCCTTTCCCCCGAGCTGTCGGGGGCTTTGAGTACTTGTATGTCGCAATCGACAAGTTCACAAAGTGGCCGGAAGTGGAACCAGTGAGGAAGGTGATAGCACAGTCAGCAGTCAAGTTCTTCAGGTCAATTGTTTGCCGTTTTGGGATACCTAATCGGATCATCACCGATAATGGCACACAATTCACGAGTCGCACCTTCATGCAATACGTCCAAGATCTTGGCGCCAAAGTCTGCTTTGCATCTGTTGCTCACCCGAGAAGCAACGGTCAAGCAAAGAGGGAAAATGCTGAAGTTCTGCGAGGACTCAAGACCAGAACTTTTGACAGGCTACACAAGTGCGGAAAAAACTGGATTGAGGAGCTGCCGGTGGTTCTTTGGTCGATCAGGACGACACCAAATCGAGCCACTGGCCAGACACCTTTTGCTCTAGTCTATGGAGCAGAAGCAGTTCTCCCCACGGAACTCATATACGGGTCACCTCGAGTACTCGCTTATGATGAGCTTGAGAAAGAGCAGCCGCGACAAGATGACGCTACGCTCCTCGAGGAAGATCGCCTTCAGCTGTCAGACGAGCTGCTCGCTACAAAGAAGCTTTGCGCCGCTACCATAGCCGCAGTTAATGCCGAAGCTTCGAGGAAGGCGACCTTGTTCTTCGCCGCTCAATCCGCCAAGAATTCCAACAAGTTGACGCCAAAGTGGGAAGGCCCTATCGGGTGAAACAAGTCACTAGGCCCGTGCTGTCCGCCTTGAGACTGAAGATGGCCTTCCGGTGAGCAACTCCTGGAATATAGAGCATCTTCGTAAGTTTTACCCATAGGGCGCGGTTGCCGGGACCTTTTCCGGCAACCACCCTTTTTGTACAAGTCTTGCCGCTGTTGCATGTAATCCTTTGTACAAAGCCGGGCACAGACCCCGTGCATCAGTAAAGCCTATGTGTTGCACACAACTTGTCAATACATGCTTCCATAATCTTATATGCGTGTGATATCTAACATTTTGTGCAGCATCCACACCCGGTAAGCGATAACGAGCCACTAGGCTCCATAACTTTATTTTCTCTTCTTTCTTCTCAAACAAGAGGAAGGTTCATCCACCCACAAGTAAACCGGAGGGGGAAGGAGAAGGTAATGGTGTGGGACACCAAGCGTCGCTCGAGGAACTATCGCCTTGCCGAGGAGTGAATGACAGAGAAGCTAAGTTGCTAAGTTTAAGCAACCAGTTTTTAAATTTTTAAGTTATCTTCCTCGAACGATAGTACTTTGTATGGAAAACCTGTGCGCGGAGGAACCAACTCGCGACTAGCTTGCTCCCTTACTTTGTTTCGAGCCCGCTCAACAACTTAAGTGTGCTGCAACTAGTTGCGACAAGGTTGCTTGTCGGAGGCAGCATCGCCAAAGAAGCTGCTGAAGTTCCGCACTCAGCCAATGCAAAGGTGTTCGCACCGCAAGTTCCCCTAAAAGCGAGGGCACAAACGCATAAGGGAAGGAGTCAAGTAAAGGAAATAACATTGCATTCGATTGCCTAAGATAGAGTATAATACAGAAATAACTTGTCGAGATCTAATAAATTTTTCGCCTAAACATGATCTACAAATGACAAGAGAAAGATAAGCTTAGCGGCCTAGTCCACGCGGTCGCCATCGAGCCTCTTGACTCCGCCACCCTGTCCACAATGGGTGCGATAAGGGCCTTGAGCGCTTCAACGCCGGCAGATGGAGGCAGGACTTGAGAACTTTGGTGAAATCGACGCTTGGGTTGCGGAAGGCCACTTTCATCAAGACCTTCGAGAGCCCCGGCGCAAACTTGGCGCGACTCTCCGCCAGCTTGCTTTGGGATTTCTTCCCGAGTCAGCTGGAGACCCGTCAAGACGCCTTGAAGAATAGGCTGAGCTTGACGCTGGGTTGGAGGTTCTCGCGGTGGAGTACCCAAGATCCACCATCCCCACTCCATCACTCATTATGGATGCCGGCGGCGGTGTCCACAAGACCTTCCGTCCAAAGGCATTATGCTATCTCCGAGATCATTATGGGCAGTCGCGGCATTCGCCAACAGCTCCTCATTGGCTTTGATCTTCTCCAAGAGGCCCGCTTCCGCCTCCTTGGCGCCTGCTCAGCGCCTCTCTGCTGGGTGGTCGGTTTAGCTCCAGATCCGCCTTGGAGTCCTTGGCGGCATCGAGCTCTTTGATCTTTTCAAATAAACGACCTTGCAACTCGCCGAGGGTGTGGCGCCCTTCTGCCAAGGCTCAACCCGGCGACCTCCTCGGTGCTCTTCTCGGAGGGTGGACTCCAGCTGAGCCACCCTCGCTCTCAATTCCTTCTTGGCGGCCTCGGCAATCGCAGCAAAGATCCTTTGCCTCCTGAAGTGGCCCGCCAATCAATTGCTCACAAGACGGCGAGATCTTCCTCATAGCTGTCAAGGTTGATCTTCCGCTGCGCCACTCACCTTCTTGCGCTGAGCTTCTCGCCGGCAAGCCTCTGCTGCTCCTCGACCTCGGCCTTCTCCAAGATGAAGGCCGTGCGCCTCAGCAAGCTGCTCCCGCCTCTGCTATATCCCGAGAGTTTTTTGTTGGCGCCGAGCTCTTCCGCGCTTTCCAAGTCAGCTCCGCCCTCGCGACAAGCGCCTCCACAGACTCTAGCTTGGCTTGTCGGGCGCGTAGAGCGACAACAACCTCCTTAGCAGCTGCTCCTCCTCGGGCTCACTGCTGCTGCTGCTCGGAGCGCCGACCAGCGACAGCCAGGCGGAGGCAAGCAGTTCCGCGTCAAGGTCTCCCTTCGCCGGTGCCTCGGAGCTTGATGCCCATGGAGCTTGATAAAGACACCTCGCCGCCTTCGATAGGCACCGGCTGGGGCTCTTGAGTCTGTGCGGCATCGGTGGCGGAGGATCGGCGGTCGGTGCAGCGCTGGCGCCCCGCGGCCTCAGGCCATTAGTGCGATCGCGGATCCTCCCCAGCCTCTGCACCAGCAGCCTTGGCGGCCTCCTCGCCAAGCGGACCCATCGGCGCCGGCCTCCTCCTCCATGTTGGCGGCGTCGACATTGTTGCCGCGAGCGTCCTCCTCGCCGGCAGCCTCAGTCTCCATCGGATGGATCTGATGGTCAGAAAAAGAAAGAACAAGTCAAGAAAATGTTCGAAAAAGAAGAACAGAAGAAAAGAACCCAAGGGAAATTCTCAAATAAGAAGATTACCTGCAGTAGAGTCTTGCCGCGGTCTCCACCACCGGAGGGTTGTCGGCGCTGCCCCTTGCCGGAGAAGATCCCCTTGTCGGAGAGGCCTCCCTTGCCGGAGAGCGCTCCCTTGGCAGAGATTTCTCCCTTGGCGGCGTAGTTGAAGCAAGCGGAATTTCGGGGGTGACCTCCGAGGCCTCCTGATGAGGCTGAACCTCGGGAGCAGCCTCCGGGACCTCTTGATGAGGCTGCTCTGCTCCTACATAATTCAACAAACCAGATATCAGTGACGGAGGAGCACCCAAGCACACCTAACCATGAGAAATAAACCAAGCACTTACGCTGGGGGCTGTGCTGGGGGCTGCTCTGTTGAAAGGTTGCCGGATCCGGCAAGGGAGTCCCAGACGTGCCCCCTGTCGCCACAGGGGAATCATCTGAGACGACAACCACCGGGGTCTTGGCCCTCTTCGACGCCCTCTGAGCTAGTGTCCTGAAGAAGGGGAAGGTTCAGGGTGAAGCCAGTCAGATATAAAATAAAGCAATAAATTGGAGGATTACAAGTAACAGCGACAAGATCTTACTCTTCCTCTTCTTCCTCGGAGCTGAGGGCGGAGAGATCAAATTCGCCCGGCGCGATTTAATTGGAGGAGAAGATTCCCTCGACGCCAGGTGGAGTACAGGGGCGCGACTCGTAAGACCCGCTCCCGTCGCCATGGCGGCGTGAGGCGCCCCAGCGGCAACAAGGTGCTTGCCGCGTAGAGCGCTGCCGGGCGACGAGGCGGTTGTTGGCCTGCGTGCCGCCCCGCCACCCTCCGGTTTTATGGAGGCGCTCTCCTCGTGTCGGACCCCGATTCCAAGTCACATCGACCTAGCTGGTAACACCTCATATCACTTTGCGGCCTCACGCACGGTATTCCCACGGTGTCGCCTTACCATGGCCCGGACCGCTTTGCGTCTTTTGGCTCACGATATGATAGTGTCGCTAGCATCCACATGACAAAGAACCCGGCCGACATGACTAGTCGTGAACCCAAAGCGGCACTAACCTATGGGGACAGGCATACATGAAACACTTCGAGCATGTCGGTCATCAACGATGAACTCGGGCTGTAGCACTGGCTAACAGACTCCGTATCCCGGCTGTAGCAGCTAGGTAGGACTCAAGTATCACCGCGTGACATTTCAAGGACGTATATAGGAACGAAATGAATCACATGCCGCCAGTCAAGTGTCCAAGCAGTAGTCTGGGGGCTAGCAGGACTCCGTGAACCGGGCAGAAGCGGACTACTATCGCCGTAAGCACGAGACTACATTTCCCCATAAGAGAGGCTGCCAAGGATAAACAACTAGTTTGTCGGATCCCACTCATACCAAGCATTTCAATCATACACGCAATATGCCCGATATGAGTAAATACAACAAGGCATCACAACAAAACTCTACAACTCAAGTACTTTATTTAAGTGGCTCCGAGGAGCCATACATAACATAGTCATACAGGTAGGGGTCACATGACCCAACACTCAAGCCATACAATCATACAAGCACCTGCGGAAGCAACTTATGTCTGAGTACAGACTCTAGAAAGAAAGAAAGCTTGTTGGAGCCTTTCTATCTACAATGGCCCTTCACAAGTCTTAGATCGCCACCTGGGTGGCTAGCTTACTCGTCGAAGTCAACATCTACATAGAATCCGTCGGAGGGGGTAGTATAGTCCTCTGAAAAAATATTGATTAAGCAAACATGAGTACAAAGTACTCAGCAAGTCTTACCACGTAATCCTATCATACATGCACATTCTCAAGAAGGAGGTGGAGTTATCTGCAGCAAGCCAGCTTTGACTCTTGGCTAAGCTATCCTCGTGACACACTTTGTAAAGCATTTTGTCGCATACGAGTCCACTAATCACCATCACAATACTCCACCGTGGATCCTCTCTCGTCATCCCCGAGAGGGCCATCCACGATACTCACACTTATCTTGAGGCTTTTAGTAGTATCCATTTACTTGTCTATGAACTGATATAGGTAACCCAGAAGTCCTTCTCCGTGGACACGGCTATTCAATAGATCATATTTAACCCCGCAGGGTATACTTCTTCACACACGCTCACCACTTATCGTCGTTTACACGACATGTACTCGCAACCTTCAAGCGGAAGCCCAACGTGGGTGTCGGCCACAGCCTACCTAAACACTCAAGTCCCTAGTCCAGGTTTATCGCCTATTCGGTTCCATCCGCAGGAGTCCGCCGAGGTTTCCCATACAACCCCGAACGATGTGTGCGGGTTCCCGAGATACCAAACGGGCACTCGGTACACCAACCACGGTGCCTACCGCAACACAACCCACCCCTAAGGTCAGCGCTATGCGTGCGGCCCCAGAAGCTACAAACACCGAAACTACTTGCAACTCCCTGACTATGAACAGGGGTGGTTAAGAAGCCGAGAGGGTCCATTGGTTTCGGGCCCAATGCGTGGTAGTAGCTAGTTCATGGATCACAAACACAGATCTCAGTTCTTAAGTTCGGCTTCAATGAAACAACCCACCATGTACTCCTACATGGCCTCTCATCGATACCTTTACCAAATCGTGTTCAACACTTTCACTCTCGAACCAACACCACCTTTCACTCCAGTTCATCATCCCGATGAGCCGACTGACACAACTCTAAGCATAGCAAGCATAGCATGGTAGGAATCACAAACATGGCTCAATCAACTCCTACACATACTAGTGGGTTTTATCTAGTTACTGTGGCAATGACAGGTCATGCAAAGGAAGTGGGTTCAACTACCGCAGCACACAACAGTTGAATCGCGTTGTCTTAATGCAATGCGAGAGCGAAGCGAGAACATGGGTTTGTATCGGAATGATCAATGAATTGCTTGCCTGATGGAACTGGGGTAGAGAACTGCCCTTCAGATGGGTAGTCGAGGTTATCTTCGGGGGCAGAACCTATCATGAAAACACACCGAAATAAACACACAAGACAATATGCAACAATATGATGCATGCTATGACATGGCATTATGGATGTGTGTTGGCCTAATGCAAGTTGAAAGAACAGGGGATGAGCTCATTTGACTCAAGGATTCAAATGATAGCTCATTTGAGTTAGTCCTAATGGTGCAATATCTTATTCTGGTCATTCAGCATAGTTAACTTGTTTTAACATGCATGAAACCTGTACCAATGGATAGAGTGTATTTTTCTGATAATTTTTCATATATAAATCTTTGCATTTGGAGTTATAGAATAAAAGTTATAAGCATTTGAAATTTGATTTATATTCTGGAATTTATTATATAAAAATAATTCCAGAATTTGAATTAATGCGCCAAGATGAGGTCAGCGTGACGTCAGGGTCAACGGGTCGCCCAGTGAAACTGACCAGTGGGACCCGCATGTCGTGGTTAGTTTTAACTAATTTAATTAATTAGAACTAATCCTAATTAGTTTAACCGAGGGGCCCCACATCCATTGACTCGAGACAACAACAGGCCCACTTGACAGGGTCAACTCATCGGCGCTCAGCAGCCGGGCGAGGCCAGGCGGGCGGAGCAAAGTGCTTTTGCACTTTCCGGCACCAAATGGAGCGCGGGAGCATCTACGTGAAGCCGAGGATGAGCCGCGGTGTTTGGTGGGGTCGATTGGGTTAGGGGTGGCGGAGTTGGCGCCGGCGACGAGTCGGGCGGCGGCCGGGCTCGGTGATGTCGGGTTTGTTGCTAGAG
The DNA here is from genome assembly GCA_021605205.1 of Aegilops longissima. Taxonomy (NCBI): domain Eukaryota; kingdom Viridiplantae; phylum Streptophyta; class Magnoliopsida; order Poales; family Poaceae; genus Aegilops; species Aegilops longissima. The sequence goes on from CM038681.1 coordinate 275,942,414, forward strand.
GGCTCGGCGAGGCGCGGAAGTGCATAGTTAGGCCCGCTGGGGCGTGGTGAGTGCGATGGACGCGTGGCGTGGCCGTTAGGTGGCCGGAGCCTCGCCGGCGACGAGCTCCGCGGGCGGTGGGTTCGGTGATCGTCGTGGCGCTGCTTGTGGTGCAAGAGGAAGAGAGCGGAGAGGACGGGAGTAGCTGCTCACAGTGAACCCGTAGAGAGCCTCGCTGGGTCGGGGCGGTCTCGATGCGGCGGCGACGGCGATGGGGATCTCCGCGCCTCGAGCTCGGTCGAGGTCGGTGTAGTAGCTTCGGGCACTTAGAGCGAGCGGAACTTGGCTAGCTAGGGTTAGTGGGTGCGGCGGAGCTGCTGGACATGGTGGGGAGGAGCATGGATGGCGGGAGCACGGCGTCGACGGTGGCGCGTCGGCGATGGCGCCGGCCAGGTTGGGGGAGAGCGAGAGAGGAGGCAGGGGAAAATGACGTGTCCGGGTCGGGCGACGACGCTGGGTCGCCCAGCGGCGGCGGCGGCGAGGGTGAAGCAGGCGGCGGCCAGCTGCGTGGCGCGCTGCGCTCAGCCGGCCGGCACCGAGTTGCTCGCTCAAGCCGAGCCAAGCAGCTCATTGCGCGCTGCTGGGGCTGGGCCGGGCAGGTGGGCCAAGGCGCGCAGCATGTAAGCATTTCCTTTTTTAAGCTTTTTCTATTTTCAGAACTCTGTTGGGGTTTTAAAATTACCAAAACTATTTTAAAATTACCAAAATGCTCCTGTCACTTGTTGGAATATTCCCAACATGAAACATTTTGGTTTGACAATTTTGAACATTTAAAATATTTTTCATAATTTGAAATGCTCATTTCAAAACTTGTGGATTAATTCTAGAACCCTTAGGTGACCTAGAAAATGGTGCACCTCCTTTGACATGGGTTCTGAACCCAAACAAAGAGGATGAGCATTTTGAAGGGCATTTCGGATTCATTGAAATAAATTTTAGTAAACCCTAGTTCTTTTAAGGAGGGGGGGGATGTTCTGGGGTTTCCTTCCTTCCCCATTTCAAATTCAAATGAAATTTAAACATGATGCACACCCTAATGCATGGTCTATCTGGGATGTGACAACTCACCCCCACTCAAAAGAATCTCGTCCCGAGATTTAGAATCTGTTGCGAAAAAGGTGGGATACTCAAGTCGAAGACGATCCTCCCTTTCCCAAGTTGCTTCTTGCTCGGAATGGTTTGACCATTGAACGTTTAGAAACTTGATGTTCCGACGTCGAGTGGTACGCTCGGCTTGGTCGAGAATACGAACGGGATATTCTCGATAGGTGAGGTTGTCTTGGAGATCAAGCGTTTCGTGGTCCACTCCACGGATAGGATCCGAGAAGCAACGCCTGAGTTGGGAAACGTGGAAGACATCATGGACTTTGGAAAGATGCGGAGGTAGTTCCAATTGGTAGGCAACTTCCCCTCGTTTGGCAAGAATGCGAAAGGGTCCAATGTAACGAGGAGCCAACTTGCCTTTGATACCGAATCGATGGGTTCCCTTTAGAGGAGTAACCCGAAGGTAAGCCTTCTCGCCAATTTCATAAGTCATAGGCTTATGCTTGCGGTCATATTGGCTCTTATGACGAGATTGGGCTGTTTTCAATTTCTCACGAATGACGCGAACCTGCTCTTCTGCTTCCTGAATCATATCCGGCCAAAGAGTTGTCTCTCCCGGTTTCGACCAGCTAAGAGGCGCTCGACATTTCCGCCCATAAAGAACTTCGAAGGGCTTTGCCCAAGCTGGCTTGATAACTATTGTTATAAGCGAACTCGGCGAATGGAAGGCATTTCTCCCAATTCATGCCGAAGAGATGATGAAGCTCAAGCATATCCTCTAGGATTTGATTGACTCGCTCTACTTGACCACTTGATTGGGGATGAAAAGCGGTGCTAAAGGAGAGACGAAGTTCTATAGCGCTTTGGAAACTTTTCCAAAATCGAGAGGTGAAGAGACTTCCACGGTCGGAGTTAATCTCTAATGGAATACCATGAAGAGACACTATTCGAGAGATGTACAAGTCAGCTAGCTGGCTAGCGGTTATACTCTCTCTAACAGGTAGGAAGTGGGCTACCTTGGAAAGACGATCGACGACAACGAAGATAGCATTATTCCTCTCTTGGTCCTGGGAAACCCGTAATGAAATCCATACCGATTTTATCCCATTTCCATTCAGGAATTTCCAAAGGTTGAAGGGTACCAGAGGTCGTTGATGCTCTGCTTTAACTCGACGACGACGCCGCAGCTTAGCAATGTATTGAGCGATTTCTCTCTTCATCCTAGTCCACCAAAACCTCTGGCGAGATCTTGATACATTTTAGTACTACCAGGATGAATGGTGAGAGGAGAGTCATGAGCTTCCTTAAGGATCAATCGCCTCAGTTGCGCACCTTGGGAACCACTAGACGGTCTCCAAAGAACACGACACCTTGTTCATCAATGGAGAAACAATCATGCGACTCCTTTCTTGATGTTTCTCCCGATACGGAGACTCCGGATCTGCCTTCCGTGCTTTGATGATCTGATCCGTAAGGGTAGGTTTCGCCACCGGGGTGGAAAGGAACTCGAGGAACAATGTGAAGATTAAGCTTACGAAATTCCTCGTGGAGAATTGGTTGACTTTGTTGTAACATCAGGTTGTTACAATAAGATTTGCGACTTAGTGCGCCACCATGACATTGGCTTTGCTCGGGTGTAGGATATTCCTAAGTCGAAATCTGTATCAACTCGACCCAACGCCTTTGCCCGAGATTCAAACCGTTGGGTGAAGATATATTTCAGACTTTGGTGATCGGTGTAGATTTCGCAACGATTACCCGTAAGGTAATGTCGCCAGGTTTTGAGTGCATGAACCATCGCCGCAAGCTCTAGATCGTGTGTGGGATAGTTATCCTCATGTGGACGAATCGCCGAGAAGCGAGGCAATCACATGACGATCTTGCATGAGTATGCAACCTAGTCCTTGTCACGAGGCGCCGCAATAGATAATAAAGTCCTTAGAGAAATCTGGTGGAACAAGTACGGAGCAGATGTCAGCGCCTTTTCAGTTCCTCGAAGCTGATCTCGCCTCGTATGGCGTCCATTCAACTTCTTATCTTTCTTGAGGAGTTCGTTAGAGGTTTAGCAACTTTAGAGAAATTCTCGACGAAGCGGAGGCAATAGCTCGCTAACCCGAGGAAACTCCGAACTTGCTTGACCGATTCAGTGGAGTCCAATCAAGGACGGCTTGAACTCGCCGGATTGACAGCAATACCCTTACCAGAGATTACATGTCCTAGATAGGTCACTTCGCAACCGAATTCACATTTAGAGAATTTGGCATAAAGGCGGTGCTCTCAAGTTTCATCAATACTAGCCTTAGATGTTCGCATGTTCTTCCTCATTCTTGGAGTAGATGAGTATATCATCGAGGTATACCACTACTTAATTTATCCAAATACTCCATGAAGATTGAGTTCATTAACCGAGAGAAGGTGGCTGGAGCATTGGTTAATCCGAAGGACATGACGGTGTACTCAGATTGGCCATAACGAGTGACAAAGGCCGCTTTTGGGAATGTCCCGTTTTGATTTTGATTTGATGGTAGCCCAACCTCAAATCCATCTTGGAGAAGATCGAGGATCCAGCGAGCTGATCATACAGTGTCGTTGATCCCGGGAGCGGATACTTGTTCTTGATAGTGACCAAATTGACTGGTCGGTAATCTACAACCATCCGATCCGCACCATCCTTCTTCTTGACGAAGAGGACGGGCAAGCCCATGGAGATGAACTAGGACGGATGAAACCCTTTTGCAAGGACTCATCGAGTTGTTTCTTAAGTTCAGCTAGTTCTAGGGTGCCATCTTATAAGGTCTTCTAGAGATTGGGACGGTTCCGGAATAAGATCTATCACGAACTCGACATCCCCGCGTGTGGAACACCGGCAGTTCTTCCGAAATACATCCGGAAATCACGGACTACCGAATATCTTCGAGATCCGGAAGAGGGTTGGCATTTATGAGTAAAGTCGGCGCTTAGACACTCGGGTTAAAACATTCACTGTTTTGCCCAAGGATGGGTAAGTTGAACAGTTCTAGTAGAGCAATCAATCTTAGCATAATGGGCTGACATCCACCCATACCCAAGATGATGTTTATGTCCGAGGACTTGAGAGCTATTAGAGATGCAAGAAAGACTAATCTGTCGACAAGAATTTCATTCCCATGACTTATTCTAGAGGTTTGCCATCTAGAACCAGGAGTTTGGATTTCCATGGAGGTAGGCATGTCACGAATGTGGTGTTGTGCAATCGAGCATAGCTCTCGAAATAAATGAATGAGATGCTCCAAGATCAAAAGAACAGCTTGCGGATGGCAATTAACAAGAAGCGCATCGAGGACGACGTTGGGATCCTCATAGGTTTCTTCAAAGAGACATAGTTGACATGGCCACGAGCGGTGGCAACTCGGCTTAGCATAGGGCACCTTTCCTGCTGGCTTGCCGCGCCAATGAGACTTTCCACTTGATTGGGGTTGTTCTAGGGACACTCTCGAATATAGTGGCCTGCCTCTCCACACTTGAAGCAAGTGATCACATTTGGACGTGGAGCAGCACTAGCAGTTGGACCTCCATAAGTCTTGGGTGGAAAATACGGATGGTTGGGGCGAGGCGCGAAGGATGGCCTCGGGTGTACTGGTGGTAGAGCCGATTTGGGACCCAAACCCGGCGCTTCGGGATCCAGAGCGGATGACGATCCGTAATCACGGATGTGCTTATGTGAAGCCTCAAAATCGGTCTGCCCAGCCGCGCCTGATAGCCTTATTGACTAGCTTCGGAAAGAGGTGCACTCATGCAAAGGAGATCTCGGCGTAGCTCAGGGCTAAGTCCTTGCGGAACCTTGCCTGCTTCTTAGCATCGGTAGAAACTTCTTCGAGCATAACGTGCTAACCTCCCAAATTCACGGCCAGAGGCATCCACCGTCACCGCCTTGGGTGAAACTGCAGAATTCTCACGCTTATGGTCCATAAGACCTTCGAATATGGTGCTCATGAAGGCGGCATCAATTCATCCCAAGTTGTAACTTGTCCAGCCGGACGATAGCCTCATAGTTTTCCCACCAGAGATCGGCAGGCCTTCCGGATGATAGGCGGCAAAGGTAACCTTGTCACCTCAGCCACGCTAGCGAACGCAGCTTGTGGTGGATATCTGCGGAGCCAATCATCTGCGCCGAGGGGCTCGACGGAACATTTGAACTTTGGAGGTATAGCTTGACGAAATCACTAAGTGAAACCCCATCGCTTCTTGGTGGCGTGCTGTGTTTTGTTCAATCCGCCCAATAAGCGGTTGGTTTCAGGCTTATTATGCTCGCTTCCAAAGATCACCTCGCCAAAGATGGCGGTTGCGGCAGATTCACATTTCTGGCTGCACTGGCTTCTCCCTGCTCTGGAGCAGCAGGAGTAGTTCGCGTGTTGACCATCCTGGGAGACAAAGCAAGGGTTTAAACCAGGATGGTAGAATTTAACAAGGAAGTGCGGAAGGTAATGGACAGCATGGAATGCAAAGATGTTCATCCGTATGACATGGTAATATAAAACTGCCATATATACATATACCATCGGTCATACACACCATTCATAGTTTAGTACAAGCCTGACGGAGTACAACTATAAGGAAAGGCGTTACATCTCATCGGGAGCATCCCAACTTCTATACATTATTTTTCTACACTTCCGGAACGATACACACTAAGTCGTATTCCACGAGTCACGCAGGACGGTGGAAACACAACCATTACCATACTAGGAATGCTACTACTATCTCAGGAAGCTCCATAGTAGTCCTCATAGAAGTCACCACCTGACTGAAGTGGAACATGATCATCCGGGAATGCATAACTCTGGGGCCTGTGGACCATAAGGACTCGGATGTGGCCGTGGACCAACAAACGGTGGCGACGAGGCCCACGAGGAGGAGTGATGCCTCCAACCTCACGCCACTCCATAAAGTCCGCAGACTCGCCCGCACAGGTACAAGTCTCTCATGTCCATATATCCGCTTGCACGGCAGTGCAAACCTAGTCGAGTAGCCCAAAGGGTCGAACGGGCATTAAAAGCTCCATACGCAAGGCCCGGTTCTCACGGTCCTTGTCCTCCAAAGAACTCAAGAGTAGTGCGAAGGAGTGAGTCCTCATGGGATGCATCGCTGTACAAACCTCAAGGTAGCCATGCGCCCAAGGGAGGGATGCTTTGGCATGTAGCGGAAATCGTTGTTGCTCAAAGAAAGCAGTTCGCTCGAATAATAGTCATCATGGAATAGGCTGCATCTTGCATGACATTCCAATAGTGATTCCGAGCCCATAAGAACAGTGAAGTGGCTCAGTAGCTCCGGGGTAAGATGGATAAATCCGGACCGTGCATAAGTATTGGCTTTGATTGAAATCCCTAAACTGCTCCTCAACGGTATATTCAGGATACCATCGATAACCAGCCTCAATCATCACCCTAACCAACATGGCCGTGTGACCGCACACATCAATGCAACGGGTCAGGCGAACCACTTGGTTCTGGGAACGGGTGGCCATCTGAAAGCACAGCCATAATGCAAAGGCATTAGAACTTAGGAAAATCGGGCAAGATAACATCTCAGAATGCTCAAAATCAGATTTGAGACATTCAAAATCAGATTTGCAAAACCACTCAACAACATCATATCAAGGTTCTGGTTCAAATGATAGCATACTAAAACTTAGTAGCACTGAACTGAGGATGTAACCAACAATCCTATAAGTTACTACGGATTAGTAACACGTGAACCCGGTAGAGAGAAGAGAGCCTAGTCCTAACCCACGCCGAATGAGAAGAGGATGACTCAGATCGAGGGCATAAGGTAAAGGAGTAAAAGAGCCTTATGCTCCTCCCACAATCAATTCCCCTACATATAACTAAAGCATTTCTAGACTCAACTTCACCAGTTTGGCTTAGCGGACCTCAGCAGCAGCCTGCTCGATGCCAACGCTGTCAGACCCCGATTCCAAGTCACATCGACCTAGCTGGTAACACCTCATATCACTTTGCGGCCTCACGCACGGTATTCCCACGGTGTCGCCTTACCATGGCCCGGACCGCTTATGCGTCTTTTGGCTCACGATATGATAGTGTCGCTAGCATCCACATGACAAAGAACCCGGCCGACATGGCTAGTCGTGAACCCAAAGCGGCACTAACCTATGGGGACAGGCATACATGAAACACTTCGAGCATGTCGGTCATCAACGTATGAACTCGGGCTGTAGCACTGGCTAACAGGACTCCGGTATCCCGGCTGTAGCAGGTTAGGCAGGACTCCAAGTATCACCGCGTGACATTTCCCGAAGGGATGACATATAGGAACGAAATGAATCACATGCCGCCACCAAGTGTCCAAGCAAAGAGTGCTGGGCTAGCAGACTCAAAGAACCGGGCTGTAGCGGACTACTATCGCCGTAAGCACGAGACTACATTTCCCCATAAGAGAGGCTGCCAAGGATAAACAACTAGTTTGTCGGATCCCACTCATACCAAGCATTTCAATCATACACTAATATGCCCGATATGAGTAAATACAACAAGGCATCACAACAAAACTCTACAACTCAAGTACTTTATTTAAGTGGCTCCGAGGAGCCATACATAACATAGTCATACAGGTAGGGGTCACATGACCCAACACTCAAGCCATACAATCATACAAGCACATGAAGCAACTTATGTCCGAGTACGCACTCTAGAAAGAAAGAAAGCTTGTTGGAGCCTTTCTATCTACAATGGCCCTTCACAAGTCTTAGATCGCCACCTGGGTGGCTAGCTTACTCGTCGAAGTCAACATCTACATAGAATCCGTCGGAGGGGGTAGTATAGTCCTCTGAAAAAATATTGATTAAGAAAACATGAGTACAAAGTACTCAGCAAGTCTTACCACAGAATCCTATCATACATGCACATTCTCAAGAAGGAGGTGGAGTTATCTGCAGCAAGCCAGCTTCGACTCTTGGCTAAGCTATCCTACGTGACACACTTTGTAAAGCATTTTGTCGCATACGCAGTCCACTAATCACCATCACAATACTCCACCGTGGATCCTCTCTCGTCATCCCCGAGAGGGCCATCCACGATACTCACACTTATCTTGAGGCTTTTAGTAGTATCCATTTACTTGTCTATGAACTGATATAGGTAACCCAGAAGTCCTTCTCCGTGGACACGGCTATTCAATAGATCATATTTAACCCTGCAGGGTATACTTCTTCACACACGCTCACCACTTATCGCCGCGTTTACACGACATGTACTGCAACCTTCAAGCGGAAGCCCAACGTGGGTGTCGGCCACAGCCTACCTAAACACTCAAGTCCCTAGTCCAGTTTATCGCCTATTCGGTTCCATCCGCAGGAGTCCGCCGAGGTTTCCCATACAGCCCCGAACGATGTGTGCAGGGTTCCCGAGATACCAAACGGGCACTTTCGGTACACCGGGCCATCAGGCCTACCGCAACACAACCCACCCCTAAGGTCAGCGCTATGCGGCCCCCAAAGAAGCTACAAACACCGTAAACTACTTGCAACTCCCTGACTATGAACAGGGTGGTTAAGAAGCCGAGAGGGTCCATTGGTTTCGGGCCCAATGCGTGGTAGTAGCTAGTTCATGGATCACAAACACAGATCTCAGTTCTTAAGTTCGCTTCAATGAAACAACCCACCATGTACTCCTACATGGCCTCTCATCGATACCTTTACCAAATCGTGTTCAACACTTTCACTCTCGAACCAACACCACCTTTCACTCCAGTTCATCATCCCGATGAGCCGACTGACACAACTCTAAGCATAGCAAGCATAGCATGGTAGGAATCACAAACATGGCTCAATCAACTCCTACACATACTAGTGGGTTTTATCTAGTTATCGTGGCAATGACAGTCATGCAAAGGAAGTGGGTTCAACTACCGCAGCACACAACAGTTGAATCGCGTTGTCTTAATGCAGAAACGAGAGCGAAGCGAGAACATGGGTTTGTATCGAATGATCAATGAATTGCTTGCCCGATGGAACTGGGTAGAGAACTGCCTTCGATGGGTAGTCGAGGTTATCTTCGAGGCGTAACCTATCATGAAAACACACCAAATAAACACACAAGACAATATGCAACAATATGATGCATGCTATGACATGGCATTATGGATGTGTGTTGGCCTAATGCAAGTTGAAAGAACAGGGGATGAGCTCATTTGACTCAAGGATTCAAATGATAGCTCATTTGAGTTAGTCCTAATGGTGCAATATCTTATTCTGGTCATTCAGCATAGTTAACTTGTTTTAACATGCATGAAACCTGTACCAATGGATAGAGTGTATTTTTCTGATAATTTTCATATATAAATCTTTGCATTTGGAGTTATAGAATAAAAGTTATAAGCATTTGAAATTTGATTTATATTCTGGAATTTATTATATAAAAATAATTCCAGAATTTGAATTAATGCGCCAAGATGAGGTCAGCGTGACGTCAGGGGTCAACGGGTCGCCCAGGTCAAACTGACCAGTGGGACCCGCATGTCGTGTTAGTTTTAACTAATTTAATTAATTAGAACTAATCCTAATTAGTTTAACCGAGGGGCCCCACCGTCATTGACTCGACATACCAACAGGCCCACGGACAGGTCAACTCATCATGCGTCAGCCGCCGGGCGAGGCCAAGGCGGCGGAGCAAAGTGCTTTTGCACTTTCCGGGCACCAAATGGAGCGCGGGGAGCATCTACGTGAAGCTGAGGATGAGCCGCGGTGTTTGGTGGGGTCAGTTGGGTTAGGGGTGGCCGAAGTTGGCGCCGGCGACGAGTCGGGCGGCGGCCGGGGCTCGGGTGATGTCGGGTTTGTTGCTAGAGGGCTCGGCGAGGCGCGGGAAGTGCATAGTTAGGCCCGTTGGGGCGTGGTGAGTGCGATGGACGCGGTGGCGTGGCCGTTAGGTGGCCGGAGCCTCGTCGGCGACGAGCTCCGCGGCGGTGGGTTCGGGTGATCGTCGTGCGCTCGTTGTGGTGCAAGAGGAAGAGAGCGGAGAGGACGGGGAGTAGCCAGCTCACAAGTGAACCCGTAGAGAGCCTCGCTGGGTCGGGGCGGTCTGATGCGGCGGCGACGGCGATGGGGATCTCCGCGCCTCGAGCTCGACGAGGTCGGTGTAGTAGCCGGGGCACTTAGAGCGAGCGGAACTTGGCTAGCTAGGGTTAGTGGGGTGCGCGGAGCTGGTGGACATGGTGGGGAGGAGCATGGATGGCGGGAGCACGGCGTCGACGGTGGCGCTGGCGATGGCGGCGCTGCCAGGTTGGGGGAGAGCGAGAGAGAGGAGGCAGGGGAAAATGACGTGTCCGGGGTCGGGCGACGACGCTGGGTCGCCCAGGCGGCGGCGGCGAGGGTGAAGCAGGGTGGCGGCCAGCTGCGTGGCGCGCCCTGCTGCTGGCCGGACACCGAGGCTGCTCGCTCAAGCGAGCCAAGCAGCTCATTGGCCGCCATGCTGCTGGGCTGGCCAGCAGTGGGCCGGCGCATGAGCGATGTAAGCATTTTTTTTTTTAAGCTTTTTCTATTTTATGTAACTCTGTTGGGGTTTTTAAAATTACCAAAACTATTTTAAAAATTACCAAAATGCTCCTGGTCACTTGTTGGAATATTCCCAACATGAAACATTTTGGTTTGACAATTTTTGAACATTTAAAATATTTTTCATAATTTGAAATGCTCATTTCAAAAACTTGTGGATTAATTCTAGAACCCTTAGGTGACCTAGAAAATGGTGCACCTCCTTTGACATGGGTTCTGAACCCAAACAAAGAGGATGAGCATTTTGAAGGGCATTTCGGATTCATTGAAATAAATTTTAGTAAACCCTAGTTCTTTTAAGGAGGGGGGGGGGATGTTCTGGGGTTTCCTGCCTTCCCCATTTCAAATTCAAATGAAATTTAAACATGATACACACCCTAATGCATGGTCTATCTGGGATGTGACACCTCGGCGGGGCCGCGGGCTCCTCCTGCGGCAAGCTGCTTGACGGCGGAGGGGAGGGGGCGGGCGTTCTGATTTTTCCATTAAAGAAAGCCCCACGATTTCCCCCACGACGCCACGTCCGGTGCGTGACGATCGTGGGAGGCGTGGTGGGTCCAGGGCGAGTAATGGCGTAATCTGCATCGCAAGACCTGCAGCACTGCTTTTGGGCCTGGCCCAACAGAGCTTAGGCGCTGTGTGGCCCAGTTCGGGGCTCTGCCGGTGTACTAGAGTAGGGGTACCCTAGTATCCCGAACTCGCACGGGCAGTTGCAGCACTCCAGCGGCAGGCTGGCCTGGTGACCATCAAGATCTTCTGCGGCTCCTTTGAAGCCATTCAAGAACAAAGTAATCAAGGCCCGGCAAGAGGAGCTTGCCGGAAGACCACTCAAGGCAAGAAGGAATAAGGCCCCGCAAGAGGAGCTTGCCGAAGGCTTGGTGGGCGCCGAGCTCCCAAGCGCGACAAGGTTTCTGCCATGCAAGGCGCTTGCGGGGAGGCAACCTCTTCATCTCCGCTTCCAGCTCATCCGCCAACGTGTCGCTATGGGCTTTCCTGTGAACGCGTGTCGATGGGCTGTGCAGCCAGCGGGAGCAATGATAAGCGGCACGACAAGCTACCATCGTGGCAAACGGAGGCGCGCTTGACGGTCCTTGTTACACTATTCAGGCGACTGAGACGGGCATTAATGACTCTTGTCCCTTGCCGTCGAGTTAGGTATAGATCATCAGACACCGTATGTTGGTATACCAACCACTGTTTTTACATTTGTACCCTCATACATGTTGCCACCTGTGGTGACCCCTTGTGCCTATAAAAGGAGGCCCAAGTGCAACGTAGAAGGGGTTCGGTTCGGCTCCGGCTTAGTTCATTCGACTCATACGAGACCACGTTCACTCAAGCTAGGTTTTGTAGCTCCCATTGCTCCCTAGCAAGAACACAATATAATCCACAAAGCAGCAAGAGGAGTATTATCTCTCGGAGAGCTCCGGCTGGGTAAATCTGCTCGTGTGCATCGCTTCGATCCGCTCTTTGTGCATCCTCCGCTCCCCCTCCGAACCACAAGGGACCAGGTCCCATAGGTGTTCGCGGGACACGACCAGCTTCCCCGAAACATTTGCCTCTTGAGTTAGAAAATAAAGCATTTTGGGCAGTTAAAGAACTCAACTATGATATCAAACTTGCTGGTGAAAAGAGGTTATTTGATATTAGCTCTCTAGATGAATGGAGAACCCAAGCTTATGAAAATGCAAAATTATTCAAAGAAAATGTTAAAAGATGGCATGACAAAAGAATCCAAAAGTGTGAGTTTAAAGTCGGAGAATATGTTCTTTTGTACAACTCTCGTTTCGTATTCTTTGCAGGAAAACTCCTCTCAAAATGGGAAGTCCCATATGTCATCGAGGAGGTTTACCAGTCTAGAGCCATCATAATAAATAATCCTGAAGGTACTAACCCGAAGGTTGTCAATGGGCAACGAATAAAACATTATATCTCAGGTACGCCCATTAATGTTGAAAGTAATATTATCCAAATTTTGACACCGGAAGAGGACATCAAAGAGTCCTTACGAAACACTCCAGAATCATGAAAATAAGGAGGTACGTGATACGGTAAGTAAATGGACTCCGAAAAATCCGCAAAAATATTTTTTATCAGTTTTGGAATATTTAATAATTTTGGAAATAAACAAACTTCTAGGAAGCGTCCCCTGGTGGGCACAAAACACCAGGGTGCGCCAAGCTTGCCCGGCGCGCCCAGGTGGGTTGTGCCCACCTGGGACACCTTCCGTACTCCGTTTTTCTCCCGTATGCTTGTCCTCCAAGATAAAAAAATCTATATATACTTCCCGAACCTGTTAGTCACCATATCGCGAAGAAATCCTCTGTTTTCTCTTCTTGTTGTTTCCGGTCAGATTTATCAAGCCAGGCATCATGTCTTCTTGCTACTCCAACAACATGGAAGAAGATGCTTGGTTGATGAAGATCGAGACGAAGCGGGAGGAGCCTACGGACACAGTAACGGGAGACAAGGGAAAGAAAGCTACCTTAGATCCACGGTAGCAGCACAAGCACTGCTGGCCGAGGAGGAGGAAGAGGATGTCCTTAAGCCCTACCTTACTCACCTTACCCCTGCTGAGATTGAAGCTTTTCACGTCATTGAAATAGTTCGCATACAGAGTAAGTATCTCACTCGTGAAAATATTCTGCATCAAGAGCATATCATCCATCTCCGGAGCGTCATCCGTTGATTGGAGAATCTCTTGATCCTTAAGGATAGGATCGCTTCATCACCACCATCATCTTCTTCACCACCAAAAGAGAACTGAGTATCAGGTATGGGCACTCCCCTTGGCTTCCGCCAAGCTTGGGGGAGGTGCCCCTGTATCGTATCATCCCACTATCTTATTACTTCTACTTGTTTTAGTTCGATCTTTTGCATTAGATGAATAAAAGTTTAGCTCGATCCTTTCTTCTTTGAGAGTTTGTTTAGTGATTTATCCTTGTAATCGTGTGCAAGTTATATAATAAATTTTAGTGTGAGTTTTTTATTTCTTTACTTTCATGTTGCAAATAAAAGAAAAGAAATAAAGAAATAAAAAGAGAAAGGAAATAAATAAAAGGAAAGAAATAAATGAATAAGGTTATATACTAATCCTATGGTAGGTGATGGCACCACATAAGGAAAAGTATAAGTAGAAAATTTTATTAGAGAATGACAAACATAGCATTAGTCAATGATGCAACTCATGAAAGAATTAATAAGGCAAGAGAAGATTCACATATAAATATACTATCCTAGAAATCTTTTGTGACTGTGAGCCCTCATCAAAATATTATATGCCAAAATTGTTGATGTTGGACAAGGAAGACAACTTAATGGTTTATGTTTTTTTATATTCACATAGAAGTCGTATTGTCATAGATCCTTTAACATGTGATGCTTTCCCCCTATCTTTGCTAGCCAAAAATTCCGCACCAAGTAGAGATACTACTTGTGCATCAAAAAACCCTTAAACCCAAATATTATTTTCAAGTGTCCACCATACCTACCTAGGGATTGAGCAAGATCCCTCAAGTAAGTTGTCATTGGTGCAAAAAGGCAATAAAATTTGCTTCTAAAAGTGTGAGATCATTTAGTGTAAGAGAAAATTGAGCGTTGTGCGAACTTGGACGGAAAAGAATAAAAGCGACAGACTGCATAATAAAGGTTGTCATCTTAAGAGGCAATACAATGTGACATTCTTTTCCACTAAGGGGTTGAGCATACAAACAAATAAGCACATGGCAACCTTTGCTTCCCTCTGCGAAGGGCCTATCTTTTACTTTTATGTATTTACTTTTATGCAAAGAGTCAAAGTTTTCCTTCTATTCCTTTTTAATTTTCTCCTTTGGCAAGCATCATGCGGTGAAGAAAGATCTAGGAACATATGTCCAGTTGAATATAGATAGCATGAGTTATTATTGTTGACATCAACCTTGAGGTGAGTATGCTGGGAGGCGAAACTATAAGCCCCTATCTTTCTATGTGTCCGGTTGAAACGTTTTGCTCATGGGTACGTGGTGAGTGTTAGCAATCATAGAAGACCATATGATGGTTGAGTATGTGGACTTACCTAAAGGCTCCGATACGTGACCCTTCCTGAAAAGATGATGAATTGTAGTTCCAAAGTTGACTGAGTACATAGTTTGTTGGTTTTCAATAGAGTTTTTGCTTTATACTTCGATTGTGTGATGAACTATTACTTATTCATGAGAAGTATATGATAAAATTTCTATGATTAAATTCCTATATTTAATTTTGTTGCTGCTATAATAATCAACATGATGCTTCTATCTTTGTATTTTGTTTTTATCGACACCTCTCTCTCAAAGCATGTGGACATGTTTTTCGATTTTGATTTTCGCTTGAGGACAAGTGAGGTCTAAGCTTGGGGGAGTTGATACGTCCATTTTGCATCATGTTTTCTTACTGTTATTCATAATGTATTTATCCATAATAATGCTTCTTGGAGTAATTCTAATACCTTTTCTCTCATAATTAGCAAGGTACACACCAAGAGGGAGAATTCTGGCAGCTGGAAATCTGGACCTGAAAAAGCTACGTCAGGCTACCTATTCTGCACAACTCCAAATGAGCTAAAACTTCACGAGGACTTTTTATGGAATATATAAGGACTATTGGAGCAAATAACTACCAGAGGGTGCCCACCAGGTAGGCACAACCCACCTGGGCGCGCCAAGGAGCCCAGGCGTGCCCTGGTGGGTTGTGCTCACCCAGGCCCACCTCCGGTGCCCATCTTCTGGTATATAAGTCATTTTGACCTAGAAAAATAAGGAGAGGACTTTCGGGACGAAGCGCTGCCGCCTCGAGGCAGAACTTGGGCAGGATCACTTTTGCCCTCCGGCGGAGCGATTCCGCCGGGGGAACTTCCCTCCCAGAGGGGGAAATTATCGTCCTCATAATCAACAACAACTCTCCCATCTTGGGGAGGGATATCTCCATCAACATCTTCAACAGCACCATCTCATCTCAAACCCTAGTTCATCTATTGTGTTCAATCTTGTTACCGAACTATAGATTGGTGCTTGTGGGTGACTAGTAGTGTTGATTACCTCTTGTAGTTGATTACTATATGGTTTATTTGGTGGAAGATTATATGTTCAAATCCAATATGCTATTTAATACTCCTCTGATCTTGAGCATATTTATCATTTGTGATTAGTTACTTTTGTTCTTGAGGTCAAGGGAGAAATCATGTTGCAAGTAGTCATGTGAACTTGATATGTTTTTGATATTTTGATAGTATGTATGTTGTGATTCCCTTAGTTGTGTCATTGAACGTTGACTACATGACACTTCACCATATTTAGGCCTAGGGGAATGCATGGTGGAGTAGAAATTAGATGATGGGTTGCGAGAGTGACAGAAGCTTAAACCCCGATTTATGCGCTATTCCGTAAGGGACTGATTGGATCCAAAAGTTTAATGCTATGGTTAGAGTTTATTCTTTATACTTTTCTCGTAGTTGCGGATGCTTGCGGGAGGGTTAATCAGAAGTATGAGGTTTGTTCAAGTAAGAACATCACCTAAGCACCGGTCCACCCACATATCAAATGATCAAAGTAGCGAACACAAATCGAACCAACATGACGAAAGTGACTAAATGAAAATCCAGTGTACCCTCAAGAACACTTTGCTTATCATAACAGATCGTTGTCTCAAAAGGATTAGTCTACCTTTGTGCACTTTTGTTAATACTATTGTTACTTTCTTGTTACGAATTATCTTGCTATCAAACTACTCCGCTACTTACAATTTCAGCACTTGCAGACACTACCTTACTGAAAACTACTTGTCATTTCCTTTTGCTCCACATTGGGTTCGCACTCTTACTTATCAAAAAGAGGTAAAATTGATCCCTATACTTGTGGGTCATCACCTATTATAATGAAAACTAGTTAGCAAGTGAAACTCATATTGTTATCAAGCTACATGGCAATTTTCAACTACATGGCTAAAGAGAGATTGTTTACCAAAGGTGGCCATCCATAGATGGCTCACGTGGTCTTTCAACTTGTTCAATTCCTCTTCCACCGGACCAAGTTTGGTATGTGCATCTTCTGCTTGCCAGATGAGGGCATCCTTTTGTTCTACAAACTCTACCTTTCCTTTTCAAAAAATTCGGAAACTTTCAAAAGAGATTCATGAAAGTCAAATGACAGTTTCTCAGCGGCTTTGTTCTTGCTATTTTATACTACAAATTCTTGCCACAACCTGGCAATTTCTTCATATGACTCAGGGCTGGATTTCTGCAAGTACAAAATGGAAGTTAATATGATATACGAAGCCCCGGGTTATCGCAGGCGAGACAACCCGGCACTTGGGGATACACTATTTGAAGCTTCATTTGGAGAATATTAAGTCCCAGGCAACTTCAGACACACAACCCGACACTTGGGGGCTGCATATATTGAAGTTTTACTTATGCAAGTTCAAGTCCGAGGCTACTACAGGCAAGCAACCCGACCCTTGGGGGCTACATAGTTGATATCCTATGTTATGTAAAGCACCAAGTCATCCCTACATGAAAAACTTGGGGCTTGGGGTCTACATACATATATGGGGATAAGGAGAAGGCTATACCTCATATTTTTTCCTTAAAAAGTGCAACCAAGGCACTCTCAATAGCCCGGTTTTGCATGAGGCGGGTCTCATATTGTTGATAAAGAGCCGCTACACTCATCTCTTCATACCCCTCCAGGAGAGTGGCATGAGCCAATTCTTGGCGCAAAGGCAGTTTCTCCTCAGCAAACATCTTGGAGAGAGCGTTGGAGGTAGTGAGTGGATTGTACTTCTAACCTGTAATCTCTACATCACCATGAGTCATAGTGGTATTAGCCGGCTTATCATCAGCTGAGTTTCTTCTCTCTTCCTCCTAGGATGCAGGCTCTGGAAGAGGCTGGTCATGGAAAACCGTCTAATCCAGAGCCGGGTCCTCATCCTAAGACTTTGAGGGAACCTAGTTATTCAAGGACGGCTCCCTCCTAGCCGGGTCCTCAGTGACATTCGTTGGGATGGTCGAGGTGGCCATCTCTACATCAGTTGTAGCCGCAGAAGATTCAGTCGGCTTCGCGATCATGATTCCCTTGGCCCTATTTCAACCAAAGCTATCAAATGAGGAAAAAGAACTCAACTGAGGTTACATAATAAGCTTTATAAACTTACCCAACATTTATGGTAAAGTCAGGCAGTTGGCTTGCGCTAGAGGCGTCAGATGAAGGTGATGAAGTATGGTATGACAGATCCATTGGGATCTTCATCTGGTCGGCTCTCCGACAAGAAGTTGTATGACCTTGTTGTTCTTGCCTCCGAGCCCGACGAGGAGAGGGATGAAGAGAGAGACCTTCATGAAGATCTTCTAAGCAAGGGCTCCGAGTCTTCCTCTTCTTACTTTCAGTGTGATGTATTTTCTGAAAAGATAAGTTTGAATCCAAATAAGCTGGTGGATGTGAAAACGGTACCTTTCATACAACCAGTCAAGTTCTCCTCCTACCAAGAGTTTCAATATCAGAGGCACTAGGAGTTACCGTTGTTTCAACTGGCTTGCCGGTTCCTGTGTTATCCTACGAAGAGCCAGTGTCAGCATGTTGGTTATCGAGTTGGCCAAGAGAGTCAAGTTCTTCTACCTCATCAACCTCCTCCTCTTATTCATACTATTCATCTTCTTATGTCTCTTGATCAGGAGTGGTGGGAGCTTGATACGTAGTTTTCCACCCGTCGGTTTCAGGCTGAACGAATAAAAGCCGACATTTTTATAAGCAAGTGAAGGAATAAAAAAATACAAGTGACAAAAGAAATTGAAGTATACAAACTGCGGGAGTGGGATTAGCAGTTTCAAAGGGAGCAAGACCCACTGTTGATATTTCTTCAAGAGTCTCATCCAAGATCTTCTTAAGCTCTTTGGAGAGTTATTACGGCTCTAGTTCTTTGCGCGAATAACGCATGTCATCATTGACCCGACTTGTGTACTAATGAAACAGCTGGGCACGCACGCTGAGGGGCTGGATGTGCCAGCCGACCCAACACTGGGTCAAATCTATGGCTTCGAGACCATGAGCAATCAAGGCATTGATCCTTTGGTAGATAGGTGCTAGCTCCTCTTGTTCTTCCACTACAAGAAATATGTCAACTTGTGACCCTCACTATTGGCCGCTGAAAGGTCATAGTTTTTCATTTGCGACCTTTTTTTGACCAAAAATAGAAGGTCAAAAGCTGGCGGTCGTAAACTGAAATTAACGACCTTTTGTAAAAGTTTGTTGGTTCTTCGACCAAAATTTTGGTCACTAGCAACCTCCCCAGGCCACGTAGGCATCCAACGTGGCAAGCTGATGTGGCACAAGAATCAGCCCGGTCCAATTCGGTTTTCTACATGGGCCTAGCCCGACAATTTAGCCCCTTTATGATTTTTTCCTTTTAATTTTGGTCAGCTACATTGGCCTAGCCCAGCAATTCTGCCTTTTATTTTCTAGGCCTTTGGCCTTTTCGCTTCCATTTCTTGTTTGGGCCTTGGCCTTTTTACATTCCATTTTAGATCAGGTCCCACTAGTCAGATCATCCAATTAGGTCCCACTTGTCGGTTTTTCTTTTGTTTGTTTCCCATTTTAAAGGACTCACTAGTGAAATTGGACACCAAGCACTACAAAAAAATACACTTCCATGATGATACGTGTTTGTCACAGTAGGTCGCGTTTTTTGTCATGCATGTACATCCATGACGATTTTATGACAGTAATCAAGATAGTCATACCGTCTTTGTCGTAGAAGTGTTCCATGACATTACCAAAATTATCATCACGGAAGTGTCCACTTCCATGACGATAAATCCCGCGTCACAGAAGTGCTTTCGTCAAGGGTGACCGACACATGGCATCCAACATAACGGAACACCGTTAAGCTATCGGGTCGGGTTTTGGATCCGTTAACCCGTTAACAGCCCCGACCAATGGGGATTTTCCACGTGTAAAATCATCATTGGCTGGAGGAAACATGTGTCGGCTCATCGTTGGGACAGATGTCATCCACTCATTGGACAGAAGGCGCCTATGATACGTCGACACGTGGCACGGCCCAATAGAGGCCCATTCCTGTGAAAAGGCCAGCCCATTTGACTTGGTCAAAAGGTGGCGGGCCGGCCCATGGAAAGCCTGTTAACGGCCTATTCGCATATAGCCCATTTACAGCCCGCTAACCCAAGGCCCGTTACGCCCTATCCGAATTAGGCCCAGTAGCGTCATCTGGGCCACCCAATATGATTCCAGCCCATTTTCACTTCTGGCCCATGTATAGCCCATGACGTCTTTCGGCCCATATGAGGCCCTATGTAACTCTTGGCCTGTTAACGGCCCGTGGTGAAACTGGCCCGTAATGAACTGTGTATCACTTCACACACATTAACGGCCCGTGGTGAAACTAGCCCGTAATGAACAGTGTATCACTTTATACCCATTAACGGCTTGTTATTCTGTTGGGCCGTTTCCAGCCCATGTTATCTTTCGGCCTTCTCGGAGCCCATTTATTCTTGGGCTCATTTCCAGCAGTCATTTACTTACGTCCCGTTACTGTCATTTTCTGCTTGTGGGCCAAATTCAGCCCGTGGTTACAGTCAGCCCGTTTGTGGCCCGTTAATACGTTGGGCCATTTTCATAGCGTCATGAAATATGACCTATTAACGATGGCCCGTTATGGTCGGCCCATGAACGGACGATTCCAACTCTAGCCCGTTTACGACCATAATGCGGCCTGTTATTGGCCCATGTTATCATACTGCCCGTATAAGGCCCATTGATGATACGGCCCGTAGAAGGCCCATTGTTTCTACGGCCCGTAGAAGGCCCATTGTTTCTACGGCCCGTAGAAGGCCCACTGTTTCTACGGTCCGTAGGAGGCCCAGTGTCACTACAGTAAATATTAGTCCATGGTTATTGTAGCCTAGTTCTAAAAAATAGGTTATTGCGGCCACTAGCAAACCGCGGAAAAAGAACTGTAATGACTACAAGCAAACAAATAAACAAGACAACAAGGAAATAAATAAGCAAGCAACTTGCGCTAGGCTATCACGGCTATCACATATTACATCCACTGGGCATCAAAGTTCGCCACCAGTGCAAATAAACGCGCCGACAAAAGAATATACAAAGCTGAGAGCACTTCAGAAGGCACTAGGCCTGGCAAGCTCGGGCCCCGCAAGCAGCTGAAGAAGTTGAGTAGACCTCAGTTGTGTCAACGATAGATGCATCAACACTAGATTTAAGGCATGATGATGCGCATGGCAGTCCTCTGACATCTTCATTGCATCTTTGACTTCAAGTCGGAGCTGAGATGAAGCAAGCCTTTCCGCTTTAAGTTGAGACTGAAGAAGTCGAACTGATTGAGGCAGCGACTGCACAGAGGTTGTCTCACACCTGCTGGTGAGTAGCTTCAATTCACTGCCTTCATCAAAACAGGACCTTAGGGTTATCTCGCTGTCCTCAAGATGGCTTGGCTCACTATCTTCCCTAAAGTTCTACCTGGCGTAAGAGATACGACTCTGAAAGAGAAACAAGGAGACACGTAACAGGTTTCACAATTATATAAGCAAATAAATGGATCTGTTTCACGATAAGGAACATGTTTTTACAACTACAATTTGAAACTGGTAGTTGTTGCAAACATCCAATCAGATGTAAACAGCAAAGCAAACAGCAGTGGAGGGAATGATGCCTATCCAAATCTATACTAGAACAAAGTTTGAAGGCTTGAGAAGTATGAACTTACATTACATGTTAACACGGGCTGGACAAAGTCCTTCTCCATGTTGATGGAAGGATAATTCAATAAATTCCCCAAAGAAAATTCTTTATAAGCGTTGCCATTATTCTACATTTTGCGAAGAGTAAATATAGATCAAATAATATTTGAAGAAACAGAGGATAATGAAGCTCAGGTGCAGACTGATGATACATAATCAAATAGCAATTAATTAAGTACAATGTTACAAGGCAAAAGGGAGAGAGGTACTGACAAGAGCAATGCAGAGCCCATTATTGTTTTGAGATCGTATGATCCTTTGAGCAAGGAGATTCATCTAAAATTAGTTTTCATACAAGAGAGAAGGTAAGGCACAAGCAGAAATTTAGGAGTTCACATTTTGAATTGATGTCATAGACAGTACCTGACGCTAGGCTCCCAACAGTTCTAATAGGGGTTTGGCCACTGGAGTAGGGGTAAAGTGTGGTACAGTTGGGCCTGTGTTTTCTGTGGCTGCTGATCTATCTGAATTAACAGGTATCACTACCTTTTACAAATACCTAGTTTGTACTCCTTGAGGATCTGCACTCACCCTCTTCCTTTTGGACATCTATTACGAAAGAACAACATTTGACTGGAAAAACATAGTGTGACGACACATGGAATAGGTACAGAAAATGGATAGGTATGGCATATAATCATATATGATGCTTAAACTAAGCAGATGGTGTAACAAAGTAGAAGTAATGCAAGAGGTCAGATGCAAAATATGTGCGACCAATACAACTTTGCAAAGTTAGAGCAAGCACCTTGATGGGTGAATAAGATAGGCCATCCTCCACCATGCCAAGTTTGTTAGCCAGTGGATCGTTCCGCAATATTCCTCTCGTGCACCCATTCTCATATTCATTTTTATAATGTTCAATATCTGACATGCATGAAAACATAAAAACAAGTGAGATTTTCTTTGTAACGCATAAGTGATTCTAATCCAATACTGCCTCCCTGTAAACCCCTTTGTGCTCTCTCTGCAATTCTTTTAAAAGATGCCATGCATGCTGTAATTTGTTGTGTGCATTAATATAATGTGGCCTACTACTCAAAATATGAGAGCTCCAGAAGTGATGACACTTCGCAGATGATAGCTTCAACATATAGTAAAGAAGAACAAGTCGACCTGACCTGACAGATTCAAAATATACTAAGGGAGAACAACTCGATCTGACCAGTCGACCGCAAGAGAAGAGTGTCATCTTAAAGAAGAGCAGAAGAGCAAGCAGATTGAAGATATTACAAGTCTTTCAATACATTGTCGGTTGGCCACCCATGATGAACCAGAGCACACAGAGAAATACTATTCTTTCCGGTCTCTCCATATGTGGCTCACATGCATTTCGAAACTAAAGTAGGAACATTTAGCTCACCAATTAAACATCTCTCAGTTTTACTAATATCAGCAATAATATCAGATATGAATTTGTACAACTAAGCTTGTTTAGCTCGATGGGTGGAGCAGTGCTATTACGACACGAACCACGTAGCTGATTGTGGTCATCATAAAATGGGGAAAACATAAGCATGATGAGTACAATGTTGACCGTGGCGTTAGATGGCAGATCTGAAGCTGCAAACCGCGCAAAGGGTAGTTAGCAACCGATGTTTTCTTTGAAATAACAACTAAGATTTGGTATGGACAAGAAAGTACGGTCAACAAGTGACAAAGAAATGCAATTATGTTGTCTCTCTATATGTCGCGACATGCATTTGGAAACTCAAGTGGGACCTTTAGCTAACCAATTAAATGTGTCGGTTAACTAATATCAAGATCATATCACAATCATATTTGAACAACTAAGCTTTGAATTCTGAGTGTTGTGTTGTTTAGCTTGAAGGGTGGAGTAATGCTAGTACGACGTAAAGCACGTCACGCAGATCATAGTAGAGTAGATAAAAGGAAAACCCTAAGCATCAAGAGAAAAATCAGGAAAGTGGAACTAGCTGGACCAAAGGGTGGCGCACAGGCTTTTCGAAACGAATATAGGAACATTAGGTGACCAATTAAACGTTCTATGTTTTAGTGATATGAGCATCATATCAGATTCGTATTTCAACACGTAAGCTTTGGGTTGAGGTCTTGAGGCGCAGTGCTAGCACGACACGAAGCACCTACGATGATGGTAGTGAATATAAAGGGGGGGAAACCATAAGCTTTACGAGTATAGTGCCTGTGCCATGGGGGACCTGAACGTGCAAACCGGACAAAGCTACTTCGCAACCAATGTTTGCTTTCAACTAGCCACTACGATTTGGTATGGACAAGAAAAGTACAGTAAACAAATTACGATCTATTTTCCGAGTGAGATCAATAACTTAAGCACATATGGAAGAGTACCACCTCTCTTGCGATGCCGTGTAGGCCTATGCTGATACGTTGAGGGTGCTGCGGGTGAGATGGCTGTTGGCGGCGGGGAAGAAGTCTTTAGACGGCAGACGGCCGGGTCGGGGGATATATCCTGTTGCCGTGGACGAGGCGGTCGTAGGAGCGGCAACAACAAGATGGACGACGGTGCCGATGAAGCGAGAGGAGGCGATGAAAGGATCCTGGTCCAGCGCCGTGGATGAGAGACGTCCATCTCTTGAAGTGGACGACGGGGTAGGGGTAGCGGCTCCCGCAAGGTGGAGGATGGGGTGGCAGACGGAGGAGGCTGGCCACAGTGCGGAGGTTGTCGTGCCGCTGACGATGTATGAATGGGGAAATGGAGGGGAGGGGGATCTCAAACTTTGGGACGCTTTCTACGAAATGGGGAAAGTTACTAACTTATCCCCGCTTAAAATTTCGGACATCGCGTCGGTTGGGGATAGGACGGTAATCTCGCATCTCCCAAATATTTGCCGGTAACTATTTCGGGCGAGGAGAGGGTGTTTTGCCGCCCACGGTTGGCGCCCACGGTGTATGAACGGGGCTGACAGGTAGGGCGGTTGTGTCACGTTTGATGGAAGTTACACATCTTCCACTATTTAAAATATTAGCCTTCATCAATTTCAGACAAGGAGAGTTTGTTTTGCCGCCCACCGTGTATGAATGGGGAGATGGAGGAAGAGACACATGTCTTTCGGACGAGCTTGAATCAAATGTGTTTTGCCGCCCACGTTTGGCGCCCACCGTGTCTGAATGGGCTCAGAGGCCGTCGTGTCACGTCTGATTGAAGTTACTAGTCTACCCCTATCGATAGCAGTGTAAATCTGGTCAATAAGGATGTCAAGTGTCAGGGGTAGACAGTAATTTCCATCTCGCAAACACTTGCTTCGGGCAATCGACAAATTATAGTGGGTGTTTAGCCGCTTCGTTCAAAACTTGGGAGAATTAGCATTCATGTTTGCCCTGGGACCTGGCAAACTAAATTCAAATCCAATTTGTATTCGATTACGAATATCCACAGATAATTATACATTTTGTTATTTATTTCTTCAAAACCACAACAAAGATTTATTCCACCTTTATATATGATTATGATTTAGAAATGCCTTGATCTTCGGTAGGTTGGATACACTCTGATTCAAACCGTTATTTCATCCAATACAATATGCTCACACGAAAAACAGTTCACCTTATGCCAATCATACAAGTACTGAGGATTACCTCACCTAAAAAATTCGGATCATTACAACACATGGACAACATAGGGGGTCTTGCAACATAATCCATTCAGAGACATGACACAACATGCAAGTACAATAATCTAATGACAATTTCAACTGGTATCTAAAGAAGAACCGGGATTACCTTGGGCTTCAGAGAGCAGAAACAGCAGGACCTCCTCCGTCTTCAAATGCAACATTCTTACTTACTCCAATTCTTGGGTTGCTTGCATAATGCGTGACGCTAATTCCGTAATTTCCAGCCTCAAGATAAAGATTACCTCATTCATGGCAGCCACACTATCTCTTTCTACCTCTAGTAGAGCCTCAAGCACTATAATATCAGTGCTCAGACTGCTCTCCGGCGGTGTTGCCTCTGAACTGCTACCATCTGGTAACATGGATGGCGACCGCTTCCACAAATAGATTCTGGGTTGTACATTGTGTCCTAGTGTGAACGGCATCCTGAAAGGTTTCCGCTGGACATAAGTAATAGATAGTTATTGTACGATCCAGGCAATAAGCTTACATGGTAAACGACAGACGAATTATTGCCGATCATGGCAAACTATATTTAAATGGTTCAAGCAGCATCAGCCGAAAAGAAATTAAAATGGTAAGATGAAACTAGGGATGTAAGTGGCAAATAAACGACATCCGCCATCCCATCTAGTTAGTTTTTGCTACCTCCTAGTTCATTTTCCTCAAAAACAAAAAATCTTTTGAACTATCATACCACTAGTGGACTTTAATCGATTAAACGGGACCCGCTTGACATCCCTAGTTGAAAGGGAGTGTACAACCGCTATATTTAAGTTGCCAAGGCATCTAAGCAGTTGAAATAATCTAAGAAAGCACTTAACAGTGTGGCCTCATATAAACTACGAAGACAGTCTTGTGATGAAGTTGAGAGGAAAAGTTAAGGACTCAAATGAAATAGGCATGCATTTATTTACGATAGTACAACAAGCACTCGACATATTGGCCAACTCTGTATAGCGTAACAACAAACAAGCATTCAATCAAGCAATACAACAAAGCGCATAACCGAACTATTTGTAATTCGGTAGGATTACACGTTGAGGGCGCAAGCCAAGAAAGCAGCCCACTCACATTACATTTCACATGTACTAAAACACACTGGCTTACCATATGTTGCTGTGAAGCCTAGCTGCTATTGCAATGTTCTTTGAAGATATCGTCAACATCCCATGGTTGCAAATCTAGTTGTTGTAGTTTATTCTGCACCATCTATTTAGGTAAAATTAATTTTAATCACATGCACTGGTCCGAATTGATCATCAATGGTTCATCTAAACTTATGAAAGAAGGGTGTGTGCATACACGACAATATATCTGCTTCCCTCTATTTTTATGCTTGTTCGAGGTGCCAGCCCCAAAAGAACAAATATTTTGCTTGATGGGGTTGGCAGCTCCATAATTAATAGAAGCATCAAATTAGTCATGCAACTTGGGAAGATCAAGAACACACAAACAAGTAATGAACAGAGGCTCGGAGCAGTGATGTAATAGCTAGCATCAGAAAATGTAGGGTAAAACGAACAAAAAGCAGCGGAACCACATGCTAGTTTGCTGATGTGTAATTACATAGAGAACATTAAGCGATCGATGGAACCAACAGGTGGCATCGTAACAAAACTAAAGCATATTAACTATATGTGCACCGGTATGTAATTTAGCACATGTAACATGTTCACCGCCGTAAGTATGGCCTACAAAAAGCGAATAACGTGTCTCATGAAAAACTGAATGATGCCTTGAAGAAATTCAAAGGTGCGGTGCTTATGCTAGGAAAGTGAACGTAGGCGCCGGCCGTTGGATAATAGTAGCTGATTCTCGGTGGCGTATGGGTATCGTTGTCATACTTGATAGCTAAGGATCGTCGATGGTGCTCGTGTTGCGGTTGAGTTTGGGCCGGCTGTCGCCGTCGCTGAAGCGGCTCCGGTGCTACGGTTGCGGCGCCTGTCGAAATACAAGAAAGCTCATTTGTGGTAAGTGAACAGTTGCACGATAAAGAGAAAAACCGAAGGAGTACAAATTGAAATAACCTGATGAGGCTGCGGCGTCAGTAAAGCAGGGCCGGTGGATTTGAATATGGCGTCCGTGGAGCGGGTCCGATGTAGTGGACGAAGGCTTCGGCGGGCGCGTTGTACAATGCTTTCGGTGAGGCGGATCTGTTGCCGCGGACGAGGGCTTGTATGAAGGGCCAGCGAAGGGGCGGACGAGGGAGTCAGTGAAGGGCCTACGCTGTGGTGGACGAGGGCGCCGGTTAAGCAGATCCGGTGCGGTGGACCATGATGGCGGTCAAGGAGATCTGGAGCGGTGGACAAGCCCGCCGCTGAAGCGGCTCTGTGAAGTGGTGAGTTGGCGCTTGGGGTTCCAAGGTGCGGAAGGTAGATCCGGCGGGGTGTGAGGTCCACGCTGCGCGGAGGACTAGATTCAGCGGCTTGCCGTGGTTGGGGGTCGGGAGGGAAGGGAGGGCTCTGGGAAGAATGTTGGGGCAAAGAGGGGAAAACAATGGAGTTACCAAAGCAGCCCTTTTCTGTTCATGTGGCAGGGGCAAAACAGTAATATCGCAGGGCTAAACTTTCGGGCGCGTGATATTTCGATGTGAGCGGGAAGTTTGAAAGCTTTTAGCGCCTAAAATTATATGTATTCTGCTCTTGTATGGCCGACTATGATATCATGGCCGACAATTTGTTTGTTTTGCACGCAAAAAAAAGTGCAAGTTTTGAAAATCAATGTCTCCAACTCGAAACTTAGATTGTCCATTCAATTCAAATATGGATCATTGAGCTACTACAAGCAAATACCATCATACGGTCCAATTCAAATGAAATTCCAAATGTGTTTATCCTAAATATGATGACAAAAGCAAAAATGTGTATGTGTATGAATAAAGTGAATGATTATAAAGTTTGAGAATGCCCGTATGTGTATATCTCTAGGTTTGATATATGAATTTGAAATCACGAAATCCCAGCTTAAAAATGTACCTCCGTTTAAATGAATTACAAAAGCTAATGATGGAGTCGAATTCCAAAATTCCAATCTTAGGTTTGTAATTCTGGTACATCAAGGTATATCACGCATGTTCAAAAGTATCGTTATCTCATAGTACAAACTATGAAACAAGTTGATCAACCATGAGTGCACAATATCTCAATTACGCTAAAGTCCCTCAAATATAGACACCTCAATGTTTATCTGAAGTCAACCCCTCCCCCCCCCCCACCACCACCACACACACACACACATAGAGAAGTCGTTCTCTCCCCCAAACACCAACACACGAGCACATTAACACCCCTCTCTCTTGTAAAGTCCGGACCCCAACATAGGTCTCTATCACTTTGTCTCTCGGGCACACATCTCTTCCCTCACTCTCTAGGTCTCCGCTATCTCTCTTACCCAAGCACACGCACTATTTAGAGTGTATATTTCCCATACACACAAAACGTCAAGCCCCAAATGTCTATCTCCCTAGTTATGTGGTTCTCGCGCACTCACCTCACACACCAACCCCACTGCAAACAAGCACACCTTGTCTCCTTGTGCACCACTCTCCTCTTTCTATCTCTCCCACATGCGGACCCATGACTCCTTCCCGTATACATATAGTTCGTGACTCTTTGCATAGCTCCCTAATGTATAATCGTTCTCGATTTCGCACATTGTTCTCTACACCATCTATTCTAGATATCTCTTGAAGTCCCTATCCCACACACGATGACTCGCTTCCCTTGCGTCTCCGTTCATAGGCCAATTTCGGACAACATCAACATTTTCTCCCTATCTATACGCCATTTATGGACACAAACGACCCCTCTCGCCCCCTCTCTTCCTCTCTCTCTCTCTCTCTCTCTCTCTCTCTCTCTCTCTCTCTCTCCGTCGCTAGCTCTCTCTTTCTCTCGCTCTCACACCCCTCTCCCACACACATACTCGATATCTCTTCCAAATAGTCTGCTCCTCCCGCCCGCACCCGTGCTATCTCGCTACTACACATGTCACACCATTCCCCCTTCCCTTATACTAGGTTTACATCATAAGTGGTCTCTCTAGTCCACATACACTTTCTCCCTGTCACACACAAACGCGTGCACAAACACACACAGACACGCACAAACACCCATTTATCTGGATCCTCATCTCTCCCCATGTCCGCATGTGTATCTCACACACTCACTCTCTAATTATGTATATGTGTCTCCACGTTACACAACACAAAGCCCCATGTACATGTCTCTCTCTATCCTCCACACACATAGACACAAAGAATTTGTTATCATTGCCTCAGTCTCTAACATATCACACATGCACATTGTCTCTCTATCTCACAAACACGCTCAACAAGGGTTTCCCCGTGAATAACTTACCGTCTATTCATCAACAGTCGTGGAAGTACGGTGAACACGAGACGTGTAAAAGAATAAATCTACACGTGCTTAGACAACCTAGTATGACTACTAGGACTAGAGCAAGCCAAAAAGCGCGCCGCCGTCACCCCCTCCTTGTCGGAGACGGGAAAATGTTTGTTTTACACAGTCGAGAAGTCATTGTGCTAAGGCCCCACATGCCGAGGCGTTGAATAGAATGTAGATGCTAGTTTACGGAAGCAAGTATCGATAATACGTTTGTATTTCCATACTTATATTTCTTCTCTTATAAAAAACTGAGTTGGTGATGATGGTACGTGTGCCATCTTGCAATATAGACCATCCGATCTATATCTGACGGATGGAAATTAAACTAAAAGATAGCCACACCCCTCTCCACATTTGCAGACAAGGCCTTCCCTCGTTCATCCTTATCTCCAACAAACCTCATTGTTGAGAAATTAAGAAAGGAAGCCTCTGAACAAAGCGGCCTGGTGGCCACGCCGCCGGCGTCGTCAATCCCCATGCCTCCGCTCATCCGCCACCAACCACCACCACACCCCACTCCTCTTCACCTTATCTCATATTTCTCGAGATATCATTAGTTTTACACATGGGATTACTCCCAAGGGTCAATCACAACAAGTGTTTTATAAAAATGCATCTTGATGTTCCGTGCAATGCACGGATCTTGCTAGTACTCCTACACAAGACTAAGTTGGTGATGCTGGTGTGTCTCGCCATCCGTCAAGCTTTTCGACCATTAGATCTACATCTAACGATTGTGAGGTAAGTTGTTGCCATTTCTCACCAACATCCCACTTGTCTACCAATTTGCAGAAAAACCCATAATTAGTATCTTAAAACCAACCACATCCCTCCCTGACCTCACCAAAACAGCCCAAGGAATATATTCTAATTGAAACATAATATATCTCTAGTGACATATGTATATCAAAATTAGGGTGTTTTGTACCAAGTTTGTGAATAAGTATTATTCTAATTATGATTCGTTGCAACGGACATGAACATTGCTAGTATTTCCAACCATGCATTTTTTTCCTAGTATTCCATAGTTTGAGTTTTCCATCAAGATATTAGTCACACATGGTTGATATTTACTTTCAATCATGTACACATATGCACTATGTAACTAGCCTTGCTTATTGGCTTCCAAAGCTTAACTTTCACTCCTACTTACAATATGTAGAGTATTTAACAAAAACTACCACTTTCAACCAGCCCTAGGAAGAATCTATTGTACAAAAATAGCAAAAACATACCCAAAATTTCTTAATCCACGCCAAAACTACTACCTAGTACTCCTACCGATTAGGTTCGTTTAAACCCATTTATGACTGGTTGGCCCACACGTCCGTCTTGATGAGGCAGCTTAAACCAACACATTTTGTTTGACCGCTGACACGAGGGACCCACATCGACCTTCTATCCTGTTATTCCCCTCAAATCATTATTTTTCCCGAACATTACTTCAAACAAGATCGATGCATGTTCGCCGGTGGCGCCGGTGATGAGCGAGTTGGCCGCCGCTCAGCCGGACGGGCCGGACGCCACGCTGGCCTCCGCACGGGTTGGCAGGCTGGCCCGAGCGTGACCCACGAGCGAGCAAGCCGCCGCACTGGCCTTCGCTCGAGCCAGATGGCTGGCCTTAGTGCGGTGCGCACGAGCAAGCCGTCACGCTGTCGTGCCAATCTAGCTAGCAAACCTTGCTGACAAGCAGCTGGACGGAGCTATCTTGGCTAGCTAGCGGTCGCGAGCGCCGGACGGAGCTGGCATCTGGGCTGCCGCAACATGGGCTCCGCACCGCCGGTGGTTTTGACCCCGCCTTCTGCCGGCGGCGGTAGCTGCGTCCCATGGCCGAGGATGACTAGGTGGACGGGCCCGAGGTAGGAGGTCACTCGAGGATTTTTGTTGGTAAGAGCATGTACAATGGTTGATAAGGTAGTCTTATCTTAAGTCTGCCACGTATGAAAGTGGTAGTAGTTTCTTGGCATTTTAGTGGTTTCTTGCATTATTAGGGGTTTCTTGTAAGGAACAATGTACGTACTACTAGCGACAAAAGGAGATTCTAGGTTGCGTTGTACTCCAACGAGTACTACTAGTGGTCGCGGGAGTGTATACCTCGTTTTGTGGGTTCGATCCTGGCCAAACGCACGGCGGCCTTTAAAAAAAATAGTACTACTACACTTCGCTGCGAGCCAATATTTTACACGGGTAGTTTGAGTTTTGAAGTCAAACAGACGTGCGGCCCCACAATCTGGGTGCACTGGACAGCCTAGCCACGTGAACGGGTTTTCCTTCCCAGCATCCCGTGGCTCGCATGCTCGCCCTAGCCGCACCTCGCTTGCAGCTTCCTCATCAGCTAGTAGCATATTTAGGCCTCCTTTGGTTTAGAGGAATCTTGTAGGAATTTCACAGGATAGGATTCCTATAGGAAAAATTCCTTTAGATCCCTTTGGTTTCTAGGAATTTAATCCTATTTCTATGGAGGAATTCTTCCTATCCTCCACATTTCATAGGAAAATAAACATTAGCCTAGACTCAATGGAAAAAATCCTATGATGTGAATCTAAGGGCATCTCCTTTCCTATTCCTACTCGTAAAATTTGAGATACATGTCATCTCATTTCCTATGACTTCCCTATTCCTACGATTTTCCTACCCTGGCCTTAAACTAGCGCCTCCCAATTAAGCCCGAGGAGCCGGAAAAGCCTCGCGGGGCATTGGAAACTGTGCAATATGGCTCTGTATGTAAAGTGCTCTACTACTACTCTATAGCTTGTGGCATTGCACGCATGGACTTCCCTCCATTATCGGCTCTACTATAAAAGAAATTCCTCTTGACGTGTTTTTTGAAACGGAGGCAAAAGCTTTGCTTCATCTCATTCATAAAGAAGGAACTACTAACAAAGTTCAATGAGATCCATTACACCTCCACAAATGGAAGCGAAAAGCCTAGTCTCGCTGTATCAAATAACTCAAATGTTCTCGCCTCAGATGAACTGTAAGCTAATAAACAGGCTGCTAGTGTGTGCGTGAGAGGAGCGGCTGAGTAGGCCAACTACGTGAGAGGAGCGGCTGAATAGAGCACCGGGAGTACCCACTAGGCCACTACGCAGGTGTACTTCCCCTGCATTGATAGTACAGCAATGGTTCTAGAGAACAGTAGTGCCCTCCACTTCGAACTGTAGCTCTTTGGCCCTGAGATTCAAGAGTTCAAAACTGATGCACTATACTAGACTAGACTAGAAGTATAGTACATCGCACTACTAGTTGAGAAAAGTAGTACTAGTACTACTACAGTGCGAGTACGTACTCCTCCGTCACATAATGTAAGACGTTTTTTGACACTAGTTGGCGAAAAAATGGCAAAAACATACCCAAAATTTCTTAATCCACGCCAAAAACTACTACCTAGTGCCAAAAATTTCTTACTAGTGCTAATATTTATAGTATAATGCAATCCCATAACGTTCCATAACGCTAGTACTTAGTAGTAAATAATAGCCTCACCCCTTCGCTGAGGAACGATCTACAGTTGGAAGGGATGAGGCCCTGCGGTTACTACGCTCTTATCTCCTCCTCGCCAGTTCCCCTCCCCCCGAAGAGAAGGCAGTTCGTCGCTGCTCCCATGGATTCGCCAGGCGGTTCTCCTCCTCGTCGGGGCTGGGAGACCATGGACGACGATCCTCTGGGAGAAATCGCACGCCGCTCCGACGTCCTCACCACCGCAAGACTCGGTGCTTCCTGCACCAACTTTTTCAAGACGCTGCTTAAACAGGCTTGGGAAAAGGCCATGCTTGTTTGTCTTCCATGCGTCCTCGAGGAGAAGGTTCTTCTATGGGACAATCCTTCGAACAGTCCACCGCTCCCTGGCCATGGTTGCACCTTGACTCCGCTAGAGTTGCCGACGTTGAGAGGTAGTCGGATTTTGTCCGATGAGCAGGTCAGTAATGGAGTTTGATCATGTAGTACTTAGTTATTCCATTTCCATCCCGTAATTTCTCCGCTGCCCACCGTCTTATAATAGGTCTGGGTCGGTGCCAACAAAGATTGGCTTGCATACCTCTGGCCGGATACCACCATCATTTTGCACAACATCCACAATAAGGCGCCTGTTCGGTGAGACCCTTCTCCACCATTGGGATCGGCCTTCCGGACTGCTGGGCTTGAATACGTATGATGATGCCCACATGAGATTGAAGAATATAGCAATTGTGGACCCGCCGACAAAGCGACGCGGCTACGACGATTACTATCTCATCGCGGTGTTCGACATAAGGATTGCCATCAATGCAAGAGGCAGTAACGGCAGAGGCTGGCGCATGTTGGCGGCGACAGATTTGTACCCCTACACGTTCGAAGACGTCGTGCACCATCTAGGTCGCATCTTCGCGGTGACAAGCCAGGGGACTTGTTTCATCTGGTTGCCATCCTACGGTACGGGAGATTACAAACAGAATGCACAAACCATCATTTGCATCCCTAACGGTACTCCATTATTTTGCAGGACCACCATCCCCGATCAAAATAAGATCGCCGATCCTGGATGTGCATTTGCATCCGTGATTCGGTCTAACCTGGAACCTTGTAGCTGACTTTGGCATATTGGGATCAACTATCTTAGCAGTCGTTACCCATGGTACCACTGATGTGCAACATGGTCACACAATCTACCACGATCGGACCGTCACCATCTAGCCAGGTATTCCATTTTTTAACCCTCTCACCTTCTCTTTCATTGTTGTACTAGTAGTATATTTAGAAGTACTAGTAGGAGTACTTTTTACCTTGGAGGACGCGTATAGCTAGCTAGGCCCTTGAAGACTTGAACCCACTAGCTGCCACCATTTTTGTTTTTCCATGTCTTACTATCTTATCCATGTAGCCAAGAGTGGCCGTATATAATAAGCCAGTTATTTTACTTCCTCTATACTGGAGTAGTACTATTTGCTGCACAGTGTTACTGACCGCCATATTTGAGCACAACATTATTATGCATGGACCTTGACTATGTACGTCACCATGTGTCCAGATCTGGGATGCCGCGTGTACCAGATGAACGGCGCCGAGTTCGACCCCTGTGATGCTACGTGGGTGACGAGGAACACTCTTGGAGAGTACTCGCTTTTCATCGGGGACAGCTACACCATTGTGAAGCGGATGCCACCTTCCGTGCACGACACCGAAGGCCTGCTGTTCATGAAGCATGGTTGTGTCTTCAGTGTGCACCGCCGGATGAACGACATGCTGGGACACGCTATCCCTGATTTATGCCGCTTCAGCTTGGATGAGTCTCCATCGTGTGGAACCGGACTAGAAAGCTGCGACAATGATTCCCGTTGCCCACCGCTATGGATCGTCCCATCCATGAAGAACACACAGGGACTGGAACCTGGAGGAGGACATGTAGCCCATCTATAACGTGTAAGTGGAGTACGGTAATTGTGAACGGTAGCGCTGTGAATATATGTAGACTAGTCGTGCACAAATTTATCACATGAATTGGAGATGAACCTGTTGACATACTGGCATTTGTCCTTTAGAATTTATTACTAGTAAATGTGTTATGTGTACGTGCAACTTGTGTGGTTGTTGCAGGGCTCCAACACGCTCTTTGAGAAAAAAAGGTGGCACAGCTTTGGATATACGTGACGTGGCGGCATCATACAGTAGCATCGTTCGCTATTCCTACTAGGACGACAACTCCTATAAAACCTTGCGCTTGGCTCTTTGCCTCTTCGGGAGGTTCAATAGTTCGTACTCGTGTGAACCTTGCACTTGGCTCTTCGCCTCTTCGGAAGGTCCAACAATGATGATACTACAGTACAATATGCTTCTGGCAATCTGACACCGATTGAACTGCTGCACATCCACCGCGAGGGCGAGGGCGAGGGCGAGGGAGAGGGAGAGGGAGAGGGCGCTGTAGTCAAAACCCTCTCCTTGTCTTGTGAACCACCACGCGCGTGGGCGAGGGAGAGGCGTAGTAAGCAAGCTTCTCCTCGTTCGGCGAGTTGACGGGACACATCAAAGTAGTACTAGTACTAGTAGTAGTCCATACTGCGTCCTCTCCGATTAATATGGCTTAATTTGAAACGAGAAAAATACACGGGTGGTCAACCTATGTAACAATACGCTCTTTACGGTCACTATATATAGTTTTGCGTCGATTATCGATCACTAGCTCATCGTGAGCACCGTATTGCACCCTCGCCGACCGCCACATAGTCGACGTGGCACTTTGTTGATGGTTAAATTGTCACCTGGTTTACGGGTCCCACATCGCTCGGTTAGCGAGCAAAGAAATCAGTTAAACAAAACTTCATGCAGGCGCGACACGAGTCCAACCCTTTGCCCGAACCGCCTGGCTGTGTATGTGAGTGCATGCACGTGTCCTCCTCGGTCTTCCAACAAAGAGTGTACATCGGCTATAAAACAAAGAGTGTAGTAGTACATGATGTACATCTACACTTCCAATGCATTTAGCCTTTAATCTAAATCGATATTGATTGACTAATGCACCAACTTGTGATGTTGGTATAGGCTACATGTCTATCCTTAATTACATCATGCAACGGCCTTCATTTAATCTTCTTATCTCAATGGTTGCATGCACACATAAGTCTGCTACTTTTGGGCGTTAATTATACCCTGGTCAATGTGTAAATCTCTAAATGTACAGTCTTTCACGGACGTAGAGAGTAGGTTGAGCACTTGGCGTGGCGTGTGTGTTGCGTCGTGTCTTGTGTGCGCATGGGTGCGTGAGTGTTGCGTGAGTCCATGTGGAGTGCGTGTGAGTGTTGCATGTTGCATGCATGCATGCATGGGGCTTACTCCTCCCATTGACATGTTCATATTTCAAGCTTCCTCTATTCCCTCCATATGGTGATACTCCTCTGTTCCCAAATAGTGCGGAGTAAAAGCCTCCCTCTGTTCCCAAATCACGGAGTATTTGTCTTTCTACTGATTTCAACAAGTGACTAGAGTGCAGAGCAAAATGAGTGAAGTGAGTGTAAAGGCATAGGGATACTGTAGAAAGGAAGTCCTCGCGATCCATTATTCCCCATCTCTGTCAGAGAGAACTATTCATCTAGTCTTCGCAGTGAAGTGAAAATACACGCTGCAGCTGTCACATCCCTAGTTCTGGTATGACCTAGACTAGCTAGTCATGTGTGCATCATGTTTAAATTTCAATGAACTTGAAATGGGGACATGTGAAAGCCTCAAATCATTTACGAAAAGACCAAGATAAAATTGCTTCAAATAGGTCCAAGAAAATGTTCATGTTACTCTTTGAAAATATTGGCCAGAGCTAAAACTAAAACCACTATTTTCAGGAGCTCATAAATATTTATTTTGGGCATTTGGAATTAATTCAATAATTATTTGCATTGGATTTATATTTGATATATTTCAAATATGATCTGATAATTCTGGAAATTGTCGTGGGGCTTTATATTAATGTCACTAGTCCATACAACAATTTACAGAAGCTCGGAAAATGATTTGGGTTAAAAATCAAATCAAAACAGAGTTAAAGAAAATAGGAAAGAAAAATAAAAGAGAGAGAGGGAATCGTACCTGGCCTCACCTGACACCCACCAACCGGCCCAGCACTGTAGCTGGCCGGCCCAGCCCACCAGGGGCTCCTCCCCTGTCGTCTTCCTCCTGCCAGGAGGACGGAGGCGCGTGGCCGCCCCACGCCGGCCACCTCCTCCCTCCCTGCCTGCCTGGCTCCTCCCCGGTGCGCCTAGACGACGCCATGCAACCCCCTGACCCCTCTCACTCTTCCACATGACCCCTATCCCCTCAGCCCCTCTCTCTCACCCGTGCCGATCACAGCCGTCGCCGACGACGAGCACCGCCGTGGCCACAGCCACTCCCTCGCCTCGTCGTTGTGCTCAGAGGCTCCGCCTCGACCCCCTCTTCCTCTCCACCGATCCACGAGGTCCCAAACGCGCTGCAACGCGGCCACCACTGTCGTTTCCCTCGTCGGCCACCGGAGATCGTCGCCGTCGATTAGCCGCCTCCCGAGCTTCCCCGAGCTCGCTTTGACGCCTGCTGTAACCGTTGTGAGCTTCTGCTCCTCCTCCCCCTCTCCGTTTTCTCGTTTGCACGCCGTAGCTGCCGCTTCACCGATGACCGAAACCCACCGCCGCCCGGCTTTGTTGCTGCCGTGGCCTGAGCTTGAGCCACCCGCGCCCTCGCACCACATCACACTCCTGGTGCCTCCAGGAGGTCGCCTAGCCCCTCTACGCGCTCGCCTGCTTGCTCTAGCGCCACGCCCGCATGAAGCCGAGCTCCGGCCGCCGCCTCACTCGCCGCCGTTGCCGTTTCCGGCCGCCCTACCACCACCCACCACCACCGATCAACGCGCCTCATCGCTGCGTCCGCAGGACCCAGCCGCACGAGCTCTCGTCGCCGGAATCGGCCGGACAGGCAACCCCGCCGTGTTCCGTTTAGTACCGGCAGCTAACCGCCGTTCTGGATGACGTGGACACGTCATTAGGGGCTAATGGACCACTAATTAAGCCCCACAGTCACTGACACCTGGGCCCCACACTTTAGTTAACCGCAGTTTATTTCTCTGTTTAGCTTAAACTAATCACAGTGGCCCCACGCGTCAGCGTTGACTTGCTGACGTGGCCGTTGACCAGGCCCCACACGTTAGTGACCCAATCAGCAGTGTGTCACTGACCAGTGGGCCCCACTGGTCAGGTTTGACTTGGACCCCGTCTGTTGACCCGCTGACGTCACCTAGATGCAATGCTGATGCAATAAGCGTTTTCTAGAATTTTAAATAATCAGAAATGATTTATTAATTTCAGAAAATGTCTAAAACTTCTAAAAATCATAGAAATTAATCTATAACTCAGAATGTAATAATTTGTATATGAAAAATTATCAGAAGAATTCAAGGAATCCATCTGTACGATTATCATGAATGTTTGAACAATGATTGTCCTCTGTTTTGGACAAAACAAATAAAGGGCATTTAAATAATCAAATATGGAGTTGGAATTTGAATCATGTAGTCAAACCAACTTCATTTAAATCATAGCTAGATGCATTAGCACAAATCACAGCATATTGCCATGTCATGATCATGCATCATATTGTGGCATTGCATTGGTTGTGTTTCTTTCTCTGTTGCTGGTTTTTGTCCCCTCTCGATAGACGTGGTTTCGACAATGAGATCGATGACACTGATGAAGAACTATATTATCTTCAGAAGTGCCAGGCAAGCAAAACCTCCTTGTTCATTCTGATACAATCCCACTCTCTCGCTCATGCTCTCTTTTACTTCATTAGCACAACAACGATTCAACTGTTACATGCTGCGGTAGTTGAACCCCTTTCCTCTGCATGACCTGTCATTGCCACAGTAAATAGATGAAACCCACTAGCATGAGTAGGAGTTGTTTGAGCCCTGATGTGCCTACTCATTCATGCTTGTTTGTCATGCCTGCTACCGCTTAGAGTTGGGTCTGGTCTGATTCATCGGGGATGAATTGGAATGGTGATGAACATGTCCTACTATGTGTGAGCTAAGTGTGTGAACATGATTTGGTAAAGGTAGCAGTGAGAGGCCATGTAGGAGTACATGGTGGGTTGTCTCATTGAAACCGTCCTCAGGAACTGAGTTCTGTGTTTGTGATCCATGAACAGCTACTACCACACATTGGGATCCTTAATTGACTCTCTCGGCTTCTTAACCACCCTTGTCCTCTGTCCAGGAGTTGCAACTAGTTTCCGGTGTTTGTAGTATCTTTGGAGACCATGCGCATGGCCTGACCCATGGGGTGGGCTGTGATCACGGTAGGCACGTGTACGGTGTCACCGCGCCCGTTTGGTGTTTCGGGAACCCTGCTCACATCGCTCGGGGCCGTATGTGGAAACCTCAGCCGGACTCCCTGCGGATGGAACCTGAATAGGTGATAAACCTGGACTAGAGACTTGAGTGTTTAGGTAGGCCGTGGCCGACACCCTCGTTGGGCTTCCGCTTGAAGGTTGCCGAGTACATGTCGTGTAAACGGCGGTAAGTGGTGAGAGCGTGTGTGAAGTGGTACACCCCTGCAGGGTTAACATCATCTATTAGAATAGCCGTGTCCGCGGTAAAGTACTTCTGGGTTGCCTATATCAGTTCATAGACAAGTGAAAGTGGATGCTCTAAAATGCGCACGATAAGCGTGAGTGCTATGGATGGCGTTCTCGTAGGGAGACGGGAGCGGATCCATAGTGGTATATTGATATGGTGAATATGTGGACTCGTGTGCGCCACCTCAAAAGAGTTACTTGCAGTCGTAGTTTAGGATAGCCACCGAGTCAAAGATGGCTTGCTGCAGTTAAACTCCACCACCCCCTTTGTTGATACCGATGCATATGTAGTTAGTTCTGATGTAAGTCTTGATGGGTACATTTGTACTCACGTTTGCTTAATTTATGTTTTGCAGAGAGACTTCAGTCTCGTTAGTAGTTCCGTGTGGACTTCGACGTTTAGCTTGTTACCTCAGCTACGATCTTGTGCCCTCGGCAAGGTCTTGTAGATAGTCAGGCTTCTCAAGCCTTTTTCATTTGTAGATGTCTGTACTCATACATGTTAAGCTTCCGCATGTGCTTGTTGCTTGTATGCTCTGAAGGTTGGGTCATGAGACCCATGTTTGTAATATCTCGCTCCTCGGAGCCTAATGAATAAATACTTGAGTCGTAGAGTTATGTTGTGATGGCATGTTGTGTTTACACATATCGAGCATATTGTGTGTATGTTTTAAATGCTTGGTATGTGTGGGATCCGACAATCTAGTTGTTTATCCTTGGCAGCCTCTCTTATGGGGAAATGTAGTCTAGTGCTTCCTTGAGCCATAGTAGTCCGCTCTGACCGGTTCACGGAGTCCTGCTAGCCCACACTCTACCTTTCAGGGGCGCTTGATCGGCCGACATGTGTTTCACTTCGTTCTTGTGTTTGTCCCTTCGGGGAAATGTCACGCGGTGACATCCAGAGTCCTGCCTAGCCTGCTACAGCCCGGGTTCCCGTAGTCCTGTTAGCCAAGTGCTACAGCCCGGATTCACATCTTTGCGACCGACATGCTCGAAGTTGATTCATGTATGCTGTCCCCATGGGTTAGTGCCGCTTTGGGTTCGCGACTAGCCATGTCGGCCCGGTTCTCTGTCATATGGATACTAGCTACACTATCATATCGTGAGCCAAAAGCATAAATGGTCCCGGCCATGGTAAGGTGACACCCGTGGGAATACCATGCGTGAGGCCGCAAAGTGATATGAGGTGTTACCAGCTAGATCGATGTGACTTGGAATCGGGGTCCTGACAGCTTTGGTATCAGAGCCTGACTACCTGTAGGATTACCAAGCCAAACTGGTCAAAGTTGAGTCTAGAAATGCTTTAGTTATATAAGGGAATTGATTGTGGAAGGGAACGTAAGGCTCTTTTTACTCCTTTACCCTATGCCCTTCTGATCTGAGTCATCCTCTTCCTTTCTATGGGGATTAAGAACTAGGCCTTCTCATCCATCTATTAGGATGACGAGTTACTATGATAGAGACTTGACTTATAGGAATGATGGATTCAAGTATCAGTTCAGTTTCTACTACTTTTAGTATGTTCTCAGTTGAACCAGAACCTTGATATGATGTTGTTAAGTGACTATGCAAATCCTTGTGAATGTCCCAAATCTTTTTCTGAGCATTTACAGCCGTTATGCTGTCCGAGTCATCCCAGGTTTCTAAATAGTCTGATGCATTTGCAAATTCCTTCTTTCCGTTCTTGATGTTCCTTTGGGCCAGATTAACCACACTAATCGTCGAGTTAAGTTACTCCGTTGCCTCGACGTATATGTTGGACCTATTATTATGACCCTAGATGTTTTAGGGAGTCACCTAGTAATCTAGCCATGTTTTCTGTTCCCAGTGTGATCAATCTGGCCATCATTTCCGAGAGAATCCCGTGATGCTACTTAGGAGTAGGTATTCTATTCCTGGGTTTTTGAACCCGAGATTCACCCTACTTACCTCATGTTGATAGTGTTTTCTAGTTCCTTTAGGATATTAGTAACTTTGCGATAGTCCTCGAGGTCCGTGGTATTTCCTTCTTCCAAATACCATGAACCATTAAGGCAGAAGTTCTTTGAACCAAAATACCACAATCAGAGTACTCTTGAGGAGTTCTCCATTCATAATTGTGATTCTGCCAGTTCTACCTTTCTGCGTGGGTTATTTGGAAGAAACCTATTGAACTTAGTTCGACATATTAATCTATGCATCCACAACTCAGAAAGTTATATGCTCCTTTGAGTTGTCCCTCTTTAATTGTATTCCGACCCTCATCTATCAATTGATAGTCAAGAGTATGTGTGCACTCGTTCATCGATACCTATTACTCTTGTGGTCCATCAAGCCATTCTATTCCAGAATGACTAGGAGAAACAAACTCCAGTACCTCATCCATATCCAAGATTGGGTCAAAGTAGTTGTATTATGCAGATCAAATGCCAAACCAACTCTTGTTCTGTTCTACCTTGGAGTATTACCCTATTTATGTCAAGAATATCATAGGAATTGCACCATCTCTTATGAATTTTTGACGCAGTGATACTTCTTGCCATCATTGTTCATTCCTCGGCTCCCGTGTTATTGTAACCGGAATGCTGGCAAGTGAATTGTGATGTGTGAAATCAATACTCCGAGCAACTCGTTGCTTGGTAGTAAATGGACAATATTCTCATTCTTAGCGTGTTGGTTATTAAATCATCATCCTAAGATTGATCGTGCTATCTAGTCCTTATTTCTGGTGCACTCCTCGACCAATGGTTAGGGTTGTGTCAATCCCTCACTCTTTTGATCATATCATCTTGCCCTGAAAAGCAAGGTTGTTCTCGAGCTTAGTAACATATCGGTGGTTCGTGAGTTTCCGAAGATCTTCTCGGAAGTATTACCTGGTTGTCACCTGACCGCTATGTTGAGTTCGTGATCAAGTTGGTTTTCTTATAAATCACCCCTTCAACAAGAATCTGTGTTGGATATCTCTGAGCTAGTTGGTTGAGCTAGACAACAACTTGGAGAGTTGGAAGGTAGAAGATTTGCTTAACTTAGTTCATCTCTAAGGGATATCTTCGGTGTATGTGTGTTGAAGAAAGATGATATCTCCATTGATTGGTCCTCGTGATCAGTTGTTGGATCTACTGCCTTGTCAAAACTTTGACTTGAGTGTGGGCTATCATCAAGTCAAATCAGAACCAACGATGTTCATAATATTGTCTTACTCATGGTTGACCCCTCAAGCATACACCATTACATCTTTTGGTCTGACCAATGCTATCACCGTGTTCACATGATGGTGGAAGTCCAGTGATATGGAAATTCCGATGAGTTGCTGTTGAGCCCATCAA
Organism: Aegilops longissima; assembly: GCA_021605205.1. Lineage (NCBI taxonomy): Eukaryota > Viridiplantae > Streptophyta > Magnoliopsida > Poales > Poaceae > Aegilops > Aegilops longissima. The sequence continues at coordinate 275,985,229 of CM038681.1, forward strand.
CAGCATCTTGTCTCCCCCATGATTCATGCGGAACATTAAAACTAGCATTGGAAACTTTGTAAGCATTGCCTTCATGTTCTGCTCATGAGGTATACGTTTGGATGAAAGAAGTGAATTCCTCTAACTCACGTGCATTTGATGTAAGCTACCGCTGTGAGTTCGAGAAAGATTGTTCTTGCCTCCTCTGGAATCATCCCAAGTTAGTCATGCACGTGCGAAGTGCGCTATGGTTTGATAGGTTGGCCGCCTCCACTCCATATGTGTTCCTAGCACACCAAGCCACTAATTGATTTGTTCGAGGAAAAGGAGTTGTTGTGCGAATACTAGTTCATGCACAAGATTCCAATATCCTCAATGATGGTTCCCCACCTGAACTCGGTAGTGTTTTATTATAAGACTACCACGTGATCATGCTTGTCTGGGACAGTGTGTTCACATGTATGTAGCAGAACCAGCTCATGTTTTGGATCTTGCTATCATAGTTCATCTCCCGAGAATCTCGCAACATCAACTGGTCGGTTTGTGTTGCAAACTTTCTTATTCAGACATGTGGTCTAAAATATTCCGTTACCAACCAGATCTGAATCTCAGGCAGATATGGTTGGGTCATTCCCAGTATTTGCATTTAGTTCCCAGCTTGCACCCGTCATTGTGTTAGTCTCCCATGGGTCCCATTCATTTCCGATGATAAGCAAAAATCATCCATTGTGTTGTCTTCAACAAGGTAGTCCACATCATCCATTCGAACTCCGCCAAACTATCGATTGTGATTGCCTTAGGCTGGTATAAAGGGTTTCAATGATCTATGTACCAAAAGTAATTCTTTTTGCCACTTAGGGGAATAATTCCACGAGTCACCCTTCCTAAGGTGCCCCGTTATGGAATCATGGCAATTTTTCCTCGCTACTTTGAAACCCTCGTAAAATTGTTTCTTCCGTCCCTCCTGATACATGTTTTTCCTATCAGCTTCAGAGATGTTTCAACGTCTCATTCCGAGAGTTGATCTTGTGATCATTAAGATGATCCTAAGTTGCTCGAACCTCAGGAAGATCGATTCTTCTTAAATTCTCCCTTTCCACTCGTTGTCATGTTGGATGTAGTTATCAAAGCAAGATGTCGAGATCAAGGTGATGCAATGAATCAACATCCTCGAGAAAGACATCTGGATCATGAAGATTGTGTTAGCTTGTGTCCCTCTGTCTTCTTACCTCACGACTAGAATCTCGGGACGAGATTCTTGGTTAGTAGGGGTGAGCTATCACATCCCTAGTTCTGGTATGACCTAGACTAGCTAGTCATGTGTGCATCGTGTTTAAATTTCAATGAACTTGAAATGGGGACATGTGAAAGCCTCGTAAATCATTTCTGAAAAGACCAAGATAAAATTTCTTCAAATAGGTCCAAGAAAATGTTCATGTTACTCTTTGAAAATATTGGCGAGCTAAAACTAAAAGCAATATTTTCAGGAGCTCATAAATATTTATTTTGGGCATTTGGAATTAATTTAATAATTATTTGCATTGGATTTATATTTGATATATTTCAAATATGATCCGATAATTATGGAAATTGTCGTGGGGCTTTATATTAATGTCACTAGTCCATACAACAATTCACGGAAGCTCAGAAAATGATTTGGGTTAAAAATCAAATCAAAACAGAGTTAAAGAAAATAGGAAACAAAAATAAAAGAGAGAGAGGGAATCGTACCTGGCCTCACCTGCGCCTACCAACCGGCCCAGCACTGTAGCTGGCCGGCCCAGCCCACCAGGGGCTCCTCCCCTGTCGTCTTCCTCCTGCCAGGAGGACGGAGGCGCGTGGCTGCCCGCGCCGGCCACCTCCTCCCTCCCTGCCTGCCCGGCTCCTCCCCGGTGCGCCTAGACGACGCCACGCAACCCCCTGACCCCTCTCACTCTTCCGCGTGACCCCTCTCCCCTCAGCCCCTCTCTCTCACCCGCGCCGAGCGCAGCCGTCGCCGCCGCCGAGCACCGCCGTGGCCACAACCACTCCCTCACCTCGTCGTTGCGCTCAGAGGATCTGCCTCGACACCCTCTTCCTCTCCACCGATCCACGAGGTCCCAGACGCGCTGCAACGCCGCCACCGCTGCCGTTTCCCTCGTCGGCCACCGGAGATCGTCGACGTCGATTCGCCGCCTCCCGAGCTTCCCCGAGCTCGCTTGGACGCCTGCTGCAACTGCTGTGAGCTTCTGCTCCTCCTCCCCCTCTCCGTTTTCTCGTTTGTACGTCGTAGCTGCCGCTTCGCCGATGACCGAAACCCACCGCAGCCCGGCTTTGTCGCCGCCGTGGCCTGAGCTCGAACCACCCGGGCCCTTGCACCGCATCACGCTCCTAGTGCCTCCAGGAGGCCGCCTAGCCCCTCTACGCGCTCGCCTGCTTGCTCTAGCGCCACGCCCGCATGAAGCCGAGCTCCGGCCGCCGCCTCACTCGTCGTCGTTGCCGTTTCCGGCCGCCCTAGCACCACCCACCACCACCGATCGATGCGCCTCGTCGCACTGCATCCGCAGGACCCAGCCGCGCGAGCTCTCATTGCCGGAATCGGCCGTACGGGCAACCCCGCCGTGTTCCGTTTAGCGCCGGCGGCTAACGGCCGTTCTGGATGATGTGGACACGTCATTAGGGGCTAATGGACCACTAATTAAGCCCCAAAGTCACTGACACCTGGGGCCCTCGCTTTAGTTAACCGCAGTTTATTTCTCTGTTTAGCTTAAACTAATCACAGTGGCCCCACGCGTCAGCGTTGACTTGCTGACGTGGCCGTTGACCAGGCCCCACACGTCAGTGACCCAATCAGCAGTGTGTCACTGACCAGTGGGCCCCACTGGTCAGGTTTGACTTGGACCCCGTCTGTTGACCCGCTGACATCACCTAGATGCAATGCTGATGCAATAAGCGTTTTCTGGAATTTTAAATAATCAGAAATGATTTATTAATTTCAGAAAATGTCTAAAACTTCTAAAAATCATAGAAATTAATCTATAACTCAGAATGGAATTATTTATATATGAAAAATTATCAGAAGAATTCAAGGAATCCATCTGTACCATTTTCATGCATGTTTGAACAATGATTGTCCTCTGTTTTGGACAAAAAAATAAAGGGCATTTAAATAATCATATATGGAGTTGGAATTTGAATCATGTAGTCAAACCAACTTCATTTAAATCATAGCTAGATGCATTATCCCAAATCACAGCATATTTCCATGTCATGATCATGCATCATATTGTGGCATTGCATTGATTGTGTTTATTTCTCTGTTGTTGGTTTTTGTCCTCTCTTGATAGACGTGGTTTCGACAATGAGATCGATGATACCGATGAAGAACTATATTATCTTCAGAAGTGCCAGGCAAGCAAAACCTCCTTGTTCATTCTGATACAATCCCACTCTCTCGCTCCTGCTCTCTGTTACTGCATTAGGACAACAACGATTCAACTGTTACATGCTGCGGTAGTTGAACCCCTTTCCTCTGCATGACCTGTCATTGCCACAGTAAATAGATGAAACCCACTAGCATGAGTATGAGTTGTTTGAGCCCTAATGTGCCTACTCATTCATGCTTGTTTGTCATGCCTGCTACTGCTTAGAGTTGGGTCTGGTCTGATTCATCGGGGATGAATTGGAATGGTGATGAACATGTCCTATTGTGTGTGAGCTTTGTGTGTGAACATGATTTGGTAAAGGTAGCGGTGAGAGGCCATGTAGGAGTACATGGTGGGTTGTCTCATTGAAACCGTCCTCAGGAACTGAGTTCTATGGTTGTGATCCATGAACAGCTACTACCACACATTGGGATCCTTAATTGACTCTTTTGGCTTCTTAACCGTCCTTGTCCTATGTCCAGGAGTTGCAAGTAGTTTCCGGTGTTTGTAGTATCTTTGGAGGCCGTCATGGCCTTGACCTGAGTTGGGCTGTGATCACGGTAGGCACGTGTACCTGTGTACCGGACGCCTGCTTTGGTGTCTCGGAACCTGCTCACATCGTTCGGGGCCAGTGTGTGGAAACCTCGGCGGACTCCCAAATGGATGGAACCTGAATAGGCGATAAACCTGGACTAGAGACTTGAGTGTTTAGGTAGGCCGTGGCCGACACCCTCGTTGGGCTTCCACTTGAAGGTTGGCAAGTACATGTCGTGTAAACGGCGGTAAGTGGTGAGACCGTGTGTGAAGAAGTACACCCCTGCAGGGTTAACATCATCTATTAGAATAGCCGTGTCCGCGGTAAAGGACTTCTGGGTTGCCTATATCAGTTCATAGACAAGTGAAAGTGGATGCTCTAAAATGCGCAAGATAAGCGTGAGTGCTATGGATGGCGTTCTCGTAGGGAGACGGCAGCGGATCCATAGTGGTGTATTGATATGGTCAATATGTGGACTCGTGTGCGCCACCTCAAAAGAGTTACTTGCAGTCGTAGTTTAGGATAGCCACCGAGTCAAAGCTGGCTTGCTGCAGTTAAACTCCACCACCCCCTTTGTCGATACCGATGCATATGTAGTTAGCTCTGATGTAAGTCTTGCTGGGTACATTTGTACTCACGTTTGCTTAATTTATGTTTTGCAGAGAGACTTCAGTCTTGCTAGTAGTTCCGCGTGGACTTCGACGGTTAGCTTGTTACCTCAGCTACGATCTTGTGCCCTCGGCAGGGTCTTGTAGATAGTCAGGATTCTCAAGCCTTTTTCATTTGTAGATGTCTGTACTCAGACATGTTAAGCTTACGCATGTGCTTTCTGCTTGTATCTCTGAATGTTGGGTCATGAGACCCATGTTTGTAATATCTCGCTCCTCGGGGCCTAATGAATAAATACTTGAGTCGTAGAGTTATGTTGTGATGCCATGTTGTATTTACACATATCGAGCATATTGTGTGTATGTTTGAAATGCTTGGTATGTGTGGGATCCGACAATCTAGTTGTTTATCCTTGGCAGCCTCTCTTATGGGGAAATGTAGTCTAGTGCTTCCTTGAGCCATAGTAGTCCGCTACAGCCCGGTTCACCGGAGTCCTGCTAGCCCAAAGACTACTTGCTCGGGGCGCTTGACTGGCGGCATGTGTTTCACTTCGTTCTGTATGTTCTTCGGGAAATGACCTTGCGGTGACATCCGAGTCCCGCCTAGCCTGCTACAGCCGGGTTCTGAGTCCTGTTAGCCCAGTGCTACAGCCCGGATTCACACGTTGCTGACCGACATGCTCGAAGTTGATTCATGTATGCCTGTCCCCATGGGTTAGTGCCGCTTTGGGTTCACGACTAGCCATGTCGGCCCGGGTTCTCTGTCATATGGATACTAGCGACACTATCATATACGTGAGCCAAAAGGTGCAAACGGTCCCGGGCCATGGTAAGGCGACACCCGTGGGAATACCGTGCGTGAGGCCGCAAAGTGATATGAGGTGTTACCGGCTAGATCGATGTGACTTGGAATCGGGATTCTGACAGCAGCAGATGGGACACGTAATTAATAAGCTGAACCAGCGTGTTGGTGTTACTAAATCAGCCTTACCCAGTACTGCCATCATGTTTGCCAGTAGAGCTTGGTTCCGCAAATACGCCTACGCACCTCTGTCCTCTATTAACTGACATATGGGCCCACTTGTGGTAGACCCACATGTCATCGGTGTAACTATTTACACTCCGAAGGACGGTGCCTATATCCTGGTAGTAGTACTAGTAGAATTGAGATTTAATGCACTTTCTTCCCCGTCTTCCACTCTTCTTCCTCCTCTCTTCTTCTTCCTCCTCTCTTCCCCATCGTCGGCCGCACACCATTTGCCCCCGCTCACTGCTCGCCCGCCCGCGCCATCTTCCTTGGTAGCTCGCGTGTACCATATCCCCGCTTCTTCGCTTTCGCCACACGAGGAGAAGCTTCTTCCTTCATCGCCGAATCCACTTCCCGCTGCTCGCGAGCACCGAAAACCCCAATGGTAGAACCGACTGAAACGCAGAGCCGCGATTGGAATTCCATCCCCGATGTTCTCTTGGAGCAGATATGTAGTCGTATGGACCTACTCAGCACCATCCGTCTGGCCGCATGCTCGGTGTCTTTGTACCATCTACTCGTCTGCAACCGGCCGACTCTTTTCAAGACACCCTGCTTGCTGATGCCCGATCCTCGCAGGTGGCCCAGACACCGACTTGACGATCCTACGGAGGTTGTCGTGGTGCCCCTCGACATGTTACCACTACCCGTCCACCTGTCCTTCATGCGCGGCCACTACTTGGCGGGCATGAAGGCCAACTGGATCATCCTCATCCACCACACCGGTAGTCCGTGGCGTCTCGTGGATATCTACACCCAGCGAGAGATCACCTTTCCATCGTTGGATACCACCACCATCGAGCCTCGCGGCCCGCCGGACACTCCTGCCTACTACACACGAGACGCGTCAAGCTTTTGGCTCGACCTCTGTTTGCAGAAAGTTGTAATCTGCGAAGTGCCCACACCATCAGAAGACTACATGGATTACAAGCTCATTGCCTTGTTCAACATGGGTTTAGTCTATCTGGAATCCGGTCGCCATACATGGTTATGGCTCATCATCAATCCTGTTGAGGCAACATTTTTGTCTGATACTATAGTGCACGATGGCATCGTTTACGCGGTCGACGCACAGATTGGCTGCCTATACTGGTGGAATCTATCGTCGTGTAATTGTTCTATCTCATCTCATCTTTACCTTATGAATACGACGCTGTTCATTTGTTACAAATTTAGAATGCATAGCATGTCTATAACCACATCATTGCTATATGTTCCTCTCATTTCCTAGATTTTTATGACCACACGGTTATTGTTAGAGTTGATATGAGAAAATTGGCATCTAATGATTGTTAGAATACATATTATGAGCATAACATCATGATTGCTATATGTTACTCTCGTTTACAAGATTTTTATAACAACGCATGTTATTGCTTAGATTTGATATGAGAATAGTAGTAGTAAGTGCTATGGTAGAATATGAGTAGGCGCTGTCATAGCTGTTTTCCTCTCATTGTTACATGATGTTTGAATCATAGTTGTTGCCATTGGCTTATTTTTTTAACTTGGGGTATGATTATGATTATGACCACAACATTGCAATTCTCTGTCTATGATATGTGTCACTGTTTTAATAATCTTAATTCCACACATACTCTGAACATGATTGTTTATTTTTGTCCTTTTGGTCTCCAATTTGAATTTTTGCAGCAGACGCAAATGTGCTGGCCTTCATGATTCCAGGACCTGGAATCATACCAGCCGATGGGTGCTAGTTTATCGCTCGTTCAGGTGGCGGTCATTTGATGCTCATTCGCGCGTACCAAATTGACCAAACCATTACATCAAACCACATGCAGTACAATGCGTATGCGTTCGTGACATTGATGGCTATGGCTGCTTCATGTTTGAGAAATATGCCAGCTCCGTTGGGCGGCGTATTCAATCTGGAGGCGGGTTTACAGCCTCGGCAACCACTCCTTGTTAAATCGGGCTCAATTATCCGATCATCCAACCAATCATCGATCATATCACCGGCGATGATTATTGTGCTATGCAACTTCCATTCGCGAGGGCTTTGTTTACACATCATACAATGGGTTTCATGAATCACCATATCTAGAGATTAAATGACACAGCTTGTTGCCGATAATCTTCGATGTGTGAAAGGCATCAAGCTTCCATGCGATGGATGGCTTTTGCAAACCCGACATGTGGCGATGTGGTTCATGCCAACAGCAAATATGCACAACTTGATTCGTGCGATATCTAGGCCGAGCCATCTATTCTGCTGCTGTAGCACGACCCTCTTTTGTTGGATATTATGTCTCGTTGTTAGTTTGAAGCACTCCTCGGTTTGAAGGATAGATACCTTCCTAGGATCAAGTGCATCCTAACTCACTGCGTGGGATGTACTGATAATGATGATGGAGATGTTGTGCGAAGCCATATATATCAGTTAGGCTTCAAGTGCGTACTTGTTAGTTAAACCTATGTACAAATAGTGACACTAGATATGACTAGTAAGTAGTACAATAGCAGTACTAGTATACGTCGGTCAAATTATTCATCATGTCCACACATTGAATTGATCGTGACAACACGCTGCGCGTGAGGTGACACAAGAATCCTGCGGCGTGTTCGGGTATTCGGACTTCAGATTTGGAGTACCACTTATCCGTCGAAATCTTTCATCATTCACTTAAGCGATCGATTGATCATACATTGAGTACCATATAACTGGAATTATCGATGCAAGTCGAAGAAGGATTGGCGGTGCTGCGGTTGGCGTCAAGATTCGACCCCACGGATCAGAGCTGATCGAGCACCTTGAGGCCAAAGTGAGTCTTGACAAGGCGAGATTTCAGTCTCTCATCGATTTGTTCATACCAACCATCGACAGCGAGCACGACATATGCTACAACCAACCTGAGAAACTTCCAGGTAAGACACCGATCGGCCGTCTACTTGCACAAACATAGCCTTTCTTTATAGCTCTATTTTTCTTTTTAGACGCAGACCTGGTGAAGCAATTACAATTTGGCAGTTAATAAAAAGTGAAACAAGTGACTGCAACATGCCAAAGATGTTATGTAAATGCCAACTAGGTACACTAAAACCTGTATTCCACAATACTGCAGGTATCACACTGAGTGGCCTAAGGAAGCATTTCTTCCAGCGCAATTCCAGGACGTTCAAAAGGAGCACGTGGACGCGTTGCAAGATACAGTCGAAGTGTGGCATGCACGCGATGTGGCACAAGACCGGCAATACCTTGCCGGTGATGGTCAACGGCCGGCAGACGGGCAGCAAAAAAGGTTCTGGTGCTGCACACCAACAAGAACTTCGACCAGCAGAGGACCAACTGGGTGATGCACCAGTACCACCTCGGGGACCTGGAGCAAAAGAAGGAGCAGGAGCTGGTCCTCTGCAAGATTTTCTACCAGATGAACACTAGGGCCAGGAGTAAAAAGATTATAAGTTAGTTTGGTATTGGTAGTTGTACTACCTTGTCGTCCGCAAGTTGGTATTGTCGTTAACGATCTTTTGGTATGAACTTGCATTTGCTTCCAACCATCATGCCGAGGGTCGGCGTGGATAGAAAGCTTAATCATTTGTCTCGAAACGAATTCTCAGGCACCTGATTTTTATTTGATGGGTAGCATAAGCACCCGCCGTACGAATTCCCAGTTCTGCAGTTTTTTCGAAACAAGTGCATGCACTTATTATCACGATAAAAAAGCAATATCCGTGTTGCATCCCAGTTATCAGTCTGTCCTTGCAGAATTCTCTCGTTTATTGAGCACGTATATTGTTTTTTCAGGTCGAGCAAGTTTCAAGCTGGGCTGTAGACTGCCCAGGGTTGGTTTTGTTTTTACGGGCCCAGCCCATGACGACAACGGGCACGAAGATCCAACGGTATCTCTCGCCTCTCGCCCGCCAAAGATTAGTTATATTTTTCTTACAACATCCGCAGCAGTTTTTTAAAGAATCAAACACACAGCCCAGTTCTATTTTCCTCTTGAAACGCATGTCCTACATCCGTTTTCTAATCTCTACCTATAGTTTTACTAGTTCATATACACGTATCATTATCTGAAAACATATAAAATTCCCTTTTCATATTTACATCCTTATTTTTGTTGTTTTTCCCCACCCGGTAGCTGATTTTTTACCACTGGTTTTCCCTTAAACCAACTCAATTGTCCCACGTCTTATTTGCTTACAAAAACAAAAAGATTTTTTTGGCAAATCAATAAGTTCTCAAAAAATGTTTATCATTTCGGGATTACAACAGTTTGGACTCCACCGAAATATGCAAAATAAGGTTGAACTTGTTGACCGTGGTCCTGGGCAAAAAATGGGCTGTAATATATTACTTAAGAATTAGCGAATGGGCTGCAAATTATAAAAAATAGCAAATGGGCTTTATGTTGTCTGCCATAGATTTGGAGGCTGACTTGTGGGCCTACACAAGGTTTCTTAAAAAATAAACTTAGTCAACAATCGACTCTACCAGCGTCAGACCGTTAGATGTCAATCTAACGGCAATCGTGCTTCTTCTGTCTCTGATCTTCCTGCCCCAGCCGCCCAAACAAGCGCCGTCGGAACCGCCTGCCCCCGCCTCCCGTGGCCGGCAGTGTTGCCGGGCAGGCCTCACGGCCCCATCATACTCGCATCCCTGACCTGTCTATCCCTCTACTCACCCACACATCCTGTTATTTTCCGGCGATGGCAGCCGAACCAGTCAACCCTCGTACTCTCCACCGCGTGGGCAGCCACTGTCGTGTCTTCGCCGGCTCCGTGTCGTTCCCTTTGTAGGCCTCGCCGTCGTCCACCGCCCTGGTGCTCCCGGCGCGGCGTGGTCAACGATGTCCATCCAACAGCCGTAGTGCTTCTTCAACCTCTGGTCTTCTTGCCCCAGCCGTCCAAAGCAGTGCCGGTCATGCCGCATGCTCCTGCCTCCCGTGGACGGTTGTGCTGCCGCGGAGGCCTCACTGTCCCCATACTACTCCCACTGCTGGCCAGGCCATCCCTCCACTCACCCACTCCCCCTGTTATTCTGCGGTGACGGCAGCCTCACACTGCAGCCGAACCAGTGAACCCGCGTACTCCTCTCTGCGTGGGCATCCACTGCCGCGTCTTCCCCGGCTCCGCGTCGTCCCCTTCCTAGGCCTCGCCGTCGTCCACCGCACTGGTGCTCTCGACGCGGCGTGGTCAATGTGGTCAACGACCAACTTCCATCGGAAGAGTACTATACGTGGAGAGGCTGACATCTGGGTCCACGGCAGCCGCAAGGAAGTGCCTCCTTATTACATGCAAAATAATTATTCCTCCACCTGACAGCAGGGACCCACCGGACGGGCCACCAGTATTTCGCAGAAAAAATGTTTCCCCCCTGACTGCTATGACCCACCGGACGGGCTACCGTATTTTGCAAAAAAAAACGTTATCCCCGATCGCTGGGACCCACCGGACGGACCACCGTATTTCATGAAAAACGTCCCCCCATTGTCGGCTCGGACCCATCGGAAGTGCCTCCTTAAACGCATGAAAAATGAATACTCCCCGCTAGCTGGGACCCACCATGGTGGGAGGCTGACTTAGGGCCTACTAAGTTGGCGGGACGGAGGGCTTTGTCAACTTAGTCAATATGAATGATTCTAGATCCAGTGACCGTACGATGTCCATCCAACGGCCGTCGTGCTTTCTCAATATCTGCTCTTCCTGCTCCAGCCTCTCAAACAAGCGCCAGCGGGACTGCCTGCTCCCTCCTCCCATGGCCGGGTCTTGCCGTGCAGGCCTCACCGCCCCACCATACTCCCATCGCTGGCCTAGCCATCCCTCTACTCACCCACACCTGCTGTTATTCTCCGGCGAGGGCAGATGAACCAGTAAACCCTCGTACAGTCGTACTCCCCTCCGCGTGGGGAACAACCAACGAGTCTTCCCTGCCTCCGTGTCGTTCCCTTCCTAGGCCTCGCCGTCGTCCACCGCCCTGGTGCTCTCAGCGCGGCATGGTGAACGTGGTCAAGGAACGGCTTCCATCGGACGTGGGTACGTGGAGAGGCTGACAGCTGGGTCCACGGCCGCAGCAAGGAAGTGCCTCCTTATTAAGCGCAAAATAAATATTCCTCCACCTGACACCTGGGACCCACCGGACGGGCCACCGTATTTCGCGAAAAAAACATGCCACCCGCTGACATGTCGGACCCACCAGCATATTCGCACGCAAGGAAGTGCGACTGAAAAAAAAACGATTCGCCCCCTTGACTGCTGGGACCCACCAGCTACATCTTCGCACACAAGGAAGTGCGTCCGGGCAAAAAAACGATGCACCCCCTGACTGCTGGGACCCACCAGCTACATCTTCGCACGCAAAGGAAGTGCGTCCGGGCAAATAACGATTCGCCCCTCTGACTGTTGGGACCCACCAGCTACATTTTCGCACGCAAGGAAGTGCGGCGATCGGGACCCACCTGGTCGAAGCGTCGTGGCGTTGTCATTCTGGTCGCGAACGTGTACGTACATACTGGTCGTTGTAGAGGCGTGCACGTGTCGTAGTAGAGGCGCACACGTAGCATGTACACATACGTACAACGGCCAGGGTGCAAGAAAGAAAATACGACCACGTAAGTACATACGGGCAGGGTCTCGAACGCCTACTCGCGCATACGTACGGCAAGGGCTCGTGTACATGGCTGGGTCAAAACGGAGAAACAGCGTCGTCGTTGTGTTCATGGGGAGGCAACAGAATGCGTCGTGTTCATCGGGAGGCAATGGAATGAGTGGGAGCCAACTGGCTTGGACGGAACAGGCGATGGAAACGAGGCCTGGCGTACCACGAAACGGAGGAAACGGCCTTGTGTTCGACCAGCCATGTTTGAAACAGGGTCATGTTGATTGGGAGGGGTCTGGCGTACCGCAAAACGGAGGAAACAGACCTCCTACAGTTGAAACGGGGGTCCTGTTGATCAGGAGGGGTGTGGCGTACCGCAAAACGGAGGAAACGGACCTCCTACGGTCGAAACAGTGGTCCTGTTGATCGGGAGGGGTGTGGCGTACCGCAAAACGGACAAAATGGACCTCCTATGGTCGAAACGGGGGTCCTGTTCATCGGGAAGGGTGTGGCGTACCGCAAAACGGGACTCCATGGGATATTGTTCATCTCCGCCGTCGACCTCCTCCAGCCTCCACGGCTACCCTCGACCTCCTCCATCCTCCACGGGCTCCTGTTCATCCAGCCTCCACCGCGCGCTACTCCACCGGATACTGTTCAACCACCCCTCCACCGTCTACTGTTCATCCAGCCCTCCACACCACGGGTCTGTTCAACCACCCCTCCACGGGCACCCTCCACCGTCTCATCGCTTCATCCGGCCCTCCACTCCACGGGTCCTGTTCATCCAGGGCGAACACCACCGCTCACTATTCATCCAACCCCCCCCAACGCTCCTTTGTTCGTCCCAGAGGCAGCATCGATCGGCTTCGATTAGCGGCGATGAGAAGAATCGCAAGATCGGGTTCGATTAACAGCCATTGATCGATCGCTCGGGTTCGATGTCGTAGCCTGCAGTTGCAATCGCTCGGGTTGATTAGAGCCCAACGCCTCGCTCAGGTTGATTAGAGCCAATGCCTCGCACACACACAGCAGCGTCGTGTATGAGAAACGCAGCATCACTCATTTGACCTCCCACCGTAACCGCAATTGCTCGTCTTGAGCTTGCGTTGGTTTTCCCGAAGAGGAGAGGATGATGCAGCACGATGGCGTAAGTATTTCCCTTAGTTTTTGAGAACCAAGGTATCAATCCAATGAGGAGGCCACGCACAAGTCCCTCGTACCTGCACAAAGCGATAGCTACTCGCAACCAACACGGTTAGGGGTTGTCAATCCCTTCACAAATACTCACTTACGAGTGAGATCGATAGAGATAATATTTTTGGTATAAAGATGCAAAGTGAAAAGTAAAAAGCAAAGTAAAAACAAAGCAAGTATAAAAGTGATGGAGATTGATATGATGATAATAGACCCGGGGCCATAGGTTTCACTAGTGGCTTCTCTCAAGAGCATAAGTATTCTACGGTGGGTGAACAAATTATTGTTGAGCAATTGACAGAATTGAGCATAGTTATGAGGTTATCTAGGTATGATCATGTATATAGGCATCACGTCCGAGACAAGTAGATCAAAATGATTCTGCATCTACTACTACTACTCCACTCATCGACCGCTATCCAACATGCATCTAGAGTATTAAGTTAAAACAGAGTAACGCCTTAAGCAAGATGACATGATGTAGAGGAATAAATTCATGCAATATGATAAATACCCCATCTTGTTATCCTCGATGGCAACAATAAAATCGTGCCTTGCAACCCTTTACATCCTTTGGGTAAGGATACATAAGATTGAACCCAAACCCATGCACTTCTCCCATTGCAAGAACTACCAATCTAGTTGGCCAAACCAAGCGGATAATTTGAAGAGACTTGCAAAGATAACTCAATCATACATAAAAGAATTCAGAGAAGATTCAAATATTATTCATAGATAAGCTGGATCATAAACCCACAATTCATCGGTCTCAACAAACACACCGCAAAAAGAAGATTACATCGAATAGATCTCCACGAGAGAGGGGGAGAACATTGTATTGAGATCCAAAAAGAGAGAAGAAGCCATCTAGCTACTAGCTATGGGCCCGAAGGTCTGAAGCAAACTACTCACACTTCATCGGAGAGGCTATGGTGTTGATGTAGAAGACCTCCGTGATGGATGCCCCCTCCGGCGGAGCTCCAGAATAGGCCCCAAGATGGGATCTCATGGATACAGGAAGTTGCGGCGGTGGAATTAGGTTTTTGGCTACTGTTCTGATTGTTTGGGGGTACGTAGGTATATATAGGAGGAAGGAGTACGTCGGTGGAGCTTCGAGGGGCCCACGAGGCAGGGGGCGCGCCCTAGGGAGGCACCCCCCCACCCTCGTGACCGCCTCTCTGGTTCCTTGGCGTAGGGTCCAAGTCTCCTGGATCATGTTCGGTGAGAAAATCACGTTTCCGAAGGTTTCATTCCGTTTGGACTTCGTTTGATATTCTTTCTTGAAATCTTGAAAAAGGCAAAAACAGCAATTCAGGGCTGGGCCTCCGGTTAATAGGTTAGTCCCAAAAGTAATATAAAAGTGGAAAATAAAGCCCATTATAGTCCAAAACAATAGATAAAGTAGCATGGAGCAATCAAACATTATAGATACGTTGGAGACGTATCAGGCGTCCCCAAGCTTAATTCATGCTCGTCCTCGAGTAGGTAAATGATACAAAGAGAATTTTTGATGCGGAGTGATACTTTGGCATAATTTTAATGTAAATCTTATTAATCATGGTATGAATATTCAGATCCGAAAGATTCAAGACAAAAGTTCATATTGACATAAAAATAATAATACTTCAAGCATACTAACTAAGCAATTATGTCTTCTCAAAATAACATGGCCAAAGAAAGTTATCCCTACAAAATCATACAGTCTGGCTATGCTCCATCTTCCCCACACAAAGTATTTAAATCATGCACAACCCTGATGACAAGCCAAGCAATTGTTTCATACTTTAACATTTTCAAAACTTTTTCAATCTTCAAGCAATACACGAGCGTGAGACATGGAGATAGCACTATATGTGGAATAGAATGGTGGTTGTGGAGAAGACAAAAAGAGGGAAGATAGTCTCACATCAACTAGGCGTATCAACGGGGTATGGAGATGCCCATCAATAGATATCAATGTGAGTGAGTAGGGATTGCCATGCAACAAATGCACTAGAGCTATAAGTATATGAAAGCTCAACAAAAGAAACTAAGTGGGTGTGCATCCAACTCGCTTGCTCATGAAGACCTAGGGCATTTGAGGAAGCCCATCATTGGAATATACAAGCCAAGTTCTATAATGAAAAATTCCCACTAGTATATGGAAGTGACAAAATGAGAGACTCTCTATCATGAGGATCATGGTGCTACTTTGAAGCACAAGTGTGGTAAAAGGATAGTAAAATTGTCTCTCTTTTTCTCTCATTTTTTTATATTTTTTTTGGGCCTTTTCTCTTTTTTTTATGGCCTCTTTTTTTTTTCGTCCGGAGTCTCATCCCGACTTGTGGGGGAATCATAGTCTCCATCATCCTTTCCTCACTTGGGACAATGCTCTAATAATGATGATCATCAACCTTTTATTTTTCTTACAACTCAACAATTACAACTCGATACTTAGAATAAAATATGACTCTATATGAATGCCTCTGGCGGTGTACCGGGATATGCAGTGAAACATGAGTGACATGTATGAAAGAATTATGAACGGTGGCTTTGCCACAAATACGATGTCAACTACATGATCATGCTAGCAATATGACAATGATGGAGCGTGTCATAACAAATGGAATGGTGGAAAGTTGCATGGCAATATATCTCGGAATGGCTATGGAAATGCCATGATAGGTAGGTATGGTGGTTGTTTTGAGTAAGGTATATGGTGGGTGTATGATACCGGCGAAAGGTGCGCGGTATTAGAGAGGCTAGCAATGGTGGAAGGATGGGAAAAAGTGTGTATAATCCATGGACTCAACATTAGTCATAAAGAACTCATATACTTATTGCAAAACTCTAGAAGTTATCAAAGCAAAGTATTACGCACATGATCCTAGGGGGATAGATTGGTAGGAAAATACCATCGCTCGTCCCCGACCGCCACTCATAAGGAAGACAATCAATAAATAAATCATGCTACGAGTTCATCACATAACGGTTCACCATATGTGCATGCTACAGGAATCACAAACTTCAACACAAGTATTCTTTAAATTCAAAACTACTCAACTAGCATGACTCTAATATCATCATCTTCATATCTCAAAACAATTATCAAGCATCAAACTTATCTTAGTATTCAACGCACTCAAAAGAAAGTTTCACATATCTTGAATACCAAGTATATTAACATTAAGCAAATTACCATGCTATTAACGACTCTCAAAATAATCTAAGTGAAGCATGAGAGATCAAGTTTCTTTAAAACATATCCACCACCGTGCTCTAAAAGATCTAAGTGAAGCACTAGAGCAAAAATTATCACGCTCAAAAGATATAAGTGAAGCACATAGAGTATTCTATCAAATTCCAGTTCATGTATGGCTCTCTCAAAAGGTGTGTAAAGCAAGGATGATTGTGGTAAACTAACAAGCAAAGACGCAAATAATACAAGACGCTCCAAGCAAAACACATATCATGTGGTGAATAAAAATATAGCTCCAAGTAAATTACCGATGGAAGTGGACGAAAGAGGGGATGCCTTCCGGGGCATCCCCAAGCTTTGACTTTTTGGTGTCCTTGGATTATCTTGGGGGTGCCATGGTCATCCCCAATCTTAGGCTCTTGCCACTCCTTGTTCCATAATCCATCAAAAGAATTCACCCAATACTTGAAAACTTCACAACACAAAACTCAATAGAAATCTCGTGAGCTCCGTTAGAGAAAGAAAACAAAAGACTACTTTAAGGTACTGTAATGAACTCATTCTTTATTTTTATTGGTGTTAAACCTACTGTATTCCAAATTATCTATGGATCATAAACTATTTTACTAGCCATAGATTCATCAAAATAAGCAAACAACACACGCAAAACAGAATCTGTCAAAAACAGAACAGTCTGTAGTAATCTGTAACTAACGCAAACTTATGGAACTCAAACAATTCTACCAAAATTCGAAAACCTGGAAAATTTGTTTATTGATCAGCAGCAATTGGAATCAATATTTTATCACGTTCTGGTGATTTTTAACAATTCGGGCACTGAGCGCAAATTTTCTGGAAATTACAGCAAGATCAAATAACTATCATCCAAGAAGATCCAATAGGATTAACTTGGAACAAACACTAATTAAAAGATAAAACCACATCTAAACAGAGGCTATATGGATTATTTATTCCTAAACAGAAACAAAAACTAAAAACTAAAAATAAAATTGGGTTGCCTCCCAACAAGCGCTATCGTTTAACGCCCCTAGCTAGGCATAAAAACAAGGATAGATCTAGGTATTGCCAACTTTGGTAGGCAATCCATAAGTGGCTCTCATAATAGATTCATATGGTAATTTTATTTTCTTTCTAGGGAAGTGTTCCATGCCTTTCTTTAATGGAAATTGGAATCTAATATTCCCTTCCTTCATATCAATAATTGCTCCAATCGTTCTAAGGAAAGGTCTACCAAGAATAATAGGACATGAAGGATTGCAATCTATATCAAGAACGATAAAATCTACGGGCACATAATTCCTATTTGCAACAATAAGAACATCATTAATTCTTCCCATAGGCTTTTTAATAGTGGAATCCGCAAGATGCAGGTTTGGAGAGCAATCATCAAAATCACGGAAATCTAGCAAATCACACAAAGTTTTGGGAATAGTAGAGACACTAGCACCCAAATCACACAAAGCATGAAACTCATGATCTTTAATTTTAATTTTAATGGTAGGATCCCACTCATCATAGAGCTTTCTAGGGATAGAGACTTTCAACTCAAGTTTTTCTTCATAAGATTGCATCAAGGCATCAACAATGTGTTCGGTAAAGGCCTTATTTTGACTATAAGCATGAGGAGAGTTTAGCACGGATTGCAACGAGGAAATACAATCAATTAAAGAGCAATTTTCATAATTAAATTCCTTGAGATCCAATATAGTGGGTTTAGCAACATCTAGGTTTTTACTTCTTTCAATCCCACATTTATCAATTTCATCATCAAGATCTAAAAACTCTGAATTCTTAGAATGCCTTCTAGGTAAAGGAAGATCATATTCAGTTTCATAAAGATTCATATTGCAAAAAAAAGATTTAATGGGGGACACATCAATAACTTTTAGATCTTCATCTTGATTTTCATAGGAATTGGAAGAACACGCTTTAATAAAGGCATCTTTGGAAGCACGCATCCTAGCGGTTCTTTCTTTGCACTCATCAATGGAAATTCTCATAGCTTTGAGAGACTCATTGATATCATGTTTAGGAGGAATAGATCTAAGCTTTAAAGAATCAACCTCAAGATAAATTCTATCAACGTTCCTAGCCAAATCGTCAACTTTAAGCAATTTCTCTTCAAGCAAAGCAGTAAAATTCTTTTGTGAATTCATAAACTCTTTAACACTACTCTCAAATTCAGAGGGCATCTTATTAAAATTTCCATAAGATTTGTTGTAGGAATTTCCATAATTATTAGAAGGATTACTAGGATAAGGCCTAGGATTAAAATTCCCTGTATACGCGTTGTTACCAAAATTATTCCTACCAACAAAATTCACATCCATAGATTAATTATTATTCTCAATTAAAGTAGACAAAGGCATATCATTAGGATCAGAACAAACACTCTTAGTAGCAAATAATTTCATAAGTTCATCCATCTTTCCACTCAAAACATTGATTTCTTCTATCGCATGCACTTTTTTATTAGTAGATCTTTCGGTATGCCATTGAGAATAATTAACCTTAATATTGTCTAGGAGTTTAGTAGCATCTCCTAAAGTGATTTCCATAAAAGTGCCTCCTGCGGCCGAATCTAAAAGATTTCTAGAAGCAAAATTCAATCCGACATAAAAGTTTTGTATAATCATCCACAAGTTCAAACCATGAGTAGGACAATTACGTATCATTAATTTCATTCTCTCCCAAGCTTGTGCAACATGTTCATGATCAAGTTGCTTAAAATTCATAATATCGTTCCTAAGAGAGATAATCTTAGTGGGAGGAAAATACTTAGAGATAAAAGCATCTTTGCACTAGTTCCAAGAATCAATACTATTTTTAGGCAAAGATGAAAACCACGCTTTAGCACGATCTCTAAGCGAAAAAGGAAATAGCTTCAACTTAACGACATCATTATCGACATCTTTTTTCTTTTGCATATCACATAAATCAATGAAGCTATTCAGATGAGTAGCGGCATCTTCACTAGGAAGGCCGGCGAATTGATCTTTCATAACAAGATTCAACAAAGCAGTATTGATTTCACAAGATTCAGTATTGGCAAGAGGAGCAATCGGAGTGCTAAGGAAATCATTATTATTGGTATTGGTGAAGTCACACAATTTGGTAGCATCTTGAGCCATCGCGACAAACAAGCAATCCAACACAAGAGCAAACAAAAGGACGAGGAAAAGGCAACGAGAAAAAGAGGAGGAGATTGGGAAAGAGAGGGCGAATAAAACGGCAAGGGTGAAGTGGGGGAGAGGAAAACGAGAGGCAAATGGAAAATAATGTAATGCGAGAGATAGGGATTGTGATGGTACTTGGTATGTTGACTTTTTACGTGAGACTCCCGACAACAGCGCCAGAATCCTTCTTGCTACGTCTTGAGCTTGCGTTGGTTTTCCCCAAGAGGAGAGGATGATGCAGCACAATGGCGTAAGTATTTCCCTCAGTTTTGAGAACCAAGGTATCAATCCAATAGGAGGCCACGCACAAGTCCCTCGTACTGCACAAAGCGATAGCTACTCGCAACCAACACGATTAGGGGTTGTCAATCCTTCACGATCACTTACGAGTGAGATCTGATAGAGATAATATTTTTGGTATTTTTGGTATAAAGATGCAAAGTGAAAAGTAAAAAGCAAAGTAAAAACAAAGCAAGTATAAAAGTGATGGAGATTGATATGATGATAATAGACCCGGGGGCCATAGGTTTCACTAGTGGCTTCTCTCAAGAGCATAAGTATTCTACGGTGGGTGAACAAATTACTGTTGAGCAATTGACAGAATTGAGCATAGTTATGAGGTTATCTAGGTATGATCATGTATATAGGCATCACGTCCGAGACAAGTAGATCGAAACGATTCTGCATCTACTACTATTACTCCACTCATCAACCGCTATCCAGCATGCATCTAGAGTATTAAGTTAAAACAGAGTAACGCCTTAAGCAAGATGACATGATGTAGAGGAATAAATTCATGCAATATGATAAATACCCCATCTTGTTATCCTCGATGGCAACAATACAATACGTGCCTTGCAACCCTTTACATCCTTTGGGTAAGGACACCGCAAGATTGAACCCAAAGCCATGCACTTCTCCCATTGCAAGAACTACCAATCTAGTTGGCCAAACCAAACGGGTAATTCGAAGAGACATGCAAAGATAACTCAATCATACATAAAAGAATTCAGAGAATGTCGGGGAAGCTGATCCACGAACACCTATGGGACCGGCGGACCGAGCCCCTTTCGGTTCGGGCGGAGATCGCACGAAGAGCGGATCGAGGCGGCTTACGAGCAGTTTACCCAGCTTCGAGCTCCGGAGAGATAACACTCCTACTACTGCATGTCCGAGGTATCGAGTTCTTGCTCGGGAGCGCTGAGTGCTACTGATACACCCTAGCTGCTAAGCGAGACCGAAGCGTGAGTGTTTTTGCCTTCAACCCCCTCTCGTTGCGCATGGGCCTCCTTTTATATGCTCAAGGGGTCTCCGACAGGTGGCAACGTAGACAAGGGTAAAATGGAAAAGGAATTGCGGTTGGTACAACTACATGCGATGTATCATACCTAACCACGACGGCAGGGGACAAAGGCATTAAATGCCCGTCACGCCACCCAAATAGTGCAAAAAAGGACCGTCGGGGCGCCACCGCTTACACGATGGCAATCTTGTCGGCGTCGCTTGCCACAAGACCGGCCGCCGCACACCTCTTGCCACGCGCGCTGAAAGGTCCTGTGGCAACACGTTGGTGGATGTCTTTGGGCGCTGTCTGAGTGGTAGTTTGCGCGGCAAGCGCCTTGCCGCGGTCGTTGTCTTGTCGCGTCCGGAAGCTTGTCGCTCACCGGGCCTTGCCGGGACGCGTGGCGCGTAGCGGCAAGTTCCTTGAGATGCCTTGGTTGGCCTTCCCGGCAAGCTCCTCTTGCCGGGGCATTGTCTCCTTGGCTTGAATACTTTGTTCTTGAATGGCTCCAAAGGAACCACGGAGGGCCTTGGCGGTCACCCGGCAAGCCTTGCCGCGGGGTGCTGCAACTGCCCGTGCACAAGTTCGGGATACTAGGGTACCCCTACTCTAGTACACCGACAGGAGTCCCCAGGCTTGGGCCACACACGGTGCCGAGCATTGTTGGGCCAGGCCCAAAACAGGGCATGGGCACGCGCGGCCTGGGTTACGCCGTATCTCACTCCGCATCCACCGCGCCCTCCTTGAACGGCACGCGTCGAATGCGGCGTCGTGGGAGAGATCGTGGGTGGTTTCTTTAGTCGGAAAGACGGAACGTCTGCCCCCTCCCTCTTTATAAGCAGGGGAAACAGGGGCAATTCGCCCATCTCGCGGGTTGCTATTCCAATCTCAAAAACCTCCGCCGCTCCCCCCTTCTTCCCAAAGCTGAAAGAGAGCAGCGCTCCGCCCCTCATCGCCACCGGCACCACCACGCCGTCGATCTCTCATCACCTCCGCCATGGCTCCAAAGCTGGGAAGGTTGTGAAGTCGGCCGGCCTGGCGCTTCTTGGCGGCGGCCGAAAGGAGCGGCAACCTTCCCCTCGGCTTGCCGTGAAGGATCTGAGGAGTATTACTACCTCTTCCGTCGACGGAGACGCGAGCGCATCCAGCGCGAAGGTACTCCCAGCTGCCGCTGAACTGGCTCGAATGGATATCCCTTCTTCGCGTTTTCTTCTCTGCGGGCTCGCCCGCTTTCTCTCGAAGTTTTTACTGTGACATTATGAACACCTACGGGTTCCGCCTCCTTGACCATGGCAGTTTTCGCACATCTCTGCGAAAACTTTGTCGGGTCTATCCAAATGTAGCTCTTTTTCGCCACTTCTTTATGCCCCGAGTTGAGAGAGGGGAGCCTTTATCCGCGGAATCGCCTGGATCTCGAGAACGGCAAGAAGGAAGCTTATCTCGAGGAGAGCTCCGCAGCAAGTGGGATGACCGGAGAGCAGATCGGTGCTGGATTGTCGAGGAGAACCCGCAGCCATTTACCGCCCATCGCCAAGCCCGATGGCGCTGCAACGATTGAGCAACGTGGCCCCGAAGACGATAGGCTGAAGATTGCCGTCACCGGATCCTCGCCTCGGGCTTGGGGGGCTCACCGTGGCGCCGCTGGCGCAGATTTTCTTTACGCCGCCGACGCCCAGCAGGAGAGGAGGAGACCCGCCGGGAGTTCCGTAATCGGCGGATATCATGAGGCTGCGCCCGGGCCTCAACTTCAACTTCACTGTCCTGGAACTAGACGCAATGCTCCTGGAACTGTTCAAGCACGATCCTCAACATCCCGAAGTGTTCAGGTTGCCGAGGGGTGTCATTCCGCTGTGCAACAACTCCTCGCTCGACCGCATCCGTGCAATGATGCCGCTGTGCGATTCGCATGGAATTGTCCCAACTTAGCAAGAGCCTGCAGACGACGTCATGCGGGAGTTCTTTGACGGCTTGGTAGAAATGCCGGTCCACTCCGATGAACAGAAAAGCCTTACTCGCGACACCACCGATGCGGAGATGCAGTGCATCGCCACTAGGCTGGAAGAGGCGGCGGCAGCCGCTGCCGCGGGCGAGTTTGGATTCACCGTAGAGGAGGCAGAGGCAGCAGAGGCGGCAAGCCTTGCCGAACGAGCGGAGCTTGCCGGCGAGGGAGTGCTTATCGAGCCTGAAGCTGAGTCGAGCGAGCCCACCGAGGGCGCGAGCGACTCGTTGAAGATCGACTCCTCCTCTTTCTCCCCTCCAGACAGCTCGCCGCAAGCGGAGCCCCCAGATCCACCAAGAAGGCGTCTCCGCAAGGCCGGGGACGTAGCGGGACGGCAAACGAGTCAACAGCCGCCGCGCCGCGCGACGCGCTCCACCGTGGCAAGCACTGTTGCCGCGGGAGCACCTCATGCCGCTGCGGCAACTGGAGCGGGGCCCTCCCGGACCACCGCTTCTGCTCCCGCCAAGCGGCCAAGGGAACCTACTCCTCCGCCTTGTCGCGCCGAAGGTGGGCCGGACTTCGACCTCTCCGCCAGCTCCGGCGAGGAAGAGGAAGAGTAAGATTCTTTGTCTGTACTTGTAGTTCTTCAATTCTTGCTGTTTTGTCTTGTATCTGATTTGCTTTACTCAACCCATTCCTTTTCGTGACTCGGCCGAGAGCGGCGAAGAGAGGCAAGGTCCCGGTGATTGTCATCGAGGACGAACCCACCGCGACAGCAGGGGGTGTGTCCGAGACCACCTTGCCGGACCCGGCAACTATTCCCCAAAGCAGCCCCCAGCGCAGCTCCCAGCGTAAGTGTATGGTTTACTTCCTCTTTGTTAGGCGCGTGGGTGCTCTTTCTTTGCTGTCATCGACTATTGGTTTATGCGTAGGAGCAGAGCAGTCTCACCAGAGTGCCCGAAGCCGCTCCCGACATGCCATCTGCTTCGACTACTCCGCCAAGGAGAATTCCCGGCAAGGAGAATTCTCGGCAAGGGATTCTCCGGCAAGGGCGGCACCAGCGACACCCGGTGGCGGAGACCACGATCAGAGATCCTAGTACAGTAATCCTCTTGCTGAAAACTTCCCTTGGGTTCTTCTTCTTCTGATTTTCTTTTGAATATTTGCTTGACTTTTCTTCCTTTTCCGGTCGTCGAGTCCATCTCGCCACGGAGCCGATGGAAACCGAGGTCGCTGGCGAAGAGAACGCTGCAACAATACCGACGACGCCGCTGTCATTGAAGAAGAAGCCGCGCTGATGATCCCGCCGAGGAGGGCCGTCAAAGCTGCCGCCGCAGAAGCCGGCGAGGGTCCGGCGATCGACCGACGGTCCCGAGGCCGCAGGAGCGTCAGGCGCTACGCCGACCGCCGATCCCTACGCCGCTGCTCCAGCCCGGCGCCTATTTGAAGACCGGCGATGGCGTCTTCATCAAGCTCCCCTGGGCGTCGAGCTCGAGGCGCCCGATCGAAGGAGAGACCTTTGATGAAGAGTTGCTTCCCTCCGCTGGCCGACGCTGGTCGATGCGCGCCAGACGATGCAGCGGCGAGCCTGAGGAGGAGCAGCTGCTGCGGAAGCTGTTGTCGCTCTACCGCGCCTCGACAGTGCCAAGCTGGTATCCCGAGAAGTTCTTGTCGCGGGCGGAGTGGACATCGAGAAGCGCGGAGGAGCTCCGGGGCCTCAACCAGAAGCTCTCCGGTCCTGGCGCAGAGGAGCGGGAGCAACTTGCCGAGGCGTAAAGCCTTCCTCCTCGAGAAGGATGAAGTTGAAGAGCAACAATGCTTGCTGCCGAGAAGCTGTCTGCTGGAAGGCGAGTTAGGCGAGCGGAAGGTTAACCTTGACAGCCACGAGGAGGAGCTTGCCGCGCGCGAGCAAACATTCGGCGGGGCTCTCAAGGAAGCAAAGGATGCTGCCGCAGCTGCCGAGGCCGCCAAGAAGGAGCTAGAGACGAAGGTGGCGCAGCTGGAGGCCGATCTCAAGGTGAGCGGTGAGGAGCTTGCTGCGCTCAAGCGTGAGCGCGAGAAGGACGCCTACACCCTTGGCGAGCTGCAGGGTCGTCTCGTCGAGAGGAGCAAGGAGCTTAGCGCCGCCAAGGACTCCAACGCAGATCTTGAGTTGAAGCTGACTACTTTGACTAAGACGCTGGACGGCGCCAGGGAGCAGAAGGTGGCCTTGGAGGAGAAGATCAAGGCCGACGAGGCGCTGCTGGCGAGTGCTGCTGCCGCCTAGAACACTTTTAGGGAGAATGTGGAGCACTGGACCGAGGGTCTCGTGGATGTTGCCGCAGCCATCGACAGGGAGCTGGCGCAGCTGGGGATGGAGGATCTCGGGTATTCCTCCGATGAGCACCTCCAACCCAGCGCCAAGCACAGCTTGTTCTTCAAAGGCGTGGCGACGACCCTCCAGGGACTCCGGGAGAAGATCCCAAAGCAGCTGGCCGACGAGTCGCGCCCGGATCTGGCGGGAGCTCTTCAAAATCTTGGTGAAGGTGGCCTTCGCAACCCAGGCCTCAACCTCACCAACGTCCTCGAGACCTTGCCACGGATGCTGATCTGAAGCGCTCAAGACCCTTGTCGCACCCATTGTGGACAAGGTGAGCGGGATCAAGAGGGTTGAGGGCGATCGCGTAGATTAGGCCGCCCGTTTTCTCTTTTCCTTGTCGCTGCTGGTCATGTTATGAGAACAATCTGTTAGAGTTGCGACAAGCTATCTTGTAATATGACTCTATTTCGGGTAGCAATCGCTATGTTATTTCCTTTACTTGATTCCTTCCTTTGTATGTTTTTGCCCTCGCTTTTAGGGAACTTGTCGGTAGAGCACCTTAGTCATGGCGCTGAGTGCGGACGTCGAGAGCTTCTTTGGCGGTGCCGCTACCGACAAGAAACCTTGTCGTAACTAGTCGCAGCTCACTTAAGTTGTTGAGCGGACTCGAAACAAAGTAAGGGCGCAACTAGCTACGAGTTGGTTCCTCCGCGCACAGGTTTTCCATACAAAGCACGGTCGTTCGAGGAAGATAACTTTAAAAAAATTAAAACTGATTGCTCAAACTTTAGCAACTTAGCTTTTCTGTCGTTTGCTTCCCGGTAAGGCGAAACTTCCTTGAACGA
Organism: Aegilops longissima; assembly: GCA_021605205.1. Classification (NCBI taxonomy): domain Eukaryota; kingdom Viridiplantae; phylum Streptophyta; class Magnoliopsida; order Poales; family Poaceae; genus Aegilops; species Aegilops longissima. The sequence continues at coordinate 276,011,281 of CM038681.1, forward strand.
TGCTTGGTCCACACCATTATCTTCTCCTTTCCCCCCGGCAAACTTTTGGGCGAGGGAACCTTCCTTTCTTTGAGAAAGAGAAAGAAGAGAAAATAAAGATATGGAGCCTTACGGCTCGCTATTGCTTACCGGGGGTAGGCGCTGCACAAAGTGTCAGATAACGCATGCAAAAATAAAGTAGAAAGCATGAAATTGACAAGATGTGCGGAGAACATGAGCTTTACTTATGCACGGGGTCTGCGCCCGGCTTCGTACAAAGGATTACATGCAACATCGGCAAGACTTGTACAAAAGGTGGTTGCTGGAACAGGTTCCGCAACCGCGCCTCTGAGTAAAACTTACGAAGATGCTCAATGTTCCAGAGTTGCTCACGGAATGCCATCTTCGGTCTCAAAGCGGACAGCGCCAGCCTAGTGACTCGTTTAACCCGGTAAGGGCCTTCCCACTTCAAGTCAACTTGTTGGAATTCTTGGCGGACTGAACGCGCCAAGAACAAGGTCGCCTTCCTCGAGACTTCGGCATTAACTGCGGCTATGGTAGCGGCGCAAAGCTTGTTGGTATCGAGCAGCTCGTCGCGCCTCAAGACGGTCCTCCTCAAGGAGCAGCGCGTCATCTTGTTGCAACTGCTCTTGGTCAAGATCATCATAGCGAGCACTGAGGTGACCCGTATCTGAGTTCCGTGGGAGAACTGCCTCTGCTCCATAGACTAGAGCGAAGGTGTCCGCGGTGGCTCGATTTGCCATCATCTGATCGACCAAAGAACGACCGGCAGCTCCTCAATCCAGTTCTTTCCGCAATTGTGCAGCCTGTCGGAAGTCCTGGTCTTGAGCCCGCGCACTTCAAAGATTCGCCCTCTCCGCTTGACCGTTACTTCTCGGATGAGCAATGCAAAAGCAGACCTTGGCGCCAAGATCTTGGACGTCTTGCATGAAGGTGCGGCTCGTGAATTGTGTGCCGTTGTCGGTGATGATCCTGTTAGGGATCCCGGCGGCAAACAATCGACCAAGAACTTGATCGCTGACGTCTGTCACCTTCCTCATCGCTTCCACTTCGCCACTTTGTGAACTTGTCGATTGCAACGCATAAGTACTCAAAGCCCCGACAACTTGGGGAAAGGGCCGAGGATGTCGAGCCCCGGACGAAAATGTCCAGGATAAAGGGATCGTCTGGAGAGCTTGAGCTGGCTGGTGTATCTGCTTGGAATGGAAATGGCACGCTTCACACTTGGTTACTTGTGCAGTTGCATCCTGGAGGGCTGTCGGCCAAAAGAAACCTTGCCGGAATGCTTTGCCGGCAAGTACTCTTGCGCCAATGTGGTGACCACATATGCCTCCATGTATCTCTGCCAACAGTTTTTGTCCGTCTTCCCGTGAATACACTTCAATTTCACACCGTTGAGTCTCTTCATGCATGTGTGTTGTCGACAAACTGGTACATACTTGACCGCCGGCTACTCTTTCCGCTTCTTCTTGCTCTTGGTAAGTTCTCCTGTCTGAAGGAAACGGACAATCTGTTGTGCCCATGCTGGAGCTTGCGGCTCGACAACAAGGACTAAAGGCACATCTGCTACTGCGGGAACATCCGCTTCTACGGCGAGAATTTGGGGCTCAGCCGGAGCTTGACGTTCCCCGGCAAGCTTGCCGGAGCAAAACTTGTCGGGAGCGTCTGCTTTAACGGAACAAACCCTAGGGCTTGCCGGAGCAGACTGCTCCTCAGCACCCTTGGTGTTGATCTTAGGACCTTCTTGGCGGCGGCTTCGGGGAGCTCTGCCGGAAAATAGTCACCGAAATCAACTTCCTCTTCTTGTTCTGTCCAGTTGATGGCGCATGAGACGGTTGAGTCAGGTTTGAGCACAAAGATCCCTGGTTCCATTGTGTAACTTAAGTCTGGCGCGACTTCGACAGCCATCGGCAATGTCGCTCGAGCTCTGGGAACATGTTCCATCTGTAGGCCGTCAAAGTGTTCTTCTAGCTTTCTCACTTCATCAACGTAAGCTTCCATCAACGGACTCGATAATTCTTGTTCACTTGGCGGACGACAAGTCGTGAGTCACCCCGACAATGAGCTTCTTGATCCCAAGGTCTGCTGCGATCTCGAGACCGCAAGCAAACCTTCATACTCTGCGGTATTGTTCGTTGCTTGCTCCTTGGGAAAGTGCATCTGGACTACGACTTGAGGTGCTCTCCGATGGGTGCAACAAGTAGCACGCCAAGACCGCCTTTGCAGCGAGAAGGCACCATCAAAGTACATCAGCCACTCTTTGCTTGCTTCCTTGACGAGGATGCTCGCTTCGAATTTCTTCATCTTGTGTTGGCGCCCATTCTGCTATGAACTCCGCCAATGCTCGCTTTGGATAGTTGAAGTGCTCTCAAACTTGAGGCCAAAGCTTGATGTTCCAAAGGCCCACTGACAATCCTGCCTTGCTTCGGATTTTGCAAGATCCTCTTCAGCGGAAAACGAGTGACGACTATGATCTCATGTGCTTGGAAGTAATGGCGCAGCTTTCGAGGCCATGAGAAGGCCGAAAGCAATTTCTGCACACCGAGTACCTTGACCTAGCCCCTGCAGAAGGGAACCGACAAAGTAAACTGGGCGCTGCACCATTCTTTTTTCATCTTCTCACGCTACCGCAGATCCATCTTTGTCGGGACCAGAGCTTGCCGGTGAAGTCCCCGCTTGTCGCCGGATGCATCTACCGTGGTTGCCGGCTCATCATCCGCCTCTCTCTCGCTACTAACGCATCACTAACCACTTGATTGGTTGCCGCTATATATAGCAGCAACTTCTCTTGTGGCTTAGGTGCGACAAGTGTTGGAGTGGAGGACAGGTATCTCTTTAAGTCCTGCAGTGCAGCCTCCGCTTCGAGTCCATTTCATTGACCTGCCTTTTCAATATTTTGAAAAATGGTAGGCGCCAAAGAGACCTAGAGATAAACTCTGCCGAGAGCAGCTATGCAACCGCAAGTCTTCGTACATCCTTGACGCGCTTTGGTGCTTCAATCTGCTCAATGGCCTTGATCTTGTCGGGATTGGCTTCAATTCCCCGCTGAGATGAAGAACCCGAGAAGCTTGCCGGAGGGGACTCCAAACACACACTTCTCGGGTTGAGCTTGAGGTTGATCTTGCGCAGATTTGCAAAGGTTTCGCCTAAATCTTGAATCGAGTCGCTTTGTCCTTGCTCTTGACCACTATGTCATCCATGTAGGCTTCCACATTTCGTGTATTTGCGGCTCAAAAGCGCCATGGACTACCCTTGCAAATGTTGAACCAGCATTCTTTAAACCGAAAGGCATCCGTACGAAAACAAGATGTGCCACATGGGGTGATGAATGCG